>LR812533.1:51225094-51284520 GCA_903798195.1 Danio kyathit
TTTACACATTGGGGGAATCTCCTTATCCATCCACCTGGATGACGCGACGGCAGCCATATTGCGCCAGACCACACGCCAGCTGATTGATGAAGAGGAGACCAATGGACAGAGGCCAGTGGGTAGATTTGGCCAGGATGCCGGGGTTAAACCCCTACTCTTTTTCGAAGAACATCCTGGGATTTTTAACGACCACAGAGAGTCAGGACCTTGGTTTAACGTCTAATCTGAAAGACGGTGCTCACTGAGCAGTATAGAGTTACCTTTACTATACTGGGACATTAGGACCCACACAGACCACAGGTTGGGTGCCCCCTGCTGGTCTCACTAACACCACTTCCTAGCAGCCTAGCTTTCCCATGTGGTCTCCCATCCAGGTACTGACCATGAGCAGCCCTGCTTAGCTTCAGTGTTTGACCATGTGAGAGTTGCAGAGAGCTAGCTGCTGGCAGTTTATGATCCTAAAGATCTGAGTGATCTGTTAGGTTTGTATTCAGTGAGCATATCTGTAATGTATTGAGCTCCTAGACCATTTAGTGATTTATAGACAAGTAGTAATACTTTAAAATCTATTCTGAATGTAAATGGGAGCCAGTGTAAAGACCTGAGGACAGGTGTGATGTGCTCTGATTTTCTGGTCCGAATCTTGGCAGCAGCGTTCTGGATGAGCTGCAACTGTCTGACTGTCTTTTTGGGAAGGCCCGTGAGGAGTCCATTACAGTAATCCACCCTGCTGCTGATAAAAGCATGAACAAGTTTCTCTAAGTCTTCACTGGAAACAAAACATCTAATTCTTGCAATGTTTTTGAGATGTAATGTAATGTGTATTTATATAGCGCATTTATTGTGTATGGCCATACACCCAAAGCGCTTCACAATCATGAGGGGGGGTCTCTCCACACCACCACCAGTGTGTAGCATCCACTTGGATGATGCGACGCCAGTCTCAGGACAACGACGCCAGTGTGCTTACCACACACCAGCTATTGGTGGAGTGAAGAGACAGTAATAGAGCCAATTCGGTGGATGGGGATGATTAGGAGGCCGTGATGGGTAAGTGCCAATTGACGGACTTTGGCCAGGACACCGAGGTTACACCCCTACTCTTTACGAGAAGTGCCATGGGATTTTTAATGACCTCGGTTTAACGTCTCATCCGAAAGACGGCGCCCACTTACAGTGTAGTGTCCCCTTTACTTTTACTGGGGCATTAGGACTCACACAAACCACAGGTTGAGCGCCCCCTGCTGGCCTCTCTAACACCACTTCCAACAGCAACCTAGTTTTCCCATGTGGTCTCCCATCCAGGTACTGACCAGGCTCAGCCCTGCTTAGCTTCAGTGAGTAACCGGTCTTGGGCTGCAGGGTGATATGGCTGTGGCCAGATGATAGTATGCTGATTTACTAACTGCTTTGACATGACTACTGAATCTCATATCTGACTCCAGAGTCACACCAAGATTCTTGACCTTATTTTTTGTTGTTTGACTCTTAGAGCCAAGGTACGCATTCACCTTGAGAACCTCATCTCTGTTCCCAAATGTTGTTTAACTGAAGAAAGTTTTGGCACATCCAACTGTTCATTTCATCAATGCATTGGCAGAGGGTGTCAATGGGGCTGTAGTCATTAGGCAGTAAGGCTAAGTAGATCTGAGTGTCATCAGCATAGCTGTAGTAGGAGATTTGGTTCTTTCTCATTACTTGGCTCAGAGGGAGCATATAAAGGTTGAACAGGAGAGGTGCCAGAATTGAGCCTTGTGGGACTCCACATGTCATGGGTGTCCACCTTGACCTATGGTCACCTATACTGACAGTAACCTCTACCTTCGAGGTAAGATCCACTAATATCTTCTTTCGTGTTCAACAGAAAAAATAAATACTTAAAGCTTTAGAAGCACTTGAGGGTGAATAAATAGAGTACATTTTCAATTTTGGTTGAACTATCCCTTTAAATGTCCCATTCTAATAAAAAAAAAGTCATGATGGTAATGTAAACTAAATTACTATTTGGTGCCAAAGAATTAGACTGACATTATAAGTGAACCCAAGAGTCCAAACAAACAAACCATGACATTACCACATTAATATGAACCGATCATAATATTCAAAATATCTGTAATTGTGTGATTAATACGAAAATTACATTAACCAAAAGTCCATCCAAATAAAACTAGGTCACCAAATCCTGATCCTCAGCATTCACAGGGAAAACAGAACAATAGCATGAACGTGCAATAGATGTAAAATGGAGGACTTCTCAGAGGACTCAGAGGTGGTGAAACCGCTCCATGCAGTTGCTGACTTCTTAAATATGAGCATTTTTATTGAAGATACATATTTAGTCATCACTGTTTTTTGTGTGCAATGGAAATAATTACATAACTGCAGCCTTACAGCCAAAGCACAGATTGTTTTATGTGATGTTATTGTCTATATGTGTGTGTGTGTGTGTAGTGTGGGATTACAGTACAGGGAGAGTTGGTGCACCGCTGGTCTGCTGTGAACTTCAGCTGAAGGACTGGATAGAGGGTGAGTCTCGTAACATACACGCATGCATATATCTGCTCTTATGAAAACACTGTCACAGGCGTTTACCCATCCATCAGGCCATATGTCTGCTCGTTTGCTACCTCGAGAGAAGGACGAGCAATAAAACTACAGAACAAAAGAGAAGGAAGTGGAAAAAAAAGTATTTATGGTTATCATTTGCGGCCTTGTAAGGAAGACATTTTTAGCAGCTGTTTCTGGACAGATCAGAGCAGCTTACTTCTGTACATAATACCTACTGTAATTACTACACATTTTTGAATAAAACATTATTTATAAGGCAGCATGGTGGCCTCATAGCAAGGTCAGTGGTTCGAGTCCCAGCTGTGCCAGTTGTCATATCTGTGTGGAGTTTGCATGTATGTAAGTGTGTACGGGTGTTTCCAAGTACTAGGTTTGCGGCTGCATAAAACATATGCTGGAATAGTTGGCGGTTCATTCCGCTGTGGCGACCCTGATAAATAAGGGACTAAGCCAACCGAAAATGAATGAATGTTTTTTTTTCCTGTCTAATCTATGCTTTTGAATTGCATTTTAGGATCTTAATCTTTCTTCCAACAACTTTTTAACATTGGAAAGTTTGAAAAAGTGACTTTTATGAACATCTACTGTATAATAGTTTAAAGTGCTATATTGTCTGGGTTGGTGTTGTATTTTACACTACAAAAACCTTAGAATAAGCTGCCAGTACATTTTCTGTTATTTTACAGACTTATTTATCTATATATTATTTCTTATACATTATATTATTACTAAAATAGTCAATAAAAGTCACTTTGTTAAACTGTAGAGTTGAATTTTAATTAAAAATAGCAGCGATCAACATCCCATAATGCAACCGTAAACAAACAGAAAACACTTGTGAATTACAAAAGACGGAAACTGTTTGTTTACAGATATTTCTTACAGTGTGATTAAAGGGTTAGTTCACCCAAAAATTTATATTTCTCCTATTATTTACCCACCCTTATGTCGTTCCAAACCCCTGAGACCTTCGTTCATCTTCTAAACACAAATGAAGATACTTTGGATGATATCGAGACAACATAGGCTTAATCTGAAAATGTAGCCCTACAGTTGCAATCAGAATTATTAGCCCCCCTTTGAATTTTTTTTTCTTTTTTAAATATTTCCCAAATGTTGTTTAACAGAACAAGGAAATTTTCACAGTATGTCTGATAATGTTTTTTCTTCTGGAGAAAGTCTTATTTGTTTTATTTCGGCTAGAATAAAAGCAGTTTTTAATTTTTTAAAACCCATTTTAAGGTCAATATTATTAGCCCCTTTAAGCTATATATTTTTTCAATAGTCTACAGAACAAACCATCATTATACAATAACTTACCTAATTACCCTAACCTGCCTAGTTAACCTAATTAACCTAGTTAAGCCTTTAAATGTCACTTTAAGCTGTATAGAAGTGTCTTGAAAAATATCTAGTAAAATATTATTTACTGTCATCATGGCAAAGATAAAATAAATCAGTTATTAGAGATGAGTTATTAAAACTATTATGTTTAGAAATGTGTTGAAAAATTTTTCTCTCCGTTAAACAGAAATTGGGGAAAAAATAAACAGGGGGGCTAATAAATCAGGGGGTTGAATAATTCTGATTGCAACTGTATATACGTTTTTGGGAGATCTCGAATTATGTAGCCAAATGTACGTATGGCTGTATTTCGTCTTTAAAACGAACGCTACGGGGCGGTATGATGCTGTTCCTTTTTGCACTTACCAGCTGACCGATTACCACCGTGTAGACGGCTTTCCCGCTGTTACCAGTTTGCCAAGTGGCTCATCGCGTATGTCGTGGACAAAGTCCGGCAAAGAAGGGTTCCAGAAAGGGTGTAAAACAAAAACAAAAGCCATTAAATAAAATAAACAAGTAAATAACTGGGTAAGAATGTGGTAAAATCTGAAAATGTGGTAAAAGTCAGGCGGCTGTGAGGGCTTTTCTTTTTTAAGCTGTCGGTTGGGTTTAGGAAAGGGGGTGGGCGCTGGTCAATCGGTGCTTTTGAAAACACTATTGGTTGGTTTTAGGGAAGGGGATGGGTGGGGGATCGGACGGTCAGTCAGTCAGCAGCAGCCTCTGGTGGATTTATGCGAGAACAGCAGGCATGAATGGCACTCGTGAAAGAAATTTTAGATCTGAAAAAGCATACACAGCGGCCTCTGGTAGATTTGCGAAAACAAAAACTGCAAAAAACGTAGCTCCTGGGACATATTTGGCGCTCTACAGAAATGTATATAAGCTACATTTTGTGAATAAGCCTGGGTTGAATCGAGAGCTTCCTCGTCCTTAATAGACAGTAAGATTCTTGGTTCGTTTAAGGTCCAGAAAGGTACAAAAAACATCCTCAAAACAGGCCTCGTGTCTTCAGTGGTTCAATCACAATGTTATCGTGCTATGAGAATATTTTTGCCTGCACATAAAACAAAAATAATGGCTTTATTCCACAGTTTCTCCTCCTCACTGTCAGTATAGGGCGCACATTCACATATTAAGCTTGATACCTGGTGGGTGTACATCAATGCACAGTGCTCATTCTTCAGCTTAGTCCCTGATTTATCAGGGGTCACCACAGCAGAATGAATCACCAATTACTCTGGCATATGATTTATTAAAGGTCCTGTGAAGTGCTTTGAAATGTGCATTTTTATTCAATGTTTGACATAATCTCAACTGAAGCACGAAGAGAGGGTGGGACATAGTGTAGCCCCTCCCCTTTTTAAAAACAGCCAATAGCGTTTTGTTTTACCACAGCTCTGCCAGTGAGAGTGGTTGAGCTCAAGCGCATCAAATGAGAGGCATCTTGAATGGGGCGGGGCATGTCCGATACTAGAGAGCATTTGATTGGTTATGATTTGATGAGAAAATGAAATATGAGGTGACGTGAATAAAGCCGTTGATCCATTTGGGCATAAGTGACAAACAAGCTTCACATGATTATATCAGTTTTATATCTCCTAAACACAATTTTTTTGGAGCACACTAGCTTATAGATATCTTAAAAACTAATAATACTGATACTAACATCTAAAAAAAAAAATTCATTTCATGGGACCTTTAATTCATTCACTATGAGCAGTTTAGTTTTACCCAATTCACAAAAAGAAATGAACATCTTGAATGACAACGGCTTTAATAAATTAGCAGGAAATCTTTCATTCTGGAAGTGAACTAATCCATTAAAACATCTGCTCATGGTGGATTGTGGGAATTTCTGTTGTTTGTTGAGTCCATATGCGTTTAATCCATTTCCCCGTCCCTCATCCTGTACTGTATGTCTCCAGGTGGATATCACAGCACAGACCTGCCCTGTCCACGAGGAGAGATCCTTGTCGGAGGGCCCAGTATAACCATGGGCTACTACAAGAACACACACAAAACCAGTGAGGACTTCTTTGTGGACAAGAAAGGCCAGCGATGGTTCTGCACCGGAGACATTGGCGAAATTCATGGAGACGGCTGCCTGAAGATCATTGGTGAGACACGCTGAAAGATCATGTGCACTTTAGTTTAGTTGCATTTACATTGAATGAACTCTGATGGGATCAATTCTGTATATGTTGGGGGTGATAAGATTCTGACGGTATGATAACCTTGGATAAAAATATTATGGTATTGTGTTTACTGCACTAAAATATGCTCTTTTCGAAGGGTCACGAAACACAAAAATACATTTTTTGAGGTGTTGACAGTCATATATGTGTCCCACGCTGCTAAAAACACTATTAGGACACATATATTTTACTAAAAAGTGGAAACTCGTGGGTTTTGCGTTATTTCGAGCAAATTCGTTCTTCCGGTTTGAAAAGAAATTTTGAAGCTGCTTCACGTTGATTAGATCCTTGTGTAAATTCCAGCTTGTAGACTGGCTGTCTGTAATGGCGGGTTTAACGTGACGTCTTTTGAGTTTTCATCATTTATTCAAGCGATAGACTTGGTTCGAACCAATCAGCGCGCTCTATTGTGAATGAGGTGCAACTTCAGTAATATGCATGATACAGCTACGAAGACTGTTTTTACCTGTTACAGTGTAACAGTGACGCCACGCTGTGTTGCCAACCATAATTACAACAGGGTGTCCACAGGGTCTTAAAAAGTATTAAAAGTTGATAAATCAATTATGAGAACATTAAGGTCCTTAAAAGGTATTAAAAGTCTTAATCGTGATTTTACGAGGTCTTCAATTTTGTTCAAGCGTTGTCCAAAAGTGTTTGACTCCAAAAAAGCATAAATATATTTATGTTCCTCTTGATATTAACAATGGTGTGCTCGATCCACGTGATTCGTTCGGGCTGGGTCGCGTCCTGCCAAGCTCCTACGTCCAGGTGATGTCACATATTTTGTGACAAACGCAGGAAGGTGATGTGACGCTCTCTACATGCAGCGAAACCATAGAGCGAAACAGAAGGGAAAATTGGAAAATGTAAGTTTGCATACTTTTGGTTGGAGAAAGACAAGTTAAACCTGTCGCTGAGAACAACCAAATAATTTATTCTTTCAAGCTTTGTTTCTTCTGAGCTTATCTGAGTTCTGTTGCATGGTTGTACTTCATTGATTTATTTAACTACAACTGTTTATTAGCAACTATTGATTAAGTTAAAGTTTTGATACTGATTAGAACTTGAAGTGGCAACGAGGTCTTAAAATATACTGATACCCTGCATAAACAAGTGGAAGAAGAAGAATTGTTTGGAGACATTGGTCGTCAGTGTTGCGTTTATAAATGTTCTGCAACGAAGGTTTTGTTTTTTAATTCCTCGCTATGAGAGCGAAGCTGGACTCACGGTTTGGATTACAGTGGTCTACTAACACACAACAGAAATATGTTTGTAAGGAACATTTTTTACACGAAAGCTTTTCGCATCTGAAAATGGTGAAATCCATATTTTCCGCTCATCTCCTTTTAAAAAAGACTTGGTTCCAGTTTATGTTGATTGTCCTGTCTCTACAGATTTGGTAAGTGTGTGATCAGTGTTCTTTGTTTAGGTTTATTCAGATGGGAAAGTTAGTATCGTCAGCAGTACTCTTTCAGTTTTAAAAGACATACATTAGTCAAAGTTATTTAGTTACTAAGTTTATTGTAATATTACTCAAATATTATGGACTGAAAGATCCGCTGTAAATGCTGCTCTCTGAATGTAAACATGTAAACACCTCAATCAAACTATTACCTTCTTGTAGGGTTTTCGACACATTTTGTGACAGGATAGTCAATACACACACGGCTTTCTGATATTATTCTCTGCACCTACCAAGTGCATCGAAGTTACCGAGAAATGAGGAGGGTTTTTTTTTTCCCCATACGATGTGTGGTATCAATTAAAACTACACTCTTCCAGCAGTTCCTCACATCCTATATCTCATTTGTTGGGAGTCATGCATGAAATCTTCCTGAATAAAAAGTGAAAGTGCCAAACTGCAGTAAAAGTCGACAAATTAATAGTTTGACAAATAATTTGATTACTGATGTCCATGTAAACATAGTCAGTTTTTCTCCCTTGCGTCTGTGTGTTGTTTTGCCTCTGAAAATCAGCAATTGCTCGTACTGAAACTCCCCTTTTCATGCAAACCCTTCCCTCTTTCGCCACTCCCACTTAAACTAAGCTGGACTCACCCACTTTCCTGACTTTTTTCAAACTAGAGGTGTGAAAACGCCCTGCTGAGACATGGCGGGGTTTCATGGCCCTTTAAATGTCTGGGTAAAAAAACAACAACTTTTTCCCCCCATTGAACACAATATATATTATTTTTCAGAAACCTTTATAATATTTTGGGAAAGTAAACATGCCAGTCTGAATAATTTAAATATTGGCGTCTGCTGTCTTCGTTGGTTTCAAAAACAGATATATTTACAACTTGAAAAGGCATCTTTGGATATAAAGTAAAGCCACTGCACTGTTCAGGTCTTATAAGCCATTTGTATTTCAGATGTTTGCTGAATCCTGGACTTTTGAACACATTGACTTTTTTAAACTGCTGTAAACCTTGAAGCCAGTTATCACCAGTTATGAATGGAAGTCCCCTCTTTGTTACAATAAAACACTGTAGTGCTGTATTTATGAAAAATTCTGAATCTCACTGTAAACATATTCCCAGCGATAAGAACTCAAAGAAAACAGTACAAAAGGGAGAGAAAGAGAAACTTCCTGTTGCCTAATTCACAAGCACTCTGCTTAATATTTTGCATATTTGAGCAATTCCATGCAAATGTCAACCTTGCCATGGAATAAAGTAAGTTTTCACCAAAATAGCCAAACCCTTTGTTACGTCCTTTAGATGTTCTTTATAAACTAAGGGTATTTTTGACATGACATTTAATAGTTTTGTGTTCGTGTAACCAGTGAATGGAGAAAGAAACAACTGAAGACCACAAATATTACTTCAATTGACTATTTATTGTTCATACTACCAGTGAAAACTAGTGAAAAATATTGTACAGTGAAAGAAAAATATTTCCAATGAATAAATGATAATTTACCTGTTGGAGAGGAGGTAGGTAGAGGTGCTTAAATCAAAGAAAATAAATATAACACAGCTTACTAACTGTATTAAACAAACTAAACTAAATATCAAAAGAAAAGCATGAAAAAAAAACATTATCAATGTACCAAAGGTCTTAATTACTCTAGCTAAAAAACAACACCGCACACGCTACTGAACCAAATGAACTAATACAGAAGTTAATCTTGGTGTTGTGAATGTATATAATGTGACTTACTCACTTCTTCACCCTCTCAGAGGTATTACTCAAGAGTATCAGGGCCCGTTTACACTAATGCGTTTTAGTTTTAAAACGCCTAAGTTTTGCTACGTTTACGCCATTCGCCCACACTACGCTGGAGTTTTTGGAAACACTGAAGAGGCCGTTTTCATTCTAAAACGCTGCTGCTCCATCTCAGTGTGGGTGGGGGGTGGGGGGACGGAAACATCTGAAAACAGAGGAGTGGCTGCAGACATTCGCCTCTCTGATTGGGGCTTTTTCCTCAATATTAAGTAGCCTACACACAGTCTTGCATCCTCTCCTTGTAAGTTCAGACTTCGCAAGTTTGCAGACTACGTTGTTACACTTTCTTAACAATAAAATGAAAACATGCTATAAGAAACTGCCTATTTTCATTTTGATATTACCTTAACAGACACCAAAAATGTTGAGGAGTCGTGTAGCTGCATATTTATATGACCGTCATCTTCACTGTATGCATTTATAACAAAACAGAGCCTATAACATTACTGCCTCCATTAATTTTCATTAAATTTTCAATTTCTTTCACTGAATATTAGTTTTAATAATCAACAATGGCCATTACAAAAGTATAACATGCAATAAGTTTGTTACAGGAAATAAAGGCGAGCAATGTGCAGAATCAATGTACGTGGTTACATTAATTCATGTATTAACCTAACTTATCTTTGTGCTCAGCCAAAACACATTACCTGAGAACAAGTAATAGATTCAAAAGACCAAAGTTGCGGAATATGTCGTTAGATGTAGATAACAAGATGAATTAAATAACACGTTTAACAAATATAGTGAGATTAGATCCAGCGGTAGATCCTTGATAAACAGTCCAACGCGCACAGCTCTTATATGGGTTGATGTGCTCAAAGCACGCTGCAGTGCATGCCAGAGTGTGTGTGTGTGGTCACGTGATGTGCATTTACAGCGGTGTAGTATGCACGGAGAGCTGTTCTGAAACGCTAGTGTGGACGCAGATCCTTTTCATTCTAAAACGCCGTTTTAAAACTAAAACGTATTAGTGTAAACGGGGCCTCAGTTAACTGGACGAGTTCACCAACAAACACATTGCAATCTCACATAAATTTTAGACAAGAGCATTTATCACCAAATCAAAACAAAACCAAATTCTCTCAGACTAGTCCTCAAGAGAGACTGTCCTCACAGAGACCCATTCAGAGGGTGAGAGATCATCATTGCAGTTTGGGCCGGCTTTTTAAACGTTACGCTGACCAGCGATTGGTGGTGCAATCCCAGCGCCAGTGGTCGACGTCGATCCTTCAATCCCGTGAAACATATGTAAAACAGCACACCCACACCCAAACAGAAGGGCGCACACAGATAACGCGAAAGTACGTTCTTCAGGGGAACGTAACACCCTTTTTTTGAGTAGGCTTGTATTTTACAGTACTGTAAAAATACTCAAAAATATCTCTGTCAATGTTTACAAACAATCATAATTGAGTCACACAAGTGCCAATTTCACATCTGTCACGTCCATAAAGGAGAGACATCACATCCATAACCAAGCTTTTTCCTCATAAATGCTATAATGTAAAATAAAGTCAATCAAGTTTGTTCTATAGTGACCAACTCTTTTCCTTTTGATTAGCATTATTTCTTTTGCAACATAGGCTCATTCTGAAAACGTAGCCCTATATACAGTACATTTCTGGAGATCGTGGATTATGTAGCCAGAAGTATGTATGGCTGCATTTCATCTTTAAAAACGAACGCTATGGAGCAGTAAGACGCCGTTCGCGCTAGCAGCTGACCGCTTACCTTTGTATGGATGGCTTTTCCACTGTTACCAGTTTGTCTAGTGGCGTTTGTCTAGTTGTCTTGAGACATAGAGAGAAGTTGACTGCGACGATGAGATTCGGGTCCGGCGTAGAACAGTTCCAGAAAGCAGGTAAAACAAAAGCCAAAGCCAAAAAAAAATGGTCAATCAGTGCTTTTGAAAACACTATCGGTTGGGTTTAGGGAAGCAGGTGGGTGAGGGGGATCAGTTGGTTGGTCAGTCGACAGCGTCTCTGACAAACAAACTCTTTTAAAATATTACAAATGTTTACAGATTGATGTTTTTTGATCCCATAACTGTGGTCAGTTGTTTTGGAAAAGAAAAACAAATGTTTCACTATACAGTAATGTCACATCCAAAACGCTGAAATTGCATGTGTGTGTGTGTGTGTGTGTTAGACCGTAAGAAAGACCTGGTGAAGCTGCAGGCAGGAGAATACGTGTCTCTGGGAAAAGTGGAGTCGGCCCTGAAGAACTGCCCACTGGTGGACAACATCTGTGCCTATGCAAACAGGTGCAACACAAAGCACAATCTGCACCACACTCACAAAAACACACATATAACAAACTATATTACATAATAATAATAATACATTATATTTATATTGCACTTTTCTCAGACTCAAAGCTCTAACAAGAGCATTAAAACACAGTGGAACATGAAATACACAAAGTTTTAAAAAAAAAAATAATAATTATAATAATGATAATAATAAAAAACAGATTAAAAGAAAGCCTCATAAGTTATAAGCAATAATAAAAAAGATGATTTTTAAGAAGTTTCTTAAAACAGTCCAGGGAACTGGCGTTCCTGATGTTTGTGGGGAGAGCATTCCACAATTTAGGTGCACGATAATAGAATGCCCTTCCTCCCATGGTGCAAGTTTGCAACGAGGCTTAAACAAGGTGAGCCCCGAAGTGGAACGTAGATTACAAGAGGAAGAGGAGGTAGATATAAGATCACATATATGATCAGGAGCAGAACCATGAACAGCTTTCTAAGTTAAAATCAAGGTTTTAAAATCGATGCGTGACTTAACACGCAACCAGTGTAACTGTTGGAGTACAGGGGTAATGTGAGAGAGAGTTGATGTGTGAGTTAGCACGCATCTTCCAAGTGGATGCTACACACTGGTGGTGGTGTGGAGAGACCCCCCCTCATGATTGTAAAGCGCTTTGGGTGTATGGCCATACACAATAAATGCACATTACATTACATTAACACACGTGCAGAGTTGTGAGCATATTGTAAAATCTTAAGTGAATTGGCTGGGAGACCCCCAAATAAAGAGTTACAAAAATCTAAACGAGACGTAATAAAAGCATTTCAGCATCTGGTGTAGAGAGAAAAGGACTGATGCGGGCAATGTTCCGTACGTTCTAAAGTGCAGTTATAGTTTCCATGAGTAATTTCCTAATTTATTTCATAATATTTTTAAATGGAAAAATAGATTTACATTCAGTATAAGTAAAATACTTAAGTATATTTTTAAATAGAAAATATGACTTTAAATTGTATTATATAATGCAGTATAACTTCTAAAATGATAACTTATAGCAATAAAAACATAAACAATCACATTTATTAACACAGTGGAGTTTAATGCTGAATACACAGGTCAAGCTGAATCTGGCTTTGCCATGATTTTCTCACCAAAGTCTTTGCATTGTCGGTTGACAGACAGTATTTACATTCAAACAAAATCTGAATGAGTTACACCATTTAATTAAAGCTTTTAATCAATAAGACAAACAAACAAAGGGTTACATTAAATTCTAATTGACAATCTCTAAACCATCCCCATTATTCTCAGATGGGATGGCAGGCCAAATCCAAAGGTTACCACAGGCCAACTTTGGTCCGCGGCCTTAGTTTGGGCATCTGTTTTAAACTCATTCTAACAATCCCTGAGTATACGTTATTGTTAAGCATGATTATTAAATCATTCGCTTTATTAGCTTTTTTTGGAAAATACAATAAGGACATTAATTCTACAGAAAATAGTTAAATTAAAGAGGATTAGATTAATTTAGATTAAAACTGAAGATCAGTATTTATTTATTTTTTACTTCTTGTATTTATCTATTTTTGTCATTGTTATTCTGTTTGTATATTGTATCTTTTTTTTATTGGTAATTTTTGTGTAAATGTTTGTTGGACCAAATTTGTAAGTCAATGTGTTTGAATATAAAAAAAAATTAAAGTTATTTAAAAATGCTCCAAATTATTAATAAAAAATATTCATAAAATTTTTTTTATAAAAAATATATACAAAAGTTACCTGAGGGCAATACGGTGGATAAATGGTTAGCACTGTCGCCTCACAGCAAGAAGGACGCTGATTCGTGATGGCGCTTTTGTGTCGAGTTTGCATGTTCTCCCCGTGTTGGTGTGTGTTTCCTCCCGGTTGCTCCGGTTTCCCCCACAGTCCAAACACATCTGCCATAGGTGAATTGAATAAACTAAACTGGTCGTAGTGTATGAGTATGTGTGTGAATGTAAGTGTGTATGGTTGTTTCCCAGTACTGGGTTGCAGCTGGAAGTACATCCGTTATGTAAATCATGTGCTGGATAAGTTGGCAGTTTATTCCGCTGTGGTGACCCCTGATGAATGAAGAGATTAAAGCCCTGCTCACACTGTGAGATTTCAGCTGCGATTTTGTCATCTGAAACAAATTTAGGAAATCCTAAAAGATTCCTGAAATCCTAGGCTAAAATCGGTGATCTTTGATCATTGGTTTGACATGTTCACAGACAGCCTTTTTGTGCCCGTTGCGATCAGATTTTTCCTCTGATGAAGTTCTGGCAGTAGTCAGAAGATTTCAGACACTTTCCTGCAGTGTGACAACAGCTGCGTTGAGCGTCAATCCAAGAACCAATAGGAGCTCCGAAATTGATGACGCAATCCATGTGACAATTCAAACGACCGCGGAGAAATGTCCATTTTTTTTCTTCCTGGTTTTATTATTGAGACACGCCGTGTGCAAAATTGTTTATGTTTGCTGTGAGGAATCACAGTGGTGTAAAGTACTTGAGTAAATGGACTTCGTTACTTTACTTAAGTATTTTTTTGGCTACTTTGTACTTGCACTGAGTATCAAAAACATAAGCAACTTTTACTCTTTACTTGACTACATTTTTGATTGAATATATGTACTTTTTACTCCACTACATTTTGAACGGATGCTTACCATTACTCATTACATTGTGATTGTGCACGACAAGTCGGCATCTTTATATACCACAGCTAATTTGTTGGGTGGATGAGGCGATATCGCCATCTGCAGGGTGCTGAAGGTACTGTATGCTATTTATGAGCTAAATCATGTGAAAGTAATTTAGCAGCTTGCCTAATACCAGGTGTTTAATTAGCAACATGGCTGCAGCCAGTGATGAAGCCGAAGCTTGAATTTGTGTAGTTTACTAAGTTGAAAAATTTTAATACAGAGAAAACATCTTAATCAATTGAAAAACTACTCAAAATAAAAAAAATTGCCCCCCTCTGATACTGAGAGATGAATCACATCAAAGTCAGCTCTGATTTTTTTTTTACTATGTTTTACTACTTTTTTTTTTTTTTTTTTTTGATAAATTGTTTGTGCCTTTTTTAAGCATTTAAGTTTGACTGAGACTTTTTGTTCTATTTTTTAAATATATTTTGTTCTGCCATTTTGAAACATTAAGGTGTTAAATTTAATTTATATATTAGGAAAATAAAACCTTTCATGGTGTTCTTTGAGCCTACATTCAGTATAAGTAAAATTCTTAAGTTATTTTAAAATCGGATACTTTAATACTTTTTCTCAAGTCTTATTGGAATTGGTGACTTGTAACTTGTAATGGAGTAATTTTTACAGTAAGGTATCTGTACTTTTACTCAAGTATGGTTTTCAGGTACTCTTTACACCTCTGAGGAATCATTTCAGAACGCGGGATAGTGAAAGTGTCGCGGGTGAATGAATCCAGGAGAGTTTTCTTTCGTGTTTGGTGCATCTTCATTGTCGTTCAGTCTGACATTATGATGGCTGAGGTCTTACAGTGTGACATGGGAGCCATGTTCGTGTAGTCTGACAAGCTACAGTCTTTCAGGATTATAAAAAATCTCACAGTGTGAGCCGGCCTTTAGCCGGAGAAAAAATCATTATCTCTATATACAGTAATGCACATTAACATTACATTATTACAAAAGTGTGTAAGTGCGATTCAGAATAAAGTGCACAAAATATTTTCAAAAATGTAATTAAATAATTTGTGTTTAGTTATGCTCACACAAGAGTTTGTGCTTGCGAAATTCTGTAGTACAGTGCTGTGAAAATGGGTTAGATAAAACAAGATGATTAGACGTTGATAAAGCGAACGATTGCTTCATATCTCCAAAAATTCTGTACAAAGAGGTCATGTTTTAATCTTCTGTAGGTCTCACACAGTCACATGATGTGATTTCACAGGTCAGAAATCACCAAGCTTGAACTTTCAAAGCAGCAACATGCGAAACTCGTCACACAAGCTTGTGTTTCTAGTGTCCTGACATTTTATCCTACCCATCAGATTATGCTACCAACACTGTATTTGAGCGGTTATGAGGTTGGGGTTAGTGATTAGGGTGATATTAACGCTTCATATCACACTACTCCACATTAAAATTTACACTGGTAGCAAAATCTGATGGGCACCAAAATGTGCTACCTACTTTTTGAATAGGAGGTGGGACAATCTGACAAGGTAGGACAAATCGACAGAACATCGGTCTTTAAGGAAGTCTATGGGGCGAAAAGTGCAGTGTGACCGCAGATTTAGTCTGACTACGTTTTATCTTAGATCAACCACACCCTATTTAAACACATTTATAGCCAACACTCCCACCCACAATTAATAAGTCCCTTCACTTAATATTTTTCAGTGACGAGTCTTACGTGATTGGCTTTGTGGTGCCCAATCAGAAGCAGCTCCTGGCTCTGGCGAAGAGCAAGTGTGTCAGAGGTTTGTGGGAGGAGCTTTGCAACAACCCTGTCATTGAGGAGGCGGTGCTTACAGTCATGACAGAAGCAGCACTGACAGGTGAAACACAATCTGACCAATCACACGCTATTTGTAGTATTTCTGCAATATTGCATGCTTAGTGCACTCTTTTCTCTATATAAATGCACTGATAATGTAAAATTGGCTTAAAATGGTACTTGATATACCACTTGATATACAGTTGAGGTCAGAATTATTAGCCCACTGTATATTTTTTCCCCAATTTCTGTTTAACGGAGATTTCTGTTTCAACGCATTTCTAAACATAATAGGTTTAATAACTCCTTTCTAATAACTGATTTATTTTATCTTTGCCGTGATGACAGCACAATACTTGACTAGATGTTTTAAGACACTAGAATTCAGCTTAAAGTGACATTTAAAGGCTTAACTAGGTTAATTAGGCAAGTTAGAGTAATTAGGCGAGTCACTGTATAACAGTGGTTTGTTCTGTAGACAATTGAAAACAAATATTGCTTAAGGGGGCTAATAATATTGACCTTAAAATGCTTTTTCAAAGATTTAAAACTGCTTTTATTCTAGCCGAAATAAAACAAATAAGACTTTCTCTAGAAGAAAAAATATTAAAGTAAATACTGTGAAAAATTCCTTCCTCTGTTAAACATCATTTGGGAAATATTTGAAAAAATTCAATAATTAGGGGCTAATAATTATGACTTCAACTGTACATCGGGGCTTCCCAAATTGAAGAAGTTATATGAGATTTGTAGGTTGATGAAATCTGATTGTTGCATAATTGTATCAAATGTCAAAATCAAATAAAAAAGGAGCTGCAAATGAAAAGTGAAATAAATCTAAAGGCTACAATACAAAAACATGCTGAAATAAAAAATGTATTCTGAATATTTTTTCACTCAGAAATTGTACATTATAGGTTTATTTCACACATCTGCATAATTTCCATTTTTGTGGACAGTAAAGATATACATCATTTAATCAGTATTCCACCAATAAAACAGGGTTTCCGCGGGGTCTTAAATCCCAAAATCTAAATTTTAGGCCTTAAAAGGCTTAAATTTACTGAAATGTTGTGTTGTAGGGCTTAAATCTTTTTTAAATAAGTCTTAATTTTCCTTTGTTCACGTATTGCTACCCAATCTGGCCACAACCCATACAATCACCAACAATCCATCTCAATAAAACTTTAAACTTTTTATTTAAAAAGGTAATTTTTAACTGTTTATCATAATGGTTTAATTATTTTCCTTACAACAACATTTGGTTAAAAGTGCTCCATTTATTTACTGTTGAGGACACCGACCTGGACAGATTGTTGTACATAGATTTAGTTTATTATAGTTTTTAAAACTTTTAAAACATTTGTTACATTTTTTTTTTTTTAAGAACGTTTATGTTAGAAAAAAAGTAAAGCTTGTTTGTTTAACACAATATTTAAAATATTTTGCTAAGAAATATCTAAAATATTAGAATTTTTTTATTATTAAATTATTATTGTATTAGTAAATTTATTAAATTATATTATTTTTTGATAGGTCAAATACAAACCTTTTTCATCTGGGCCATTTGAAAAATTCCTTAACGTTTAGCCCTTTATGAGTCTAAAATTTCATTTATAATGGTCATTAAACATGTCTTAAAGTCTTAAATTTAACTTGGTGAAACCTGCAGAAACCCTGTAAAAGCTTTAGTATTTAAGTGACAAATTTATGACAATAAATAAATATCTGCAGTTTTGCAAAAATTATTTTAAACTTGCAAAATCGTTCAATTGTACAATAGTAATTAAAAATAACTGTTTATACATATCTATCTTGATTTATGCCCTTACTTAATATGAGCTAAAATACCAAGTCCAGCTATAAAGTCAAAATAAAACACTTACTAATTAAATATGTATTTCACTTGCATGTTCAGGTAAACATTAACGGAATAGTTCATGGAAAAATGAAAATGCTGTCATTATTTACTCATTTCTGCTGCTGAACACAAAAGAATATACTTTGAAGAATGCTGGAAACCTATTACCATTGACTTCCATAGTATTTGTTTTTCCTATGGAAGTCAATGGTTACAGGATTTCAGCATTCTTCAAAATATCTTCTTTGGTGTTCAACAGAAGAAAGAAAATCATAAAAGTTTGGAACCACTAGAGGATGAGTAAATTTCCATTTTTGGGGTGAACTATCCCTTTAAACCGTGTATATAGAAGTGTGTCATTAAATTATAGAAATATTGACAATGTCACAGCATGCTGATAAAGTTTTGGGAGCCCCTGCTATTTATTATTCTTCCTGTTTCACCACTCTTCAGTATAACTATCCATGATTATGATTCATTTCCTGCTGCTGTGTGTATTTAACAGCCCAGCTAGAAAGATTCGAGATTCCCCGGAAGATCCGCTTGAGCGTGGAGCCCTGGACCCCAGAGACCGGCCTGGTTACAGACTCTTTCAAACTCAAGAGAAAGGAGCTAAAAACTCACTACCAGAACGACATTGAAAGGATGTATGGGGCCAAGTAGAGCCAAAAACCATGAGGAAGGCAAGAAAAAGTAACTGATCTCATTACAGCAAAATCCAATCAGGATAGAGATTTCCAGTGGACGTTGCAGACCTGAACATTGATCATTTGGAGATGTTTACATACAACTGAGTGATGTTTTTTGTGTGATATCAGAAAATGGCCAACACTAAAGCAGTACTTAAAGAAATAGTTCACCCCAAAATGACTCTTATTTAAGGCGTCCATGTACAGTTGAATTCAAAATTATTAGCCCTCCTGTCAATTCTTTTTCAAATATTTCCCAAATGCTGTTTAACAGATTTAGGAGTTTTTCACAGTATTTCCTATAATATTTTTTCTCCTGGGGAAAGTCTTATTTGTTTTATTTCGGCTGGAATAAAAGCAGTTTTTAATTTTTTTAAAAACCATTTTAAGGTCAATCTTATTAGCCCCTTTAAGCTATATTTGTTTTTCAATTGTCTACCGCAAGGGTTCTCAAACTTTTCAGCCGGAGGCCCCTAAAATAAGAAATGCCAGTGACTCGTGACCCCCAAATTCCTTAGAGGTGGTTATAAATATACAAACATTTCGCACACAACAATAGGCCTATATAAACATGATCATATTGACAACACACACAAAAAAAACTTTTACAGTCATTTATTAATTTGTTTAATTTAATATTAACCTCAACTAATGAGACTGCTGGACACAATGTTTTCAGCACAAGTCTATGTCACGATTGCAGGTTTGTGCGCTATCTGGAGAGTCTGTTTGGTCACGTGGGTTTGTTTTGTTTTGTTCGTCCATGTGTTTTTTGTTATGGTTGATCACGTGTTTTGTGGTACTCAGCTGCTTGATTAGCTAGACAGCTGAGACTCATTTTCATGCCTATATCTGGGCAACACTTCTATGTTCCGTTGTCAGTTCGTTGTTCGTTAATGTGTCTCTGTCTGCACTCAGGACTGTGAGGAGTGACTGTTCTGCTGGACCCCGTTCCGCCTGTCTGTTTCCCGTCCTCTCACACCCGTATTCATTGTCATTTTGCTCTACCCTGATAGTTTATTTTGACTGCGTCAAATAAACATTTTACTTGCAATTGGATCCTATCTCAGAATCTTATTCCAACGTTACAGAACGAACTGACAACGGAACATAGAAGTGTTGCCCAGATATAGGCATGAAAATGAGTCTCAGCTGTCTAGCTAATCAAGCAGCTGAGTACCACAAAACACGTGATCAACCATAACACAAACACGTGGACGAACAAAACAAAACAAACCCACGTGACCAAACAGACTCTCCAGATAGCGCACAAACCTGCAATCGTGACAGTCTATTCTTGGTTTAATTTTGGAGACCACCAATCAGAGATCATCCTCAATGTTCAGTTGTGGCCTGTGTTTATTTTTAATGTATTTAATTGCCATAAAGGTGTCAGAAAGTTTAATGCTATAAAATCAATCTGCTGCAGCTGACGCTATTGCTGTGTTGTTAATCTAATGAATACAAACCTATCCTATGAAAAAAAATAATTTAAAGGCTGATGGCTTTTCATTTGCATGGTGTTGTTATTTAATATTAAAATAAAATTTTACTATTAAAATAACTATTTTATTTATTGTGGGTTATGGATAAAATATGCTAATTCTAATAGTTTCATAAAATTTATTTGACTTTTGGAAGTCACCAAGCGACCCTGTCATTGTCCCGCGACCCCCTAATACAGGGGTGCCCAAACATGGTCCTGGAGGGCCGGTGTCCTGTATATTTTAGTTCCAACCCCAATTAAACACACCTGAACCAGCTAATCAACCTCTTTCTAGGCTTTCTAGTTGTGTTGAAGGAAGTTGGAGCTAAACTATGCAGGACACTGGCCCTACAGGACTGTGTTTGGACACCCCTGCCCTAATAGGTCCCGATCCCCACTTTGGGAACCACTGGTCTGCAGAACAAATTATTATGATTAGAAATGTGTTAAAAAATGAAAAAAAAAATCTTCTCCCTGTTAAACAGAAATTGGGGAAAAAGGATATACAGGGGGGGCTAATAATTCAGGAGGGCTAATGCTGACTTCAACTGTATATGAGAGTCAGAGAGTTGTTTTACATTTTATCATGGCTCTTCAATCCTGTATAATGGTGTTGTGTAGTGGCCCTTTTTGATTTGAAGCTTTAAAAAGTGTATAAATCTGTCATAAAGCTAACCCATACGCCATTAGGGGGTTAATGTATGTCTTAAACAGTGTGCCAATGTGTTTTTTAACACAAATAATTATGTATTTTAATTATAAACTCAAAACTTGACAGTTTTCATAGGATGTCCGCGGGGTTAAAAAAAAGTATGCAAACTTGATGAATTAATTTAAAGAAATTTAAAGGGTCCCTATTATGCCCCTTATTTACCAGCTGTAAAATAAGTCTCTGATGTACCTAGAGTGTGCACTAAAGTTTAAGCTTAAGTTTACGGTTTGGTGTGATGTTAGCGATTTAGAAAGTAAAGACCGGGGGGGGGGGGGGGGGGGTTTGTGTCCTTACTTTTGCCCCCACTCATTACGCCCCTGGGTGAACATAAAAGGTAGATATTAGTGTTTGGGTTGGGGAAAATATACTCCACATATAATGTTTTATTACTCTTTAAAACTGCCTCTTTTAGGCTTTGATCCAAATTGTGCCATTTTAATGACTGTTGTTGCTTTAAATTCAAATAAGATCATTTAAAACACGACAGAAGAACCATACTGTATAGTGACTTAATAGTGAGTAAATTATGGGCTATTTTTAATTTTGGGGATGAACTATTTCTTTAAAGTTGCCAAAAGTGATGTATGCATGCTTTCCAAAACCCCAAATTAATAACTAATGAGAGAGAAAAAATCAGTAAATGACTATCAACTTCCACCCAAATAATGCGTTTATTATCAGGCCCCGATGGCTCCTTTATTTTGGACCTTCAGGTAAACACCTCAGTCAATCCACATAACTTCTCAATCAGATTTAAGTGCAAGTAAAATATTAGTGTGACGATTTTCCCAAAAGTCCATAACATGGTTAAAACTGTAAGATTTGGTTTTAAATGCGTCCTATAATAAAATAAAATGTAATTAGTTGTGAATGACAAAAATCAGCACGTGCAAACATCCCTGATCCCTGTGTTTTTTTTTCCCCTCAGGAAATTTTCTGCATGCTATTCTCAACATAGCATCATTTACAGCAGCTTTAAAACTGAGATTTGGTTTTAAATGCATCCTATAATGCCTCAAACTCTAGCAAAGTCGTCCTCTGTGTTGCATTAAAGTGTCCCAGTTCTTGTTCTGCCCTGTACACAAACAGTGCATCATGGGTTGTTTTCCTAAGCTTAAGTTCTCTTTCAAATCAATATATAACCGGTGGCTCTCCTAATGAAACTCTTCCAGTGTTTACATCAGTCCAAAAACATCTGGATTCATCTTAAAGGCATTATTTGATTGTTTTAAAGGGATAGTTCACCCAAAAATAAAAAAAATTTGTCACCATTTACTCTGTCTTCTGTTGAAGATATTTTGAAGAATGCTGGAAACCTGTAATCATTGACTTTTCTTACTATGGAAGTCAATGGTTACATATTTTCAGCTTTCTTCAAACTATCTTCTTTTGTGTTCAACAAAAAAAAAGACACTTAAGGGAAGAGTAATTAGTGAGTACATTTTAATTTGTGTGTGAACTATCCCTTTAATCTTCCCTACCTTTAGTGTAATACTGTCAGAAGGTGTGCATATTACCAATGATCTGAAAAATCATATATATTAAATTATTGTTATAAGAGTTAGCTTTATTTAATGATAAGAACGTGCTTCAACCGTTGGATGATTTGGATTTGTGTGCCGGGACTGGAATGTTCCTGTTGTGTGACTGTAAATCCTGCTGGACAGGATCATACATCTAGAATAAGTCTCCTAATATAAACTCTTCAACCAGGTCCAATAAACATTTTGATTCATTTCAGGGAGGTTTTCCACTATTTGTCTATAAAGACACGCTGACGTCTTTTTAGAGCCGGTTTACACATGTAGGAGTAAAGAAAGCAGATAAAAACGGAACACTTCAATTCTTATAATATACGTTTATCGTTTAACTACAGCATTTTAAGAGGCAAACTCTAGTTTCTCCTTTGATGAGGATTTAAAATCAGCTTAAATAAATTGTCAAATGTTTTTATCTGTAAAACCTGGCTGTGGTTTTATATAGTGATCAGTCACATGACTTTACTTCAAGGGGGTGTTCATAAAACTGTCACGATACCTTTATGATTACAGCTGTCATTAAATGTTATTCATTCAGTTGTCATTAAATGCACTGGTGACATTGTTTGAGTTGTCCTTGTTATGACAACTTGATAATCAAATACATTATAACAACTAGGGCTCATTTTGAAAACGTACCCCTGTATACATTTCTGGAGAGCACGAATTATGTAGCCAGAGCTATGTATGGGTGCATATCATCTTTAAAATGAATAATACAGGGTCGTAGGATGCCGCCGACAGCTTCTGTTTCTTTTTGCGCTATCAGCTGACCAATTACCTCTGTATGGACGGCTTTCTTGATGTTACCAGTTTGCCCAGTAGCTTGCAACGTACATGGGCGAACTTTAGATGCAGAGAGGAGTTGACCGCGACGACAGGGTTCGAGTCCAGTGAAGAACAAAAACAAAAGGCAACAAATATAATAAACAAGTAAATTAACAAGTAAAGTAACAGGGTGAGAATGTGGTAAGATCTGAAAATGTAAGATGGTAAGAATTTATTTTACTGGAATACTTTTGAAAACACTATTGGGTTGGTTTAGAGAGGGTGGGTGGAGGGATCGGTCGATCAGTCAGTCAGTCGACAGCAGACTCTGGTGGATTTACGCGAGAACAGCAGGGGCGAATGGCATGCGCAAAATAAATTTGAGATCTGACAACGCGTACACAGCGGCCTCTGGTGGATTCGAGAAAACAAAAACTGCAAAAAAAAAAAAAAAAAAAACACATACCTCCTGGGATGTATTTCGCGATCTCCAGAAATGTATGCAGGGGTACGTATCAATAATGAGCCTGGGTTGCATTGAACCATGGCTTTGTTATGTTGTCAAGACAAAAAACTTGTCATAAATCTGTCATAAACATGAATGTCGTGAGGCCATTATAACTGTGTCATGAATGTATTTTCTAATCAACTTTTTTCAGTGGAACAAACTGAATTTTTCATTAAATTCCTCAGTAAAAGTGTCAATGAACTATATCATAAATACACTGTAAAAGATATCTGTTAATTAAGTTTCCGTATTTTGTGATTCACAAGTGTTTATTTGCGTTTGTGAATTGATTTATGGGATGTTGATCTTTGCTCTGTCGACTTTTGATGTTGAAAATTTAACTACAGTTTCACAAAGGGACTTTTATTGACATTTTAGTAATAATATAATGTATAAGAAATAATATATAGAGAAATGAGTCTGTAAAATAGCAGAAAATGTACTGGCAGTTTATTACAAGGTTTTTGCATCGTAATATACAACGCCAACTATTAAAAATGTTAATAAAAGTCACTTTTTCAAACTTTTCAAGGTTAAAAGTTGTTGGAACGAAGATTAAAATTCTATAATGCAATTCAAAAGCATAAATAAACAAGGAAAAATTTATTAAACATGAATTTAAAAAAATAAACGTGAAAATACAGAAAACTACTAATGTGCTAATTTAATATACACTGTTAAAAATATTTTTTTAAATAGATTTTTTACAGCGTATATAACCGTGTGATTAATATTTAATGTCATTAAATGATATTTTAACAACAATTTCAATTTGTACCACTGTACTTCAGGTCAAGAATGATGTTAATGATGCTGTTCTAAAATTTAATTACAGGATTATAATGGCCTTGTGACATTCATGTTTATGACAGATTTTTGACAGTACATTAAATCTGACATGTAACCTTTTTTACTCATATTTGGTAACACTTTACAATAAGGTTGTATTAATGTTAGTTAATGTATTTACTAACATGAACAAACAATCAGCAATACATTTGGTACAGTATTTATTCATCATTGTTCACATTAGTTAATGAAAAAAAAAGTTGCTCATTGCTAATCCATGTAAACTCCCAGTGTATTAACTAATATTAACAATAATGAATGTGGATTTTAATACTGCATTAGTAAATGTTAAACAATGATTAATAAATGCTGTAGAGGTATTGTTTATTATTAGTTCATGTTAGTAAATACATTAACTAATGAAACCTTATTGTAAAGTGTGACCCATATTTCATAAATGAAATGCATTAGTGTTTGCATGGTGTTTTTCCCCTAATGATATATCCTGACCCGAAATGCATCTGAAAACCGATGGAGGCAATTTCTCAAATAATTGATTAGGAATATAAAATGGGCGGCTTAGTGGTTAGCACTGTCACCCCACAGCAGGAGGGTTGCTGGTTCGAGCCCCGGCTGGGTCAGTTGGCATTTCTGTGTGTAGTTTGCATGTTCTCCCCATGTTGGTTTCCTTCGGGTACTCCGGTTTCCCCCACAGTCCAAACACATGCGCTATAGGTGAATTGGGTAAATTAAATTGGCCATTGTGTATGGGTGTTTCCCAGTACTGGGTTGCAGCTGGAAGGGCATCCGCTGTGTAAAACATATGCTGGATAAGTTGATGGTTCATTCCGCTGTGGCGACCCCTGATGAATAAAGTGACTAGCTGAAGGAAAGTGAATGAATATACAATGAATAACAATAATCATTTCGATTAGTCGAACAATCAATAAATTAATCAATAGATTAATCGATATAAATATAACAATAGTCATTATTGGCAGCCCTATAAATATCATGATTATAAGCATATCATAACAGTCTTATGAATTCCCTTTTCAAGTAAAGATTACCCAAAAACCTGTTAGTTTGTAATTTTCATTATTTCGACCAATAAAAGGCCTTCCAGCTTCCCATCCCCCCCTCCCCCCCAATGCTTGTTCACTGAACTGGTTGTGATCCCTGTGGAGGCGGCTGTGGTAAACTCTCTGTTCTCTCTGTTTATTTCTCTCACGCTCTCTCTCCTCTCAACATTATGACTTTGTCCTTTTGCTCCTTCTCTGCTTCTGTGCTCCTAATATCAGCCCGTTTCTAAATCAGATCAGTTATTGGGATTGCGGTATCAGATCATGAGTTATTCATGTTGTCATTTGCCTTGAAGTTGATTCTGTGAAGTAGAGATAATGGAATAAATGGGGCTTCCTGTGAAAAGTCAACATTACATTTGGATTCATGGGTAATTCTTGCTATGCAGTACATGTATTCCTAACATACAGATGAAGTCAAAATTATTAACCCTCTTGGGATTTTTTTTCTTTATTGAATATTTCCCAAATTATGTTTAATATTATTAGCCCCCTTAATCAGTATTTGTTTTCAACTGTCTACAGAACAAACCATCATTATACAATGACTTGCCTAATTACCCTAACTTGCCTAATTAACCTAGTTAAGCCTTTAAATGTTACTTTAAGCTGAACACTAGTATCTTGAAAAATATCTAGTCAGATATTATGTACTGTCAACATGGCAAAGATAAAATAAATCTGTTATTAGAGATGAGTTATTAAAACTATTATGTTTAGAAATGTGTTGAATAAATCATCATTCCGTTAAACAGAAATTGGGGAAAAATATACTGGGGGGATCTTCTACTACAGTATAAATATACCATGTTTCAAGACTAAACCGTTTTTGAAGGTTAATATTAAGTGTTTTTTTAAAGTGAGCACATGATATGATTGATCGCAGCTGGCCTCTCATCTATAATCATTGATAAACCAATCGGATGAATCCAAGTCTACAATAAATAGCCCATTTTTCTTACCTCCCTTATCTTCGCTTTTGAAGAATCCCCTCCGTCCACCCCATCTCCCCCTTTTCTCTTTTACCAGGAGGAGCTCTCGAGACTTATCTGACCTCAGACCCCATTCTATGCTATATGACCGAGCTCAAAGTTCTCTCCCGGGACAGCATGCCAAACCTGCAATTAGTATCAAGCAATAGCTAAGTGTGAACTCTTGAAAAGGGAAGCATTAATACTTTTTGTTGTGATGAAAAAAAACTAAATTTTTTCTTAAGTCAAATGGTTTTATGCAAATGGTTCACTTGTGTACGTCAGTTAACTTGTTGTGAATGTTTTCCACTCCATTTTATTAGTCTTTGTAAAATCCCTTTAACAAACGAGACTTGTTTCCTTGATGATTTTATCCAGGAAGTGACCTCATTTTTTATGGGGATCAGCAGCACAAACACCAGTGAGTATTAGCAATGGATTTGATTTTTTTTTTTTTTTTGTAATGATTTATGGTATCAATTAGTTGGCTGAACATGTTATTTAACAATTCTGACTTTTTTTTTTTTACATTTCGAGTTTTCATCTCGCAATTCTGATATTTTTGGGGGAATTTCGAGTTTACATCTCAACCTTTTTTTTCTGAATTCTGCTTTTCATAGTTTACATTTTGCAATTCTGACATTTTTTTTTCATGAAATCTTGAGTTTACATCTTGCAATTGTTTTATTTTTATTTTTCTCCAAATTTCAAGTTCACGTCTTTCAATTCTGACTTTTTTTTCTTGGAATTGTGAGTTTACGTCTCACAATTATAACCTTTTTTAATCCTTAATTCTGACATATTTTTCTCAAAAATTCAAGTTTACATTTCGCAGTTCTAACTTTTTTTAAAATTTCGAATTTACATCTTGAAATTCTGACTTTTTTTTGGAAATTTCGAGTTTACGTCTTGCAATTATTTTTTATTGGAATTTTGAGTTCACATCCTGCAATGTTGACATTTTATTTTTCTTGAGATTTTCAGTTTACATCTTGCAATTTTAACTTTATTTTCATGGAATTTTGAGTTTACATCTTGCAATTGTGCAATTTTTTTCTTTGAATTTCAAGTTTACATCTCGCAATTCTGACTTTTCCTTGGAATTCTGATTTTTAACATTTCTTCTTGAAATTTCCAATTTACATTTTTGCAATTCTAACTTTTTTTTTGAGTTTACATCTCTCAGTTCTGAAATGTTTAAAGAATTCCAAGTTTGCATCTTTTGATTAACTTTTTTTTCTGAATTCTGTTTATTACATCTTGAAATTCTGACCTTTTTTCCCTCTGAATTCTGTGCACATCTTACAGTTCAGAATTTTTATTTTTTTTTATCTTGCAAAAGTTACTTTTGTCATTGAATTTGAGTTTACATTATGTTTCTGAATTTGTTGTAAGGAATTCCAAGTTTACATCTCACAATTCAAACTTAAGACACTTTTTTTTCATAATTCCAAGTTTAAATCTTACAATTTTTGTTTTTTTTCTCTTCTGAATCCTGATCTTAAATCACTTTGTTTTCTCAGAACTGACATCTAACATTTTTGACTTGCATTTAAGGTAAATATTCATTCATTCATTTTCCTTCAGCTTAGTGCCTTATTTATCAGGGGTGGCCACCACCAACTATTCTGGCATATGTTTTATGCAGCGGATGCCCTTCCAGCTGCAACCCAGTCCTGGGAAACACCCATACACAACAGCCAATTTAGTTTATCCAATTCACCTATAGCGCATGCGTTTGGACTTGTGGGGGAAACCGGAGCACCCGGAGAAAACTCACCGGAACTCGAACCAGCGACCTTCTTGCTGTGAGGCCACAGTGCTAACCACTGAGCCATCGTGCTGCCCCATATAAGGTAAATAAAAATAAATTGTCAGTTTACAGTTGCACATTTACATATCCTTTACTCAGCTATGACTAACTTCAGCTTCACTGTGTAATACTCAAGTTCTAAAAAATAAAGCTGAAGTTTTGCTGATCTTGACCAGAACATATGTCTGAAAGTCTGCTATACCCTTTTATAGAAATGCAGATAGCACAAACATCCCCATAGAGACTTATGATTGGAAAACGTCCATCTATAACTGAAGGACTTGAGTGTAATAACGCTGATGATTTTCCTCTGATTCAGCCCATAATGCCGTTGTGTCTGTAATGTGGTCTCAGACATGGAACTGCCCCAGATTTAATCAGATTGCGTCAGTTTCTCTGATACTCGAGTCTAATTGTCAGGTGTGGTCTGGCATGGGTTTGCACGTTCTGGCTCGTGCTGCACCTTTCCATCATGCATCACTTCCAGACAGAAGACGCTGGCATTGATTACAAGCTTTCACTGCTGACGTAAACCAGAGCAGGATGCTTGGAAAATGACGTCACTGGAGTTGTACGGTACAGCTTAAACATGCTTATTCATATATATGGCGTGGCATTAATGGCAATATGCATTTGATGAATAATGTTTTCCTAAATTTGAATAGTAATTGTGTTGTTCTAACAAAAAAAGTAATGTTGTTGTAGGTTCAGAAGGTTTATAATATATTTTATAATAATAATAATAATTTTATAGTCTTAAATCATACAGAATTATGTCTTTTATGTTAAGTTTTATGTCACTTGTTCGTTTTCAGCCTCAGAATGAAGTCATTAAGTTTAAGAAAATCATAGAATCTTGTGTCTGCCACATAAAAAAAAAAACAATTCTCAACTGTGCATTTATATGCCACAATTTTTGTGCTTTTTGTTCTCATAAACTTACAAATCTGAGAAAAAAAACTAATATGCCACATCTACATGTACTAAACATGTCAGTTTGACTTCATCTGAGCATTTTTAATGATGTAATTGTGATATAAACTCAAAATATATCTAAGGTTTTTTTCTCCCTGACCTTTTTCCATTATTTTGAGGTAAAAGAATTGGAATTTACTCAAAAATTGCACTTTACTTTACAGTTAGTGGGTTGGTTGATTTGCTTTCCCGGATTAAATATAATGCTGTGACCATTTGGTTTGTTCTAATCCAATTTATACATACAGACAGGAGCGTAGCGAACATTTTAAAAGTGGGGGGGGCAGCTGTATGACATCCAAAAAGTTTGTGTTCATTTAATTATTAATCTAATCACCTGCTTCTAAATTATCTGTCTCTAAAAGTGGGGGGGACGTATCCCCCGGTTGCTACGCCCCTGTATACAGAATATATACACTACCTGACAAAAGTCTTGTCGTCTATCAAGATTTTAGGAACAACAAATAATAACTTGACTTCTAGTTGATCATTTGGTATCAGAAGTGGCTTATATGAAAGGCAAAGGCCTCTAGATTACGCTTATTTTACCAAAATAAAATATGAGCATGCCTTGATTTTTAATGATTTAATTAGGACAGTAAGGTCTGACTTTACTTAGACAAAAGTCTTGTCACTGAACAGAAATATTGTCCAGTATAGAATATAAAGTCACAGTGCAGCGGGAAAAGAATGAATATTGTGTGTGACTCCTATAAACTTGGAGGACTGCATCCATACATCTCTGCAATGACTCAAATCACTTATTAATAAAGTCATCTGGAATGGCAAAGAAAACGTTCTTGCAGGACACCCAGAGTTCATCAACACTCTTTGGATTCATCTTATGCTCAATAATGTTCATTTCTGGTGACTGGTCTGGCCAATCCTGGAGCCCCTTGACCTTCTTTGCTTTCAGGAACTTTGAGATGGAGGCTGAAGTATGAGGAGTGCTATCCTGCTGAAGAATCTGCTCTCTCCTGTGGTTTGTAATGTAATGGGCAGCACAAATGTCTTGATACCTCAGGCTGTTGATGTTGATATCCACTCTGCAGATCTCTCGCACACCCCCATACTGAATGTAACCCCAAACCATGATTTTTCCTTCACCAAACTTGACTGATTTTTGCGAGAATCTTGGGTCCATGCTGGTTCCAGTAGGTCTTCTGCAGTATTTGTGATGATTGGGATGCAGATCAACAGATGATTCATCTGAAAAATCGACCTTCTGCCACTTTTCCAAATGATCAACTAGAAGTCAAGTTAATATTTGTTGCTCTTACAACTGGGATCAACGACAACTTATGTCAGGTAGTTTATTAGTATTACCACTACTATTATTACTAAATTACTACTACTATTACTATGTTTTTTTTTTTTTTTTTTTATGAATTCTTTGCGATCTTTTCTTGCGATGTTTCGACAATCTTACTTTTTTCACAGTTATACTTCTTTTCTGCATGAAAAAATATATCTACTCAGAATTTTGAAATTAAAAAAAAGTCTTAACTTTTTATTATGTCAAGGCTCAAAATAACCTTCTTCCATGGTAGCACCGGTGCTTCTAACTTCAAAAAATTAGGCGCACCAGACAAAATTTAGTCGCACCCACCAAAAATTATGAGCACCGTTACAACACGTTTTATATTAACAGATTCTATTATATATTAACACTCTAATTACAACTAACAAATAAACAAAAATCTGTGGCCCTGCACGCACTGCTTGACGTGAATGAGATGAACTGAATTAACAATAATAACTGTGCTGTTCTCACGGGTGCTGTCTGATATTGCACAGATGATATTGACATATAACTTATTATTTGCATACACATCATCTTAATGGCAATAACGGTCCTTTCATGAGCTGTAATATTAGTTTCATCTCAGTGAATGCATGCTCTTTAGCGATGGTGAATGCTGTGTCAGTCGCATGACTGACAGCATCGTGACAATTAAATGAAGGATTAAATAACGTTAGAACATCTCGTGCTTAATGTGTAGATTAAGTGGCAAACACAGTTACCTGAAAACTCCATCCCCCCGGCTTTACGGTGAATGCTTTAGTCGTTTTCAGAGCAGACTTTAAACACTGAATGTCTTTTATCCACTCTTCGAAAAGTGTAAATGCTGGATTGACATTCATTACATGATCACTAATCAAATGTGCCATTATTTGTAACTTTAGGTGTCAGTGTTGTTTTCATTCTCTCGTTGGCGGCTGTAGAACCGAGTGATTGACAGCTGACATTGGCCAATCCATTCGCGTTCTGTTCTAGCGCAGTGGGCCAATAAAAAGAGATTGAAGGCGGGGCAAGCATTGCGGGCTTTGTTTACTGCAGCAAGTTGACATGTCAACAGTTTTAAACCATTCCTGAGCGCTGCATTTGGTGTTTTATTGCATGTATGCCTCCTAATTTCCGCGCATGTGGTGAACATTTAGCTGTGAAAACTGGTCGCCCGACATCAATTTTATGCACTCGCACAAATGCTCCCAAATATATTTTTAAGGTCCCATAGATAAAATTTCGGGCGCACATGCGACCAAAACGGTCGCAATTTTGAGCCCTGTATGCATCCCTAATATGAATTCTGAGTAAATCCAGTTCAGCTGAGCCATTTCATAAAGACAGCATGATTTATATTTCTGCAAAGCATTCCTCTGTTTTTTCTGAGGGCAAGCTGTTCTGCTGCAGAAGAGGCTTTCCTAAAGCGGCCCTGTCTGGTTCTGTTGTGATAAATGAGCAGATTTGGCAGCTCTGCGCACTTGGACTCCATTAAACGTCATCAGCATTGTGACTGAGCTCTGGCTGAGGAGGGACGTGAGGATCTCGACTCCCTCAACCTCTGTCACAGATCCCGCTGGCGCGTGTCCATGTCTGAGAGACACTATTTAAACAGCACTCGCATGACAAACCCTTACAGTCCAGAGAGAGAAGCGGGAGACAGACTGACACGTCCAGGGTGAAACATCCCGGTGAGTAAATGCTGCTGCTCTGCGGAGTCTCACGACACTTACATTCTCACTTACACGACACTGACACTCAAAGAAAAAGATTCTTTTCCAAAACTACTTATTTAAAATGAGCTGAAGCAAAACGATTCTTGAGATTTATTTCGGGACAACTTAATTGTTTTATGTTCAATCCACTTAAATTTCTTAAGATTTCATTTTGTGTTTACAGTGTATAACATTTCCAATTTTACCACTGATCTGTAAATATGTAGGTTGTGCACTTACAAACTTAAATAGCCTACACTGTAAAACTCAACAGTCAACTTAATCAAATGAAATGAGTGTAGTTAACTCAATATTTACTGAAAGTTAATTCTACTCATTTGAAAAGTTTTAAACTCAGTGTTGAAGGTAATGAGTTAATTAAATACCTCATTACTTCAACTTAAATAGAGTAAGTTCACAGTACTCAGATAGATTAGTTTTTTTTACTCAAATGGTTTGTAGCAATCGGTTTCCTCAAACGGTTTGAGTTGCCTTAACTTATAGAGTTTTACAGTACTCAGTTGGTTTGAGTTCTCTTCATTTATTGGACTTTTCTGTGCTCAAATTGCTTCTTTTACTCAAATGGAGTAAGTTCACAGTACTCATTAGGATTAGTTTTTGAATTTAAATGGATTGTTGCAATCGGTTTCCTCAAACATTTTGAGTTACCTTAACTTATTGGGTTTTACAGTGTATGCATTTTCAATAACGTCTTATGCAAGTTTACTTAAATTAAGAACTGTGTGATGTCATTTTGCACTACACTGAATGCTGGGTTCCACATAATCCCTTCATGTTCATCCAACACAAATTAAGTTAACTTAATTGTTTTTATAAATGTATGTGGATCGCACATAAAACAATTAAGTAGTCCCCCAAAAAACTTTTTAAAAATTGCGTTGATTTAACTTATTTTAAACAAGTAGTTTAAAATAAAAAAGTCATTTTTTGAGTGTACAAAGAAGCTGAACCAACACTATTCTTGAGATTTTTTGGGGGGATGACTTAATTATTTTATGTTCAATCCACTTAAAAAATTTAAGTAAACTTAATCGATTTGTGTTGAATTGTGTGCATTTTTATTTACAGTGTATAACACTTCGTATTTTACCACTGATCTGTAAATATGTAGGTTGTGCACTTACAAACATAGTCTATGCATTTTCAATAATGCTTCATTGTGCAACTTTGCTTAATCTAAGAACTGTGCAATGTTATTTTGCACTACACTCAAAAATTATTTGCTGTTTATTCAGAATACTTATTTGAAATGAGCTAAAACAACACTAATCTTGAGATTTTTTGGGGGGGATGATTTAATTATTTTGTGTTCAATCAACTTAACAAATTAAAGTGTACTAAATCGATTTGTGCAATAAATTGTGTGCATTTTTTATTCACAGTGTATAATACCACTGATCTGTAAATATGTAGGTTGTGCACTTACAAACCTAAATAGTCTATGCGTTTTCAATAATGTCTTAATGTGAACGTTTATTTAATCTAAGAGCTGTGTAATGTTATTTTGCACTAAACTCAAAACATTATGTTTGCTGTTTGTTCAGACTATTTATTTAAAATGAGCTGAAACAACACAATTCTTGAGATTTTTTGGGGGGTGACCTAATTACGTTGATCAACTTAACATATTTCAGTGAACTTAATCGATTTGTGTTGAATTGTGCATGAATTGTGTGCATTTTTATTTATAGTATATAATACTTCATATTTTACCACTGGTCTGTACAGTGTATGTATGCATTTTCAATAACATCTTATTGTGCAAGTTTATTTAATCTAAGAATTGTGCAGTTATTTTGCACTACATTCAAAAAATGTTGTTTGCTCTTTGCTTAAACTACTTATTTGAAATGAGCTGAAACGCTATTCTTGAAATTTTTTGACTTAATTATTTTATGTTCAATCAACTAACAAATTTAAGTGAACTTAACCGATTTGTGTTGGGACAACATGAAAATTTTTTTGCATTTTTTATTCAGTGTACAATACTACTGCTCTGTAAATATGTAGGTTGTGCATTTACAAAAATAAACAGTCTATGCATTTTCGATAATGTCTTAATGTGCAAGTTTACTTTAAGAATTGCATAATGTTATTTTTCACTAATATGTTTGCACTCTAGAAATTACTAGAATTGCTAGTAATTATCACAAAAATGAAGCAACAGTTAACACTGAATTAAATTATAAAAATAAAGTACAAAGAGTGAAAGTATATTCTTGAAAATTATTAAAAATACAAATTTTTTTTTTTTTTTTAGTTGTGTAATGGAGGATGCAGATTGCAGATTTTATAGCTATAAAGCTATAATAATTAAGAGGATGGATGGATTTACGGAAGTTATTAGCTGCTGTTTTAAGTAAAATGTTAATATTTGTTTATTTGATAAAGGTGAGACCGTTTCTTCCAATTTTCAAATTAAAATATGGAGTTTTCTGTTGTTTATAGAAAATGAAAATTGTCAGAACGACAAAAGTTTTCTTTGTTGTGATTAATAAATTAGGGTTATTTCACCAAATACCGATTTCTTAACAGTTTTGAAGCTAAAACCTTGCTTATTATGAAGAAATTACACAATATAAACAAATTGCAAACTACTCAAATGTATAAATATAAATTGTAAATCCAGAAAAACGAATCATTTAAGTGATCGCTCTCTTCTTTTTATAGCTGTTATATGCATATATAGACATTTGTAGCTAAATGTTAAACACTGGTCATATTTAAGTTAATGTTCATTAAAGGTTTTACATCAATTTTTAAACATTTTTTAGACTTTTAACATACTGTAATCAACTTGTTTTCTTGATAATATTTTATACGTCATCCAAACTCTTTTTAAAACTCGTGTGTTATTATTCCACAGGTAACTGTTCCTGTTTCTGTCGTTATGGATTTGGCGCGCAACGCCACCGCGCTTTCATCGCATCAGAACAGCAGAATCCCTTCATCCGGTGGAGGCGACAATAACGCGTACCTGTACATCGTCATCGTGGTGTCCTTCTACGGAGTTTTCCTCATCGGGATCATGCTTGGTTATTTGCGCACCAAACGGCGCGAGAAAAGGCGGTCGAACGCGTTCACGAGGCTCCTGCACGAGGAAGAGCAGCGCGAGTGGGGCGCGCGCCAGAAGAAGCACAGTTTCAGCCTGCCTGCGTTTCCCGCGCTGCGCTCCACGCCGGTGCCTTTCATGTTAAGCAGCGGGCGTGCGCCTCTCGCATGCGCACTCTGCTCGGTGGAGCAAAGCAGCGTGAGCTCTCTCAGCTCCGGAGCGGATGTGCGTTTCGCCATAGAAGAGGAGTCAGACAGCGGCGGACATGAGGAGACACCGAAACCCGGCTCGGGATCGGAAAACAACAGCGACGGGTCGTCAGTAGAAAACCGGCTCTGAGATTCCCGTTCCCGCCGCGAGACGTTACTATTGCCACCACAGTGACCGTTAAATGCGTCATACAGTCTTGTGAAAAGGGTCCATTACTACAGTTAAGTTACTACAAATTAAACGGTCTAAGGTTGGTCCTAGCGACTGTTGTATTAAGAAATAAACAAAAGAGCCTTTTTATACATGTTTTAAAGGCCTACTTGTGTTAATTTATTGTGTAAATAACTGTAGTAACTTGGCGGGAACTGTGGTTACATGGATCCATGGCAAAACAAACCAACAAAGAATCTCCTAAGTGCCTTGGTGGAAAGTATGAACTCTTATACCAGAAATATACTTTTACACAAGCACAAACTGTAGTTCGTAAAGTTACACCGCAGTTTGTTCAGACCAGAGCACGACAGCGACGGGTCATTCGAGGAAAACCGTCTCTAAGGTTCCTGCCATGGCAACCATAGTTCCTACTGAAATGCAGTAATTACCACAGTTAATCTTAACTATGAATTAAACGGTCTGAGGTCGGTCCTAGCGACTGTTGTAATAAGAAATAAACAAAAGAGTATTTTTGTAAATTTAACGACCTACTTGTGTAAATAGCTGTAGAACTTAGCGGGAACTGTGGTTACTGTTCATTTGTTAGGATCTATGGCAAAACAAACTAACAAAAGTTCTCCTGAGTGCCTTGGTGGAACGTCTGAACTTATGCCAGAAATATTTTACACAAGCACTAACTGTAGTACATAAAGTTCTATGCTGTGCAGTTTTTTTTAGATCAGACCACAACAGCGACGGGTCGCCCGCGGAAACCCGGCACTGTGGTTCCCGCCACAAGACATTACTATGGCAACCATAGTTCCTACCAAAATGCAGTAATTACAACAGTTTATCTTACCACAAATTAAACGGTCTGAAGTTGGTCCTAGTGACTGTTGTAATAAGAAATAAAAGTGTTTATTTAAAAAAAAAAATGTAAAGACCTACTTGTGTAAATAACTGTAGTAATTTGGCGGGAACTGTGGTTACTGTTAATTTGTTACTCTGTTCATTTGTTAAAGTTCTACTAAGTGCCTTGGTGGAACGTATGAACTCTTATGCCAGAAATATACTTTTACACAAGCTACCTGTAGTGCTGTGCAGTTTTTTTGCATTGACTTATGAAAATTAACCATGCTTTTGGCTCGTTGATTGATGTCTATAACCAAAGTTTTACTACAAATAGATTGGCTAAACAGGTTAATGTTGTAAAACCATGGTTCATTTTTGGTTATTTAACTGTAAAAACGGTTTTGATTTTTTATTAAAACCATGGTTAAATTTCCTATCCGATTGTTAAGTCGTGGCATATCGGTGACGTATGGAATACTGTTTCCGGGTCCAAGCCGGAACTTGCACTTGCTGTATCACAAATACCACAATTTTAACAATTTATAAAAATGAATCACTTTCTGGCCATCGGATATTAGGCATGGACATATATATATATTTATATATATATATATATATATATATATATATATATATATATATATATATATATATATATATATATATATATATATACAGTATATATCATGATTTTCGAAAGTATTACAATCGCTTTGTAAATGTTAATTATTACCATTTGATGAGTCTCCCCATACAGTTTGATATAGCGCTTGGACCCGGAAGCCGCTTCACATGACGTCACACTTAACAAGCGGATAGGTTATGGTGGCACAAATCTAAACTAACGGTTATATATTTTGCAGATTAGTGGCTAATTGTACATTTATATGATAATTTAAGATTTTTAAAATGATGTATGAACTCCCTTGCTTCTACATGAACATCACAAATAAATTCGTACAAATTTGAACAGATTCGCCACCAATTCGTCAAAACAAAAAGTTACCAACTTATTGCTCATGCTGAGGAAAATACTGAGTACCAGCTACAGGTTCAGATGATTATCTTCAAACTGTAGTTGGTCTTAAAACTGAAACTAGAAAAACGCTAATGTCCTGTTGCGCCCCCTGTGGCAACTCTAAATGCAGCACATACTTGCGATATGATTTAGATTTGTTACGTCTGGGAATGCAATGATGCACAGAATTTCTTTAAGTACTTGTGTAAACTATATTTCAGGCTTTAAACGCAATGTTCACACTGCAAACACTGCGATAAACCTGGAAGTCACTTGAAAAATATAACTTTTTTACTACCATTTTACTTAAGGCCTATATATCATTCACTTGGGCATGTAAAATGGTTTTAAATGTATGTAAAGTTATCTGTATATATTGTTCTGTGTGCATGGGTATGTCTATTTAAGTTCTACCTTGTTTTTTATGTTACTTTGTGCAAGCTAAATAAAAGTGTTCCTTCATAATGTGAAGGTTTTGTGCTTATGTTTGCATTTACTGATTATTGCCACATGGGGGAGATGAAGACTATACCAGCGAATCTTTATAGATCAGGATGTTTCATGTTTATACACCCAAGCAACTAATATGCATCATGTATGCTATTGTATATATATCTCTTATATCTCTTTTGTGAATTATTTAAGTAATTTTTTTAAGATGGAGATTTTGTAAACACATTTTGAAGAAACATAACAGTTTTAATAACTTTAATAATTCATAATAACTTTTTTGCTTTGTCATGATGACAGTACTTAGTTATTATGCAAGACACTAGTATTCAGCTTAAAGTGACATTTAAAGGCTTAACTGGGTTATTAGGTATGCAAGTTAAGGTGGATTGTAGTTGTGGGCTAATAATATTGATCTTATTTTTTTATTATTACTTTTTTTTTTAACTGCTTTTATACTATTAAAACTAAAACACGTCTTTCTCCAGAAGAAAAAATATATATGTTATTGGATGTCATAGATATATACACTAGATATCGCCGCCATATTGGTACAGTGCTCCCAGGACTAAGGTCATTCAGCCGCACTAGTCAAGACCAAAGCCAATCTGAATATGCTGGACTTTAGCGCTGCATACACAGTGGCGGATTTAGGCATGGGCAATATGGACGATCGCCCAGGGTGGCAACTTGCTGGGAGACAAAAAAAGTGCCCCAGTAAAAGCTTTGAGATAAGACTTACTTTATGCAAGTGTATAGAGCAGTAATCTAAAAATAAAGACGATGGGGGCTATTCACATTTGGCGACTTTTGCACACGCAAGTTTGATCTTCTTTATGTGCAACCGAAACAATAGGGTGAAAACAAATTGGCGCATGTCAAAGCCTCACACGCGCTGCTCCTGATCCCGGTTGTTTACATGCAAGTCGAAAAATGCTAAAGCTTTTATAATATGATGAAGATGATACTTTATCTAAGCATGGCCATGAAGCAGAAAGGAAGAATAATGAGTCAGGGAGGTAACTAAGACTTTATAAAATTAATTCTTGGCCATGAGTCGGGTCTAAGACAACAGATAATTCTATAAATAATATATTTTTATATTCTATATAGAACTGTCATAATATTCATGCAAAAGTCTTAGAATATTACTCCAGTTGTGTCTTTACATTGTTTTACAGTTACATTTAGGATTGATTTATGTTTTTTTTAGAATAATAATTGTATAATAATAAACTAATTTTTATATTTATTGAAAATAAATAAATATATTTAAATGTATAATTTTTTTTATAAATTTAATATAATTTCTTATCTAATTATATATTTATATATTATTTAAAAATATATTTCTTGGGGCATGGGGGGCGTTTGGGGTGGTTTTGCCCAGAGTACCACTTAAACTAGAACCGCCACTGTGCGTACGGGTGTAGTAACGAGAAAACAGAGCATAAAGGCAGAACATTTCATATAGATAAGATTTTGTTTTTTTACGATTATGTATATGTTACGAAATTTTGTACTCAACAAGTAACATTGTTGATGATAATACAGTCACTTACTGCACTGACCATAAGGCAAAGTAGCACCAACATGCATTAAATGCAAGGCTTATGCAGGTTTTGTTGAATAAAATCAGCAAACAATGTAAATGAAATATGACAGCAAGATGCTGCGGTGCCAGAAACTTGTATTATTGTCGGCTAAGTGAAGTAACAGCTAGTTTTTGAAGTAACTTATAAGGGTGCCTGATAACATAACATTACCTGCCTCAATGTGCATACTGTCCGCTCTAAAAAACGTCGAGTTATTTATTTAACCCAATGGTGAGTTAAACATATTTGGTGCCGCGTTGGGTTTTTTTAACCTTTATTAGGTTATTTAATAATAACTCAACTAGTTGAGTTAAATATTTAGTGCTTTGTTGGGTTATTTTTAACCTTAATTGGTTATTTATTTAATAACAACCAGTTGGGTTAAAAATTTGAATTTCAACTGATTTAACTGACACAAAACAGCTGTATTAATATGCGTGCGTGATGTTTTTAAGTTTTAAAGTTTATTTAAGCTATAACGCAATAATTATTGTTATTTTTTTTATCGAATTACGTTTCCGTGTCGTGGTTTTTATATCCGTTTCACCCTCCAAGACCATCTTTTAGAAGCGTTTGGATGTGGTTAAAATGTATTGTACATTGTGAACACTGAGTGAAGCCTGCTGCCGCTGCTGGACAGTCTCTACAGCACACAGAGCTCCATATTCTGCTCAATCAACACATGATTTTCTGCTTGCACAGTTTGTAACTGTCTGCACTTTGTTCTGTTTCTTCATTGTTTGCGATTCTTGATTTATTTTAACAAAAGTGTTCTTCAACTAAAATTGAAAATGGAAATATTTTTAAAAACTGTTTGTTATTTATTTACCCACCAAAATTATAAAATTAACAGTAGTACTAGTAATAGTAGCAATAGTAATACCAGAATGGAAAAAATTACATTTAATCAAAATAACCCAATGCGTTGGGTTAAATTTATATAACCCAATGCATTGGGTTAAAATAATAACCTATTTTTGGGTTATATGTTGGGGTATTTTTAACCCAACTATTTTAACAGAGTGTCCACACTGAATTATTGAGTATTACAAATGTCATATACCATTTAGATCAGAAAGGTGGATATGCACATAGAGACGCAGGGATATCGATGGTTCACACGAGTCGGTCATAACGGAGATTCATTCAAAAACGAATCGCTCCCTCGGTTAGAATTAGTAGTGAAAGCAGGAGAGGGGGTGTGTTTCAGGACACAGATTAGATCACATTTAACAGGAAGGGAGGATAATACATTTCGATGCACACAAACACACACTCATTGTCAGCAATGCCCGTGCGATCACTTATCCATCGATGTAGAAAAGTGATGTAAAATTATAATATTCGTAATTTAAAAAAATATTTGCATACTGACCACCGGGAAAACTCCCAATCATAGATATATGTGTATATATCTGGATGGCCTGTCCTCTATTACACCTTGGTCCCACATTCATTTCAAAGGAACGCTACCCTGTACTAAAATGGCGGCTCTATTGTCGCATTCCTTCCAAAAGCGTAGGCGACATCTAATGTAAACATCTATGATTGGATGCAATGGAGCAAAGTCCTTACTTCATTAAACTTCACTTATAATTTTGCCTGTAACTGTATATCATATAGGACTCAACCCCTTTCATATAGCCTATAAAAATAGTCATTCTGAATCAATGTGCACATGAAAAAAACATTATGCGAGGCCTCCTGGCGTCATCGCAGAGATAAATATCTTTCAAGCATCCACTCCTGAAATAATCTTTCACTCTGTTATTCCCCTTGAGAATGGGCTGATGTTCACCCGGGGACAGAAGAGGCTGTGCTGCAGTCATGATTGTGTGCTTTTGCAGAGATGTGCGCGATTACAGGCGAAAATCCTTCATCACAGTCAACATCATCACAGTCTTGTCCTAATGAAATCACATCACATGCATCGGTGTCACTGACCCGCTTTCCGCCCCAGGGATTGCAGTGGAAAGTTCTCGTCTGAGTGGATCCTTTCCAATCCAAATTTCCTCAGTTCATCTGATGTGAGCTGGACACGCTGATAGGAAAGTTATAAAAGACAAAAACATTCAGATGTATGTCACAGATGCAGTGGTGGAAAGAGTAGTAAAAAATCATTCTCAGGTAAAAGTACCATTACTTGCCCAAAAATGTAGTGCGAGTAAAAGTATCTGCTGTAAATATTACTCAAAGTATGAGTAAAAAGTAGACCTTTTATAAGTACTCGTGAGTAGTGAGTATTACGCTATAAAAAGCTGATGAGTTTACATGCAGTTTGTGCAGGGATGTGTAAACGTAACATTCTGTAGTGCATTTAGTGATCTTCCTGTATTTGTTCCTTTCTTTCAACCTTCCTTTTATTGTTTGTTTTGTCATTCATTCATTCATTCATTCATTTATTTGTTCATTCCTTCCTTCATTTATTTATTCCTTCCTTCATTCCTCCTTTCATTCGTTCACTCATTCATTCATTTGTTCGTTCGTTCATATTTTTGTTCCTTCCTTTATTAGGTCCTTTGTTCATTCATTCATTCATTCATTCCTTAGTTTGTTCAGTCCTTTCTTGAATCCTTCATTCAATTATTCCTTATTTCGTTCCTCCCTTCATTCGTTCGCTCGCTCATTCATTCGTTCATATTTTTGTTCCTTCCTTTATTAGATCCTTTGTTCATTCATTCATTCATTCCTTAGTTTGTTCAGTCCTTCCTTGAATCCTTCCTTCATTCAATTATTCCTTATTTCGTTCCTCCCTTCATTCGTTCACTCATTCATTCGTTCATATTTTGTTCCTTCTTTTATTAGATCCTTTGTTCATTCATTCATTCATTCCTTACTTAGTTTGTTTGTTCAGTCCTTTCTTGAAGCCTTCCTTCCTTTATTTATTTGTTCCTTCGTTCCTCCCTTAATTTTTGCGCTCATTCATTCAATCATATTTTTGTTCCTTCCTTTATTAGATCCTTTGTTCATTCATTCATTCATTCAATCATTCATTCATTCCTTCCTTAGTTTGTTCAGTCCTTTCTTGAATCCTTCCTTCATTTATTTGTTCCTTCCTCGTTCCTCCCTTAATTTTTGCGCTCATTCATTCATTCATTCATTCATATTTTTGTTCCTTCCTTTATTAGGTCCTTTGTTTATTCATTCATGTTCATTTGTTCCTTCCTTTCTTAGTTCGTTCAGTCCTTCCTTGAATCCTTCCTTCATTCAATTATTCCTTATTTCGTTCCTCCCTTCATTCGTTCGCTCGCTCATTCATTCGTTCATATTTTTGTTCCTTCCTTTATTAGGTCCTTTGTTCATTCATTCAATCATTCATTCATTCCTTCCTTAGTTTGTTTGTTCAGTCCTTTCTTGAAGCCTTCCTTCCTTTATTTATTTGTTCCTTCGTTCCTCCCTTAATTTTTGCGCTCATTCATTCAATCATATTTTTGTTCCTTCCTTTATTAGATCCTTTGTTCATTCAATCATTCATTCCTTCCTTAGTTTGTTCAGTCCTTTCTTGAATCCTTCTTTCCTTTATTTATTTGTTCCTTCCTTCTTTCCTCCCTTAATTTTTGCCCTCATTCATTCATATTTTTGTTCCTTCCTTTATTAGGTCCTTTGTTCATTCATTCATGTTCATTTGTTCCTTCCTTTCCTTAGTTCGTTCAGTCCTTTCTTGAATCCTTCCTTCATTCATTTGTTCCTTCCTTCGTTCTTCCCTTCATTTGTGCGCTCATTCATTCATTCATTCATATTTTTGTTCCTTCCTTTCTTAGTTTGTTCAGTCCTTCCTTGAATCCTTCCTTCATTCAATTATTCCTTATTTCGTTCCTCCCTTCATTCGTTCGCTCGCTCATTCATTCGTTCATATTTTTGTTCCTTCCTTTATTAGATCCTTTGTTCATTCATTCATTCATTCATTCATTCATTCATTCATTCATTCATTCATTCATTCATTTAATCATTCATTCATTCATTCCTTAGTTTGTATGTTCAGTCCTTTCTTGAAGCCTTCCTTCCTTTATTTATTTGTTCCTTCTTTCCTCCCTTAATTTTTGCGCTCATTCATTCATTCATATTTTTGTTCCTTCCTTTATTAGGTCCTTTGTTCATTCATTCATGTTCATTTGTTCTTTCATTTCTTAGTTCGTTCAGTCCTTCCTTGAATCCTTCATTCAATTATTCCTTATTTCGTTCCTCCCTTCATTCGTTCGCTCGCTCATTCATTCGTTCATATTTTTGTTCCTTCCTTTAGATCCTTTGTTCATTCATTCAATCATTCATTCCTTCCTTAGTTTGTTCAGTCCTTTCTTGAATCCTTCTTTCCTTTATTTATTTGTTCCTTCCTTCGTTCCTCCCTTAATTTTTACGCTCATTCATTCATATTTTTGTTCCTTACTTTATTAGGTCCTTTGTTCATTCATTCATGTTCATTTGTTCCTTCCTTTCTTAGTTCGTTCAGTCCTTTCTTGAATCCTTTCTTCATTCATTTGTTCCTTCCTTCGTTCTTCCCTTCATTTGTGCGCTCATTCATTCATTCATATTTTTGTTCCTTCCTTTCTTAGTTTGTTCAGTCCTTCCTTGAATCCTTCCTTCATTCAATTATTCCTTATTTCGTTCCTCCCTTCATTCGTTCGCTCGCTCATTCATTCGTTCATATTTTTGTTCCTTCCTTTATTAGATCCTTTGTTCATTCATTCATTCATTCATTCCTTAGTTTGTATGTTCAGTCCTTTCTTGAAGCCTTCCTTCCTTTATTTATTTGTTCCTTCCTTCGTTCCTCCCTTAATTTTTGCGCTCATTCATTCATTCATATTTTTGTTCCTTCCTTTCTTAGTTTGTTCAGTCCTTCCTTGAATCCTTCCTTCATTCATTTATTCCTTATTTCGTTCCTCCCTTCATTCGTTCGCTCGCTCATTCATTCATATTTTTGTTCCTTCCTTTATTAGATCCTTTGGCATTCATTCAATCATTCATTCCTTCCTTAGTTTGTTCAGTCCTTTCTTGAAGCCTTCTTTCCTTTATTTATTTGTTCCTTCCTTCTTTCCTCCCTTAATTTTTGCCCTCATTCATTCATATTTTTGTTCCTTACTTTATTAGGTCCTTTGTTCATTCATTCAATCAATTATTCATTCCTTCCTTAGTTTGTATGTTCAGTCCTTTCTTTAATCCTTCCTTCCTTTATTTATTTGTTCCTTGTTCCTCCCTTAATTTTTGCGCTCATTCCTTCATTCATATTTTTGTTCCTTCCTTTATTAGGTCCTTTGTTCATTCATTCAATCATTCATTCATTCATTCCTTCCTTAGTTCGTTCAGTCCTTTCTTGAATCCTTTCTTCATTCATTTGTTCCTTCCTTCGTTCTTCCCTTCATTTGTGCGCTCATTCATTCATTCATATTTTTGTTCCTTCCTTTCTTAGTTTGTTCAGTCCTTCCTTGAATCCTTACTTCATTCAATTATTCCTTATTCCTCCCTTCATTCGTTCGCTCGCTCATTCATTCGTTCATATTTTTGTTCCTTCCTTTATTAGATCCTTTGTTCATTCATTCATTCATTCATTCATTCATTCATTCCTTAGTTTGTATGTTCAGTCCTTTCTTGAAGCCTTCCTTCCTTTATTTATTTGTTCCTTCGTTCCTCCCTTAATTTTTGCGCTCATTCATTCATTCATTCATATTTTTGTTCTTTCCCTTATTAGGTCCTTTGTTCATTCATTCATGTTCATTTGTTCTTTCATTTCTTAGTTCGTTCAGTCCTTCCTTGAATCCTTCCTTCGGTTATTTATTCCTTATTTCGTTCCTCCCTTCATTCGTTCGCTCGCTCATTCATTAATATTTTTGTTCCTTCCTTTATTAGATCCTTTGTTCATTCATTCATTCATTCATTCATTCCTTAGTTTGTTCAGTCCTTTCTTGAATCCTTCTTTCCTTTATTTATTTGTTCCTTCCTTCGTTCCTCCCTTAATTTTTACGCTCATTCATTCATTCATATTTTTGTTCCTTCCTTTATTAGGTCCTTTGTTCATTCATTCATGTTCCTTTCTTAGTTCGTTCAGTCCTTTCTTGAATCCTTCCTTCATTCATTTGTTCCTTCCTTCGTTCTTCCCTTCATTTGTGCGCTCATTCATTCATTCATATTTTTGTTCCTTCCTTTCTTAGTTTGTTCAGTCCTTCCTTGAATCCTTCCTTCATTCAATTATTCCTTATTTCGTTCCTCCCTTCATTCGTTCGCTCGCTCATTCATTCGTTCATATTTTTGTTCCTTCCTTTATTAGATCCTTTGTTCATTCATTCATTCATTCATTCATTCATTCATTCATTCATTCATTCCTTAGTTTGTATGTTAAGTCCTTTCTTGAGGCCTTCCTTCCTTTATTTATTTGTTCCTTCTTTCCTCCCTTAATTTTTGCGCTCATTCCTTCATTCATATTTTTGTTCCTTCCTTTATTAGGTCCTTTGTTCATTCATTCATGTTCATTTGTTCTTTCATTTCTTAGTTCGTTCAGTCCTTCCTTGAATCCTTCCTTCATTCAATTATTCCTTATTTCGTTCCTCCCTTCATTCGTTCGCTCGCTCATTCATTCGTTCATATTTTTGTTCCTTCCTTTAGATCCTTTGTTCATTCATTCAATCATTCATTCCTTCCTTAGTTTGTTCAGTCCTTTCTTGAATCCTTCTTTCCTTTATTTATTTGTTCCTTCCTTCGTTCCTCCCTTAATTTTTACGCTCATTCATTCATTCATATTTTTGTTCCTTCCTTTATTAGGTCCTTTGTTCATTCATTCATGTTCATTTGTTCCTTCCTTTCTTAGTTCGTTCAGTCCTTTCTTGAATCCTTTCTTCATTCATTTGTTCCTTCCTTTGTTCTTCCCTTCATTTGTGCGCTCATTCATTCATTCATATTTTTGTTCCTTCCTTTCTTAGTTTGTTTAGTCCTTCCTTGAATCCTTACTTCATTCAATTATTCCTTATTTCGTTCCTCCCTTCATTCGTTCGCTCGCTCATTCATTCGTTCATATTTTTGTTCCTTCCTTTATTAGATCCTTTGTTCATTCATTCATTCATTCCTTAGTTTGTATGTTCAGTCCTTTCTTGAAGCCTTCCTTCCTTTATTTATTTGTTCCTTCGTTCCTCCCTTAATTTTTGCGCTCATTCCTTCATTCATATTTTTGTTCCTTCCTTTATTAGGTCCTTTGTTCATTTATTCATGTTCATTTGTTCTTTCATTTCTTAGTTCGTGCAGTCCTTCCTTGAATCCTTCCTTCATTCATTTATTCCTTATTTCGTTCCTCCCTTCATTCGTTCGCTCGCTCATTCATTCATATTTTTGTTCCTTCCTTTATTAGATCCTTTGTTCATTCATTTAATCATTCATTCATTAATTCCTTAGTTTGTTCAGTCCTTTCTTGAATCCTTCTTTCCTTTATTTATTTGTTCCTTCCTTCTTTCCTCCCTTAATTTTTGCGCACATTCATTCATATTTTTGTTCCTTCCTTTATTAGGTCCTTTGTTCATTCATTCATGTTCATTTGTTCCTTCCTTCCTTAGTTCGTTCAGTCCTTTCTTGAATCCTTTCTTCATTCATTTGTTCCTTCCTTCGTTCTTCCCTTCATTTGTGCGCTCATTCATTCATTCATATTTTTGTTCCTTCCTTTCTTAGTTTGTTCAGTCTGTTCTTGAATCCTTCCTTCATTCAATTATTCCTTATTTCGTTCCTCCCTTCATTCGTTCGCTCGCTCGCTCATTCATTCATTCATTCATATTTTTGTTCCTTCCTTTATTAGATCCTTTGTTCATTCATTCATTCAATCATTCATTCATTCCTTCCTTAGTTTGTTCAGTCCTTTCTTGAATCCTTCCTTTATTTATTTGTTCCTTCCTTCGTTCCTCCCTTAATTTTTGCGCTCATTCATTCATTCATTCATATTTTTGTTCCTTCCTTTATTAGGTCCTTTGTTTATTCATTCATGTTCATTTGTTCCTTCCTTTCTTAGTTCGTTCAGTCCTTCCTTGAATCCTTTCTTCATTCATTTATTCCTTATTTCGTTCGTTCCTTCATTCGTTCGCTCATATTTTTGTTCCTTCCTTTATTAGATTCTTTGTTCATTCATTCAATCATTCATTCATTCCTTCTTTAGTTTGTTCAGTCCTTTTTTGAATCCTTCATTTATTTGTTCCTTCATTCATCCCTTAATCTGTGCGCTCATTCATTCCTTCTTTAGTTTGTTCAGTCCTTTTTTTAATCCTTCCTTTATTTGTTTCTTCCTTCCTTCATCCCTTAATCTGTGCGCTCATTTATTCATTCTTTCGTTCATATTTTTGTTCCTTCCTTCATTAGGTCCTTTGTTCATTCATTCAATCATTCATTCCTTTTTTTAGTTTGTTCAGTCCTTCCTTGAATCCTTCCTTCATTCATTTATTACTTACTTCGTTCCTTCATTTGTTCGCTCATTCATTTGTTTGTTCATTTATATATTTTTGTTCCTTTTATTTATTAGGTCCTTTATTCATTCATCCATTCATTCATTCATTCCTTAGTTTGTTCAATCATTCCTTGAATCCTTCCTTCATTCATTTATTCCTCCCTTCATTTGTCCGCTCATTCATTCAGTTGTTCATATTTTTGTTCCTTCCTTTATTAGGTCCTTTGTTCATTCATTTAATCCTTCCTTCCTTAGCTTGTTCAGTCCTTCTTTGAATTCTTCATTCATTTGGTCTTTCCTTCTTTAGTTAGTTCGGTCCTTCCTTCATTCGGCCCTTCCTTCCATTCTTCATTTGTTCCATTTAGTCATTGTTTAAGGCTGTTTGGTGATTTCAGTTATCATACAGCCGACATCCTTCATTTTCTCATCAGTGACATGCAGTCTATAAACAGTCTCTGGGTCATTGCGTGTAAAGATTTTGGACATCTTCTTGGACATTTTTAATGCTTCCAAAAGGTTTGCTGCATTTATAAAGAGCCCACGTCTTGAGGTTATTCAGTATGATGTGATTTACTTTCTATTACTATTTCTGATTTGATTGGACAGGAATTTCAGGATATTTGTACTCAGCCAATCCCCATAGACAAGAAAAAATAAAGTAGTGACTGCAGGAAAGTAGGAGTAAATGTCCTATACAGCACAAAAAACGTACTCAAGGGAAAGTAAAGTACACATTTTTAAAACAACTTAGCCAAACTACTCAATTACAGTAATTGGAGTATTTGTAATTTGTTAGTTTACATCATAGACTGTAAAAGATATGGACGTAGTATCCGTGACGTCACACATAGGTTTATGAAGAACCCAAAAGAAGCTACCAGAAGGCATGGCCGACCGTCGCCATTTTGTTCGCGCGTCATCACACCAACCCCGGGCATACCATACAAGGGCAAAGAGGCGGAGCGTGAGCGGATCTACAGACGCATGCTGGCATTCTGCTCGGGCTTTCCTAAGGGAGAAACGCTTAAAACTTCATCACCTGTGACTCGTTTGTGTTCTGACCACATGTGCTTGGTTGTACACTTTATCAATAAAGTGTTTAGACTTTTAAAAACACTGTTTCATAAGCAACGTCATAAGCGCAATGCTTAGTGGCTCAATGCATTACACATTGAGCCACTAAACATTGTGCTTATGACGTTTTTCAACAGGAAGAAAGTGCGAATTACTTCCAAAAACTTCAGATATAGTCTGTGTTAGTAAATGCAAGGCTAATTATGAAGTCCAGGCAGAACACTGTATGACACACTTCAGATGACTGTTCTAGAGCCTACAGCTAACAATCTGTCAGATTCTGGAGTGCATTACAGCTCTAAAGAGCATTATAAATGATAAATGATCTTAAATAAAACAAATACATTCATAGAGATGGTATATAATCTCACTCACCTGGCAAACGGAGGCAACGTGAATGGTTTGTGAGCACAATTAAGTGCACACAGCATGCCATATCATCTGATAATTGTAGGAAATAATTCCAAAAGGCAGCTGACTGTGTAAAGTCACATAAAACAACACAAAAATACGATGAATATGCCGAGATCAGCGGCTAATCAGCCGTTATCAGCTGAGGTGAAGTGACGGCGACCAGCGAGACCTAGCTGTCACTCAAGTGGCCACGCCCTTAATTATGCAAACTTAATATAACTTAATATAAAGGAAACGGATGAGTTATAAAAAAATTCACCCCCCTTACAGTTGTCACGAAGGGTAATAGTAGCTATATGAACCAAAATCGTTCTTTGTATCAGGCTGTAAACACCTTTTTTAATGCTATAAAGTTGGCCATTCTAACAGTGGGCTCAATAGAAATTTGCTCATTATGGAGCCAGGACTAGCGGAATTTCGATGAATTGCAGTTTCAGTTACTTCCGTATTGGCTTCCCGAGGGAGAGCGGGAGGTTGCTACTTGGTTTACACCACTGCACAGATGTCACCTAGAAAGTGCTTTAGCTGCTTTTAAATGGCGTGAAAAAACACAAAAAAAACCCCAATAATAATACCTTACATTCATATAGCGCTTTTCTAGACACTAGCGCTTTAATTCGAGTTCAGACTGCACAATTTTTAAAGTAATTATGTGACATGTTTTCACACTACATGACTATTTGGGGTAGCATTTCGTCGTTGCTTTGTTTACACTGCAAGATGTATCAGCGACAAGGGGTTTCACACTGCATGACTTTACAATATGAAGAATCGACGACAACTTTGTCTCGGTCCGCAAACTACGTCTCACAACCAAACACACGTGAGAAGTGACATGAAAACAACACAAGGTCACGTAGTAGCCTGTATTAACTAGCCTACATAATGAAAAGAAGCATTTAGTGTGGTGGAAAATGTGCTTATTTTGCTCACCTGGCCTTTGAAGGGAATTAGCAATTTCTTCTCAACTTTTTTCGGTTGTGATATTGCTCAGATGACACGTCAAACAGACATGGGTGCTGCTGCCATCCCCTAGTTTTTCCTCCATTTCTTGGGTCCAAACAGACTGTAAACAAAAGCCCTTAACTTCTCCCCAATCTCCTGCTGGCCTGTAGATACCCACACTAGTGAATGCTGCTCTCTCATTGGCTGTAGGTGATCACAGATGTTATTTTCAGTCAGAACACATTTCACACGGCATGATTTGAATCGCAGACAGCTCCAGATATTGAGCATGACAAATATCTCAGGGGTCTCGGCGATTCTCTTGGATTACGTCTTTGATAGTTTACACAGTGTGATTCTTACTCATGTGAATGAGCACAGATTCGCCGGTGATTTCAGGTTTTTGTTGGCGAGTTCTCAAAACCTCTCAAAAAAAAAGTGTTTGATAGTAATTCGCGTTTTCCTCCTGTCGAAAAACGTCATAAGAACAATGTTTAGTGGCTCAATGTATTACAACAGTGTTTTTAAAAGTCTAAACACTTTATTGATAAAGTGTACAACCAAGCACGTGTGGTCAGAACACAAACGAGTCACAGGTGATGAAGTATTAAGCGTTCTCCCAAAGTAATAAGCCTGTTTTAATCCAGGTCCAAGCAAAATGCTGAGAATCCAGCATGCGTCTGTAGCTCCGCTCACTCTCCGCCTCTTTGCCCTTATTTGGTGTGCCGCGTTTGGTGCGATGACGCGCTAACAAAATGGCGACGGTTGGCCGCGCCTACTTGTGGCTTCTTTTGCAGTGTTCAGAAACCTATGGGTGACGTCACGGACACTACGTCCATATCTTTTACAGTCTATGGTTAAACCCCTAATCTTTTTCGAAGGACATCCTGGGATTTTTAACGTCAGGACGAAAGATGGCACTCACCGAGCAGTATAGAGTCTCCATCAATATACTGAGGCGTTGGGACCCACACAGACCGCAGGTTGACCGCCCCCTGCTGGCCTCACTAACACCTCTTCTGGCAGCACTCTAGTTTTCCCATGTGGTCTCCCATCCAGGTACTGACCGGGCGTGGTACTTAGCTTCAGTGGGCAACCATGTGAGAGTTGCAGAGAGCTAGCTGCCGGCATTAACGAATCAATAAACTCATAACTTACTTCATGTTAAGGAAACTGGAGTACCTGGAGGAAACCCATGCCAACACAGAGAGAACATGCAAACTCCACACAGAAATGCTAACTGACCCAGCTGGGACTCGAACCAGCAACCTTCTTGCTGTGAGGCGACAGTGATAGCCATCGTGCCACCTCTTTCATTTTCATTTTTGACCCATTTCTTTTGGTTAAATTGCATTCATGACACCCATCTAACCAGCAACTTGGTGCAGAGGAAACCAATTATGATATGTGGATGGTTAGGAGCAAATTTGGCCAGGCTTAAACCCCTACTTTTTTTTCAAAGGACATCCTGGGATGTCGACCACAGAGAGTCAAGACCTCACTGAGCAGTATAGAGTCTCACACAGACCACAGGTTGAGCACCCCCTGCTAAGCAGTATAGAGTCCCCATCAATATACCGGGGCATTAAGACCCACACAGACCCCTGCTGGTCTCACTAACACCACTTCCGGCAGCTTTCCCAGCTTTCCCATGTGGTCTCCCATCCAGGTACTGACCAGGCACAGCCCTGCTTAGCTTCCAGAGAGCTAGCTGCCGGCTGTTGCTATAAAGCGAACTTGAAAAACACTTGCAGTTACATAAAATGCAATGATACATAATGAATAAAACTTCCGAACAAAACAAGAGATGTGAATAATTTACTGAATCTGAAAGATCATTAATTATAAACCATGTGGAAATCGGATTCAGATCCATTTTTTTTTTATCTGAAAACAGAATGCAAACACACTCGTGCTTGCTTGCAGACACGTCCAGCCATTTCTGTTTATGCACCATGCAACCTTGTGCTCCCAGATAGATTAATTTTGATGAAATGCTGGCGTCTGTGTGAAAGACAGAAGAGGTTAGTGTGACTCATGCTCCCTGTAGAGGAAATGAAAGGCACATCCGCCTTCTCCATTTTTCTCTTCTCTGGATCCGTCTAAAGAGCATTGGTTTTATCATTTCTGGGCAACAATCAGTGACATTAGCTGATATTAAACCTGCTCTTATATTGTAATTGTGAAATAAAAACCATTGGCCTTATTCTTCATGCAAAACTGGGCTCAGCCATTGGAATCTTCTTTGCTTGAGACTTTCGGTCTCATTAATTTCCATTTATTTTAGGCTCGTTTATGTTGCAAACTGATCATATTCTTATTTTTTATGTAGTCATGAAGACACTTGTTTGAAGCACAAGTTTGACCATTTTCGGCAATTTATTATTCCTAATCATAAGCAACTGAATTGGATGTTCGTAAACAATCGCAAAAACTACAAGCGCACTTCCAGCGCAATCTCAAGGCAATTCGTAACTTTTTGATTTAGTGGCTAATTCGTATGAATTCGTACAATCTAATTTGTACAAATTAGTACGATTTGCTCATCACCCAATGACGGTTGGAGTTAGGGGTGGGGTTAGGTGCCACGCCTCCTTTTTAAAATCGTACATTTTCGTACGACTGAACTCGTACGAATTCGTACGAATTAGCCACTAAGCTGACAAAACGTAAAATACTTACGTTTCCTCGTGAGATCAGGCTGGCATTGTAGAATAAGGTCAATAGGAACTATCGATTGATTCATTCATTTTCCTTCGGCTTAGTCCCTTTATTCATCAAGGGTTGCCACAGTGGAATGAACTGCCAACTTATCCAGCATATATTTTACACAGCGGATGCCCTTCCAGCTGCAACCTAGTACTAGGAAACACCCATACACACTCACACTCACACAAGGTTAATATAGTTTATTCAATTTCCCTATGCCATACATATACTGTGCTGTTGAGTGTGTAAGTGCATAAGTACATAGTGGATAAGAGCACAGTGTATAGTGTGCCATTTGGGACGCAGCTACCGTGTCACCCCAATAGGAACCATAAAGTATCAAATTAATCTGTTGTGGTGATTCTATAGTTGCCATGGTAACATAACAACAAATAGTAATATAAACAAATGACTCAATACTTTGAGGTTTTCTAAAAGGTATATTATACAACATTACACCACAGTTTACTGTAGTAAACTGAATAGTGGTGGGCCGTTATCAGCGTTAACGTGCTGCGTTAATGTGAGACTCTTATCGCGCGATAAAAAAATATCGCCGTTAATCTATTCTCAAAGTTGGGTTGGGAGCTGGGTATATTTTACGCAAACTATGGTGATTTTCACCTTGATATATTAGCGCGGATGTATACCTGACCGGTGAGCCATCTGCCCTTCTGAATCAAATCAGCAGGATGCCTGACTCTAACTGCAGTTCGGCGGTTTCACTTTAACTCACGAACATTTCATTCATTCCTTCGTGACAAACTGGGGTATTAGACGCAAATACGGAGTAAGGACAGGTGAGAGTGTTATGGAATTTAATAACGCACGTCAAATGGTAAGAAAAAAAACATCCGCATTTCGCGATGTGTGTGTTTGTGTATGTGTGTGTGCGCTGTGCGGTCCTTTAGTGACAGCCGCGTGTGGATGTTGTCGGAAAATATGGCGAAAGGTCCTAAAGGCCGTGGTGTTTACTTCAATAATGCCACTAATATCTGCAAACTTCACGTCTTAATTCCTTTTCTGTTTAGTTCCGTTATGACTTTATTCAGATTAAGGTTATCAGAAATCGCAGTTTGGAGCTTATGTAGGCCTACAGTTCAACATTGATGTTTAACTGAATAAACAGTTAGTAAACACAAGTACATCTTATTGAACATCATTTATTTTCATCACCAATTATCATAGTAGAACAGTTTCTCAAGCAGTTTGTGATGCATTTTGGAAACAGGAGATGAGCCCCTGGTCTAATGCGACACCCGGCTTGAGAAACCTGTTCTCAAAGACTTATTATTTGGGTTACACACATATTCTGAATGTTTTCGGCAGAATTCAAATGAGCCATTTTAATCAAGATTAATTTCGAGATTAATCTAGATTAATCCAGATTAAAAAAATTAATCTATGCCCACCTATAAAACTGAAGTATATTACATTCTAAGACCCACTTTATATCATATATCAATCAGGCAGTGAAGATAATCGATTTAAAAAGAAAACAGCCCTTAAACGCAGTGATTTTGTAACAGCATAAAGTTTACCGTAAGTCTTGAAACGGGTTGCTGAAAATTAAATGTCCTTCTGCATATATTAGATTAGATTAGATTCAACTTTATTGTCATTACACATGTACAAGTACAAGGAAACGAAATGCAGTTTAGGTCTAACCAGGAGTGCAATAGCAGCAAGTGCAGGATACAGGTATAAGTTATAAAGTGCAGTTATAGAAAAACTATGGCAGTGTTTCCTCTAGGAATTTTTTTCAGCTGTGGCGGCAGGACTTTTTTTTTTACACAGATCTGCCAACTATTTCAAAGACAAATATTACACGCAGTATAACAAGTCGAGATAGCATTCATGTAATACGAGCATGCGAATCTCTTTGCTTGTGTGCCGATTTCCTCTGTTCGAGCACAGAACTTCTTGCACGCACTCAAATTTACACGTTCAAGTGCAGATCTTCTCGTGCGCTCTCCAGTAAGCGCTGCTGAAGCGCGATTTAGTGTGTTTTGTGCGTTTTCCGACATTAACGCGTCCTGAAGTAAAATGAAACAGCTATAAACTCTAGCAAGATAAAGTCATTGTATGCAGAGCCATTGACCTTTATCAATAAACTATACTTATGGAAACTGTGTTCATCTTAACTGAAAGCTACGCGGTGTTTGCTAGACTCACGCACCTGTCAGTCAGTCTGTCAGAGAGTCAGTCAGCATGTCACCTTGAACAAATAGCGCACAGCACTACTACGGTTACAGAAAAGTTTGCGCTGTTTACCTCTAATATGTTTTGGTGCGATTATAATCCGCTATAAAAAACACGACTAAATGTTTTAAATAAGAAGCTGTAATGTAGCTGTGGCGGGATGGATTTTGGTGTGGCGGCCCGCCACGAATGAATGAATGTAGCGGAAACCTTGTATGGTGATATTTACAATCGGATGTACTATGAACATTATATACAGGTTGTATCAACTATGAACAGAGATTTACAATAGATGGATATACTGTATGTACAGGTTGCTATTAATAATCAGAAGTGTGCAGATGGATAAAATTAATTACAAATGTATATGTACAGTGGGTGTGTACATAATTACAAATGTATATGTACAGTGGGTATGTACAGTTCAAATAAATAAATCAGTGCAATGAATATGTGCGTATTTTAAATGTGCAAATGTTAAATAGTGCAGTTATTATGAGGAGTACAAGGTATGAGGAGAGTGGGGGTGTATTAGGGGGGCAAAAGAGTCAGTGGGGGGCAGAGTTCAAAAGGGAGACAGCTCTGGGGAAAAAGCTGTTCCTTAAGCTGGAGTTATACTTTCGCAAACCTCCGCTGACTGCGCGCGCACCTCGCGAAACGGATGAGGCTTTTATATTTGCCGCGTTCGCCGTTGTGATATTCTTTAAAACGACAGGGGGCGGTCAAAAGTAACTGACCGTAAAGTCAGACAGATAAACAGAGAAGTAGAAAGTTTCCGGAACTACGTCATTTCATTAATAGCATTCAAGATTTTTAAACAAATTATTTTATTGTTTTATTGTTATTTTTATTTGATGTATCACTTGCTTTTGTTCATATCTCGGACAGTTTTACCTATCAAAGTTTATTAAAATATCAATGAGGAGAGAAAATGGGTTGCTCTACAAATATATTTATATTATGGCAAGAATAAAAGCCAAAAATAAGCACACTTACTTAAAAATACAGATGTTTTTTTTTTTTATTTAGCCCGCTCCCCAATTCACACATTATGTCTGGCTAGTTTCTGTCCTCTTATTATGCTAAAAAGGCAATGATAGTCCAAACATTCCTGACCATTATCACCAATAAAGCCTAGAAAAGCAGGGCATCAGTATATTGTAAACTGATAGGTTCAAATATTCTTTCCCAGTTATCAAAGAAATAATTTGATCCTTAATTATAGTTTTGTAATTATTAAATTGTTTTAAATTCAAAATTGTAATATATACATCAGTGTAAAACCTATAAATGGTGGAAAAACATATTTCTGTAATTGTGTAGCTGGGTTTCCACTTTTGCCATGGCCTCTTTTGGCTTTAACAGACTATCCCTCTGGTTTTTCCAAACTTTTTAACAAAAACTTTCCTCCTTTCCCACTGCTGTTGCAATTTCTAGCCAAGAATTATTGATCCTCTGGTTATCTCTATGATCACAGAGCATAAAGATGTCTGTACAGGTGTACCCGTTTCAGACAAAATCTCTTCAAAGTGGTTCATTTTAACTTAAACCAGATGCGGTGCCGCGCGCACTGTTCGCTTGGGTCTCAAAAAATGCCGTGCGCACCGGCAGCCGAAATGATGTCGCTCGCACTCAAAGCGAATATCCGCAAACTCCGCGATTTGACGTCAGATTCTCCGCGTGCACTCAAGCGAACTACCGGACGCGTCGAGTATAAACAAGGCTTTAGTCTACTGTTTTTTGTCCAGGGGAGCCTGAAGCGCTTGCCGGAAGGCAGGAGAGTAAACAGTCTGTGAGCAGGGTGAGAGGAATCCTTAAGAATACTGCGTGCTCGGCACAGACAGTGTTTCCTCTGGATGTCCTCTATGGCTGGCAGTGTGGTCCCTGTGATGCATTGGGCAGTTTTCACCACCCGCTGCAGTGCCTTACGCTCCGCAACAGAGCAGCTTCCATACCAGACTGTGACACAGTTGGTCAGGATGCTTTCTATTGTGCAGCGGTAGAAGTTCACCAAGACGGCTGATGACAGCTGGTTCTTCTTAAGTTGCCTGAAGAAAAATAGGCGCTGGTGAGCCTTCTTGATCAGGCTGGTGGTGTTGGTGGTCCAGGAAAGGTCGTTTGAGATGTGGGTCCCCAGGAACTTGAAGGATGAGACAGGCTCAACGGCCATCCCATTGATGTGGATGGGATCATGTGAGCCTGTTCGTCCCTTCCTGATGTCCACAATGAGCTCCTTGGTCTTGTTGGTGTTAAGGAGCAGATTATTGTCGGTGCACTAAGTGGCCAAATGCTGTATCTCCTCCTCATCATTGTTGCTGATTAGACCAATCACTGTGGTGTCATCTGCAAGTTTGATGATGGTGTTGGATCTGTTCACAGGCCTACAGTCGATGGTAAAAAGGGAGTAGAGGAAGGGGCTCAGCACACAGCCCTGTGGTACACCAGTGTTGAGTGTGACGGTGGAGGAGCAGATGTGGTCTGATCTAACATTCTGAGATCTGTTAGTCAGAAAGTCCATAACCCAGTTGCAGAGAGATGTGTCGATATCCAGGTCTCTAAGTTTGATCATTAACTTAGAGGGTATGACAGTGTTGAATGCTGAGCTGAAGTCAACAAACAGCATTCTTGTGTTTTTATTGTCCAGGTGTGTGAGTACAGAGTGCAGTGCTATGGAGACTGCATCTTCTGTGCTCCTGTTGCCACGGTAGGCAAGCTGATGTGGGTCCAGTGTGGATGGCAGAGAGTCTTTCAGATGTGCCAGGACCAGCCGCTCGAAGCACTTCATGATGACGGGTGTGAGTGCTACAGGGCGGTAGTCATTCAGGCATGTTGGGCTGGAGTCAGTGGCGTAGCGGACGGGCCCGCAGGGCACGCACCGCGGGGGGGCCCCGCGTGATAAGGGGCCCCGCGAGATATTTTGTGTCAAAACCATAGACTGTAAAAGATGGTCAAAACGTCACGGATATCAGCCATTGGCGGCAAACTGCGGAGAAATGACTGGAGCTTCTTTCGCGCGCTCTAGGTGTCGCGCGCATTCGCTCTCACGTGCACTCCCTCTCTTTGCCTTCACGCGCGCTCCGTCTGTGCGCAATAGTTCCCCGCATTCAGAAGTTCACCCCCAAATTAACACGGGTAATAAAAAGATTCAACTTCAGTCATGTTCATGTTGTGAAACAAAATGTCCACTGTTGATTATATTAGACTTTTTAAACCCTTTTAATAGAGGAAGTCCTCGGCTCTGCAGAGTCTGCATGTTTTTATATTCAGAAGCTGAGTATGTATAGTTTTACGTTAGGAAATGCAGTCTTGAATTAACAAACAGTCGGCAAGTACCGGAGAACAGATGTAACACATTGATCAAATTTAGTTTTCAGTCACGTTGAAAGTAATATCTACTCGTTTAGTTTTGCCTTCATTCATTTAGATGTCAGTACTGACATACGAGTCTTCAACACGTGATTTTTTACAACACGTTTTTTTAACATACTTTAACTAGCCTAACTAATTTCTAATAACTACCTTTTTTATCTTTCCCATGGTGACAGTCAGTGCAAAATATTTTACTAGTTATTTTGCAAGATAGTTGTATTCAGATACAAAGTGTAATTTAATAACTTCACTAGGTTATGTTAACGAGGACAGCTAAAATAATTAGTCAAGTTATAGTATAACCGGTTTGTTGTGTAGACAATCAAAAATATACAGTAAATATTTCTTAAGGAGGCTAATAATACTGACCTTAAAATTGTATTTTTAAAAATAATAAACTGCTTTTATTTAAGAAATAAACTATAAGAAAAAGACTTATTATTTATTATTATTACTTCTTTTTTTACAGGAAATACTGTAAAAAAATGTCCTTGGTTTGTTAAAGATCACTTGGAAAACATTATTTTAAATTAATGGGAGGGCAAAAAAATTTACTTTAAAGTTTACAGGTGTAAAAATGTGCCTTGATGTACTTGAACGTTAGAAATGTGTTATCCACTACAATACAAAGTTCCTTGTCAAATAAATTAAGGAGGAAGATTATTTTGAGTATGGG
>LR812533.1:51284620-51412120 GCA_903798195.1 Danio kyathit
GACTTCAACCCGATTTTCATTTCTAAACAAAATGCAACATCCCCATGAAGTTGGGGTACAATGTCAATCTGACAACATGTTGACACCCTGTGCCTACTGTGAAGACTATAGTGAACAAAATAAATATATAAAAGAAAAATAACGCTTCTCTCTCTTTGCTTACCGAGTCACGCTGGCATTTGAAACTAACATTTACTATGTAAATCCCCAACAGACAAAAAGGACTGAAAATCAATCTCCTCATCCGACTTTCTCTCCCCTCTTCTTCTCATCTGACCTTTGCATTTAATGGAACATGTATGAGACTTACACCGTCTATTAAATGGCAAGCCAACTTGACTGTGTCGCATTCACGCGTGTTGTGTAACATTCTGAAGCGTCAGACGTAATTCTGAAGATCAAGAGCTGCGGTAATATTGGACATATTGATAAGGTGGCACACGCTGACCCAGAGAGTCTGAACACACGCAAATGTTTCATCTCCCATCGCTCTTAATGAGAGTTTCTATGGCAACAGGTGCCGGAGGGAGCGTTTCATTTACATGTGGCAGTAGAGATCCGGATGGCGCAAGTGTTTTCGTCTGAGGGGGCGACGTGTGCTCCTAAAAAAAAAAACAGTTCAAACAAGCACAGAAAGTTCAAACAATCATATATTCACGCAACACTGCCGTCATATAAAACTGCCACTAATGTCATTGAAGAACAGACTCTGCTGGTAAAGATTCGTGCACGCTTCCAATTAAAACTATAAAGGCACGAATGCCACTGAAGTTCTGTACTTTTTTATTCTAGTTGTTCAGAAAACCATCTGTTGCTTTAAAGAACTTATATATATCTCCAATGACATATAGACCAACTCAACAGCAGCCAACAGTTGTTAGTAAAAGCTTCTAATGTAAAAAAGGTGTTTTTATTGATTGCTTTGTGAGACTTAAAAGAAAGCTTCATTAACTTCTAATGATTCTGCTTCTTGAAATTCTTCTAAAGCTCCTCAAATTAAAAATCCATTAGGTAACACTTTACAATAACAGTACATGAATAATGATGTATTAATGTGCAAACTAAACATTACTTTATTATGAATTAATGATGAGTTAAGGTATGCGCTAATTATGAACTAACTTGAACTACAACATGAGTCACACGAGTTCATGTGTGAATAACGGCTACCTTAATTACTTGTTAGTACATGTTGTTAATTAATGTATTAGTTAACATTTAAGTTTAAGCTAAATGTAACCAACATGAACTCATGAGCTGTTAATGTATGATTATGTCATGACTTTACTTGGAGGGGCACATCATCATTTACTCATCCTTAACTACTCATGAACTCCTGTTCATGCTGATGTTGACAGAACACTTTTCTATTGTTATTCAGTGTAAACTGACTAGTTGGACGTGCATAAGGAGTTCATGAGTAGTTAAGAATGGGTTAATGATCATGTGCCCCTTCAAGTAAAGTCACAACATAATTATATATTAACATATCATGAGTTCATGATGGTTAAATTAAGCATAAACTAATGTGGTAATTAATACATTAATTAACAAACAATCATGTACTAACGAGTAATTAAGGTAGCCGTAATTCACACATGAACGCATGTGACTCATGTTGTAGTTCAAGTTAGTTCATGATTAGTGCATACATTAACTCATCATAATTTCATAATAAAGTAATGTTTAGTTCACATATTAATACATCATTATTCATGTACTGTTATTATAAAGTGTTACCATCCAGTAAAATTAAAATAAAGTTTATAGTTGTTAGTATAAGTATGTTAGTTTTAAGGAGGCCTATTCATTCAGTTTCCTTCGGCTTAGTCCCTTATATTAGGGATTCTCAAACAGTGGGCCTCATGGATCCTGCAGGTGGGCGGCAAGATAGCTTAAAGGGCACCTAGGTTACCCCTTTTTCCAGATTTAATATAAGTCTTTTGTGTCCCCAGAATGTGTCTGTAAAGTTTCAGCTCAAAACACCCATCAGATTATTTATTACAGCTTTCACTAGTTTGTATTTTAGAGCTCTCGACAGCTTTTTTGCTGTTTTTGTGTACTGCGCCTTTAAGGCTAGTCCTCCCCGCCTACCGTTCCCACGTGCCTGTCAGCGTGCCTCAGTCTCCGCCCTCAGACAACTGGCAGACATAAAAGAAGCAGACCTCACGTAACGTTTGTGAGGAAAAAACTACAGTAAGACCTTTACCAATGAGTATTTGATGCATTTGTTGTTGAGCTGCAACGACGAGTCACACACAATGTCGTTACAAAGTTCACACACACATACAGCGCGCGCATTTAGCTTTGCACTGTCTTTGCATGCAAATGTGACAGGATACAGGTTAATATCTACTGCTGTATGGATATCTGTTACGTTAATGTACAAAATAAACCTGATTTAACGTCCACAAACTGGGATTGAAGCGTCTTCTTGTATAATTGTTTTGACATGCGGCTGTTATGAAGTAAATCTTAAGTAAATCGCTGTAATTTATTACAAACATGCGCTGTTTTAAAACATGTTAAACTTGTCAAACTCACTCTTGATCACATTTGATGATGATTGATGATCCTAGCGAACTGAACAGACCTTTTATTCCCGGTTGCTTAGCGCACGTCCTGTCTTGTTGATAGGATTATAAACGTTACTACGGAGACATGTTAATACGCAGCTGTCAATCAATTCGGTGGGCAGGGGGACCGCACTCCTACGTCAAGTTGCGGTCAGTCTCAATATCGCTCCAATTGGTCCACCATTTTTATGTTGTTCAATTAAAAAAAAAGGCTGGGTGTGTTTATATCACCCCAATATGACGGTCTATACACTATACCTACACATATGTCTGTCCAAACAGCTTGAAAAGTAGATTTTTCATCATAGGTGCCCTTTAAAATTAACTCTCAAACTTATACTATATTTTATTTATTTTATTAATATTCTATATTAAAATGATCAAAGTAATGCACTTTCTCCTGTTTTTTGATTGATTATTTTAAACTCCGCAAAAACAGCCCCATGATCGCATCTGCAACTAGTACACGTAATGCCGAGTTCAGACTGCAGGATTTTCAAAGTAGTCGTGTCACTGATGTTTTCACACTGCATGACTTTACAATAGGGAGAATCGCAGACAACTTTGTCCAAACCAGTGTTGCCAACTATTTTCAACGAAAAGGCGCTAAGCTCTGCCTGAAAAGTTGCTAAAAGTCGCTAGATTACGTCATACGCTAATTTGCATATTACTGACGTCATCACGTTCTACCATTTCTGTTTGTTTAACAGCCTATGGTAAATAAATGGGGTATTTTATATTTGCACTACGCTTTATGCAAGCATGTCAATTTAACTAAATTGATTGCTGTTTGAATACAGTATATCATTATAGATAAGTAATTTGCAATAATCGCTCAGACATAATAAACTCAAACAAGTTCTGAAACTTTCACTTAAAACATCTCTGATTGTGAACAAGAAAAGAATAAACGGTCAAATCAAATTGTTAAAATAAAGGAGAAGCAGATCGGTTTGACTGTACAAGGGAAATACTTTCACACTCCCGGTGCTAAATCATTTGCCGTCGGTACGCAGAGGGGTGTTCTGCTGTCAGGCTGCAGGTGGGAGAGACTGCTGTATGAGGACTGGGCCGCCTGTCAGTGCTCTAAGGCGGGGGAGGGGCCTGCGGCATCACCCGCAGCTCGTTGAGAAGAGTAGGGACCATACAGTAATGGACAAACGACAGTCTATAAAAATCTCCAGTAACACACAAAAAAGTCGCTAGATTTGTCGTTAGTCGCTTTTTTAAAAATTTGTCGCTAGGGGGGTCTGAAAAGTCGCTAAATCTAGCGACAAAGTTGCTAAGTTGGCAACACTGGTCCAAACTATGTCTCACAACCAAACACACGTAGTATATCTTTTGTTATTAACTACATAATGAGAAAGAAGCTTTTAATGGGGTGGAAAATGTACATATTTGCTCACCTGGATTTGAAGGGAATTAGCAATTTCTCCTCAACTTTTTTTTTTTTATTTTGACCCGGTTGTGATATTGCTCAGATGACAGGTCAAACAGACGCGGGTGCTCCTGTCAAATTTCCACTAGTTTTTCCTCCATTTCTTGTGTCCAAATAAACTGAAATTTTAACTTCTCCCCCAACCTCCCGCTGGCCTGCAGATACCCACGCTAGTGAACGCTGCTCTCTCATTGGCTGTAGGTAATCACAGATGTTATTTTCAGCCAGAACACATTTCACACGGCATGATTTGACTCGCTGACAGCTCCAGATATTGAGCATGCCAAATATCTCACGGGCATCGCCAACTCATCGGCGATTCTCTCAGATCGAGTCTTTCAAAAGTACACACTGTGTGATTGCTACTCGCATGAACGAGCACCGATTTGCTTGTGATTTCAGCCATTTGTCACCGATTTCTCAAAACCTGTCGGCGAGTCAAAATCAGGGGTAAACTCATGCAGTCTGAACTCGCCATAAGTCTGTTCATTCACACACTATGCCTCAAGTGAAAGTCTGTCTTTGTGTATTTTTGTGTAAACTATTTAATATATCCGCATAGTTGTCCAAAATAATGTCCTGTGAGTGTTTTATAACGGACGCGCGCCCATACAGGAGGATCTAGCGATGCTCAATGGTGTTTCTGCCATAGAATGTAAAATAAACTTGCATATGAGCTTCAGATCTGTTCACTGTTCCTGTCAGCGATCTCACAATAATGTCTGACTGCAAACTAAAACGCCATCAGATCAACGCGTTTCAACAGATTTAGAGTGTTTTACTGTATTTTACATTTGTCTGTATATTTTTGAATAGTAGATATTCAGTCATATATATTTATATGTATATATATATATATATATATATATATATATATATATATATATATATATATATATATATATATATACATACAGGGTGGGCCATTTATATAGATACACCTTATTTTTTTTTATTTATTTTTTTTTTAGAATATGCATAATGGTACACAAATTGGGATCATACAAATACAAAGAAATTGAAAAACAACAACAAACAACAAAAAAAACAAAAAAAACAAAAACAAAAAGCAGCAATAATACAGTGAGGTACTGGCAGTTGCGTGTGTGTGTGTGTGTGTGTGTGTGTGTGTGTGTGTGTGTGTGTGTGTGTGTGTGTGTGTGTGTGTGTGTGTGTGTGTGTGTGTGTGTGTGTGTGTGTGTGTGTGTGTTTATGTATGTATGTATGTAAAGGTAACATGGTGGACAAATCAGGGTACATATATAGGGGTCAATACACAATCAATAAATGAAGCAAATATCGTAGATATAAGTAAACAGAAAGACAACAGTCAGTGGTAAGGTGGGGCAACAATGCTCGTAATGTATGATAGTAAAAGTGACAGAAAAAAGAAAGGACGATAGTAATAACTGACAGCAATAATAATAATAATAAAATAAAATAAATAAATAAAAAATAAATCACCACTACACCAACTACTACTACAGAAAGTTACTGATATTATGACTACTACTGCAGCTGTTACTACTACAGCCACAACCACTACCACTACTACTAGTGTCTACTACTACTGATACTACTACAACATCTACTACTACTGATACTACTACAACATCTACTACAACTGATACTACTACAACAATGTCTACTACTGAAACTAATACAACAACTTCTACAACTGATATTACTACAACAACATCTTCTACAACTGATACTACTACAACAACGTCTACTACTGATACTACTAAAGCAATCACTGCTACGAAAACATCTACATCAACAACATCTACTACTTCTGATACAACTACAACAACGTCTCCTACTACTACAGTAATCACTACTACCACAATATCTACATCAACAACATCTACTACTTCTGATGTTACTATACCGACTACTACAACTACTACTTCAACACCTCTACAACTTCTGGTACCACTATTCCAACGACCTCTACTACTACAAAACTACTCTACTACTACCTTAACACCCAACTACAAATACAATCGTTACTTCCACAATGACTACTACTACTACTACTACAACAACTACAGCAACCTGAATAATGACCAGGGTAGAAATACTTGTAATAATGATAATGAGGAGAAAACGGGAGGACAGGTCAGAAAAGCAATAATAATAGTAAAAGTAATAATATTAATGATAATATTGAGGAGGTGAGGGGAGATTGGGAAATCAGGAAGAGGACAAAAAATTATAATAAATAATAATAATAATATTAAGTAGGTGAAAAAAAAAAGAAGAAGAAAAAAAAAACAGGAAAGGAGAGGGAAAAGTGGAGAAAAAATAAATAAATAAATAAATTTAGAAAAATGAGGTGCTCCAAACAGAATAATGAAAATGAGAAAAGAAACGTTACTATAATAATAATAGTAATATACAAATGATAAACCCAAAAGTAAAGAATAATATTAAAAAGGGGAATTTAACTACCAATATGATGAATTATTAATAATAATATAAGGATAATAATAGTGATAAGAATGGTAATAGTAATAATAATAATAACTGTATATGGATACACCTTAATAAAATGGGAATGGTTTCCTGAATACAGTTTCCTAAAAAGTGGATTGGTCGTTGTGGGCCAGTTGAATGACCTCCAAGGTCTCCTGATCTGACCCCCATATACTTTAACTTTGGGGTCATCTGAAGGCAATTGTCTATGTCATTTATTAAGGTGTATCTATTGACTTTATTCTAAAATGCGGAAGTGTGCTTATTTTGACGATTGTTTTAGAACTTCAGATTCAGTTGCCTATGGGAGAGATGACTAGGAATAATAAATGGCAAAAAACGGTCAAATTACTTGCTCAGTCATTATTCTATACAGACAGAATAGAATAATATAATAGTAAAATATCCATTTGCAACATCAAGCAGCAAAACGAGCTGTTTTTAACGTCTAAAAATGAATGGAAGTGAATGAGACCGGAAGTCTCAACCCAAAATGATTCAAATGGCTGCGCCCGCTCGTACGTGGAGAATAAGGTGAATATAAATGGCCCACCCTGTGTATATGTATATATATATATATATATATATATATATATATATATATATATATATATATATATATATATATATATATATATATTATATATATATATATATAAATATATATATATATATATATATATATATATATATATATATATATATATATATATATATATAAATATATATATATATATATATATATATATATATATATATATATATATATATAAATATATATATATATATATATATATATATATATATATATATATATATAAATATATATATATATATATATATATATATATATATATATATATATATATATATATATATAAATATATATATATATATATATATATATATATATATATATATATATATATATATATATAATAAATATATATATATATATATATATATATATATATATATATATATATATATATATATATATATATATATATATATATATATATATATAAATGGGAATAAATAAAGGTTTGAATAAGCATTTCATACAAACATTTTAGAGAAAATGTGGACAGGTGGGCCTTCAAAAATTGGGTCCCGAAGTGAAAAAGGTTGAGAACCCCTCCCTATACCAGGGGTCGTTACAACAAAATGAACTGCCAATTATTCCAGCATATGTTTTACGCAGTGGATGCCCTTCCAGCCGCAATCCAGTACTGAGAAACACCCATACACTCTCACATTCACACACACACTCATACACTAGGGCCAATTTAGTCCATCCAATTCACCTATAGCGCATGTGTTTGGACTGTAGGGGAAGCCAAAGCACCCGGAGAAAACCCACGCCAACACGGGGAGAACTTGCAAACTCAACAGAAATCCCAACTGGCCTAACCAGGACTTGAACCAGCGACCTTCTTGCTGTGAGGTGATAGTGCTAACCACTGAGCCACTGTGTCACCTCGAAGACAAAATTATTATTTATTTTTCAAATATGTCACAAATGATGTTTAACAGAGCAAGGAAATTTTCACAGTAATTAATATAATATTTTTTCTTCTGGCGAAAGTCTTTTTTTGTTTGTGTGCTTGTTTGTTTGTTTGTATGGCTATTATAAAAAAAATATATATAATCAAATAAAAATAAGCATATATCTCTATATAAAAATGCTTAGGACAATATTATAAACCCCCTTAAAATTTCCGATTGACCACAGAAAAAAACTTAGTTGTCTAATTACTCTAACTTTCCTAATTAACCTAATTAGTCTAGTTAAACCTTTAAATGTCACTTTAAGTTCCTGTAAATTAACTAGCAAAATATTATGTGCTATAATCATGGCAAAGACAAAAGAAATTAAAATTAAAACTATAATGTTTAAAAATGTGTAGGAACAAAAGCACTTGGGAAATATTTGAAAAACAATTAGTTCCACATGCAAGAGAGCATATCATTTAGTCTTCAACTGTGTGTTAACATGAAATCAGCAGAAAGAATCTTTACTGTGAGGAGTTTGGTCTCGATAGCCTCTGTTTCTGGTGGCTGGAGCGGACGCTTGCTTTAACTCACTGATTAGCTGAACTTGACATAATAAAACAAAACAAGATAAGCTTCAGGATTTTGGGGAGGGTTGTCAGAGACCACCAGCTGATTTTCCCAAAGCTCTTCATTTCCTGGAGCTCAAATACGTGCGGAAACACAACCACCGGAAAATATCCTGCATGTGAACACTAACTAGCAAAACATTAAATATGATCATATTATACTCACAATAAATAACACTGACCCTCTGAAAGTGTGATACTGTGTGTGTATCTTGTGTTCCTTACACTGTGAGGACCAAGTGGCTCCACAACTATAGCAATACCAGTAGATGTTGACCTTTTTCTGGTCTCCATGAGGAAAACAGCTCATAAATTACACAGAATTAAGTATCTTGAAAATGTAAAAATGCAGATTGTGTCTTGTGAGGGTTGGGTTTAGGGGTAGGGTTAGTTTTGGGGGATAAAATATACCAACCCAGGCTCATTCTGAAAATGTAGCCCTATATACATTTCTGGAGAGCGCCAAATACGTCCCAAGAGGTACGTTTTTTGGCAGTTTTTGTTTTCGCGAATCCACCAGAGACCACTGTGTACGCTTTTTCAGATCTCAAAATTTCTCTCGAGAGGGCCATTTGGGCCTGCTGTTTTTGCGTAAATCCACCAAAGGCCACTGTTGACTGACTGACTGACAGACCGATCGACTAATTCAATTCAATTCACCTTTATTTCTATAGCGCTTTTACAATGTAGACTGTGTCAAAGCAGCTTCACATAGAAGATTATAGTAAATTGAAACAGTGTCAGTTCAGTTTTCAGAGTTTAAGTTCACTTAAGTTTAGCTCAGTTCAGTGTGGTTTAATAATCACTACTGAGAGTCCGAACACTGAGGAGCAAATCCATTGATGTCCAGCTCTACAGATCCAAAACTATGCAAGCCAGTGGCAACAGCGGCGAGGAAAAACTTCACCAATTGGCGAAAGTGAAGATTTAAAAAACCTCAAGAGAAACCGGGCTCAGTTGGGCATGACCATTTCTTATATGGCCAAACGTCTTTTGCAGAGTTGCAGTCTAGGCACTGGAGGCTGGAGAATGCTGGACCTCAGCAAGACTCGTCTGACCCTGGAGCGTCACAGGAATCAGTCTCATGCTCTCCACTCCTCCATGACCACAACAGCAGCTGCTCAGGATCTGGCCTGGTCCAGGATTATGAAAACCTTGAAATCATCTCATCACTGGTCTTGGATTTAATCAGTGGCGCTGCATAGTCTGAGGGCCTCGGGATGAATATCCCCAGGTGGAAATAGAGAATAAGACTAACCCGCCCTCCTCCTTCCCAAAACCCAACCAACAGTGTTTTTAAAAGCACCGATTAACCAGCGCCCACCCCCTCCCCTAAACCTAACCGACAGTGTTTTCATAAGATATTCATTCATTCATTTTCTTTTCGGCTTAGTCCCTTTATTAATCTGGGGTCGCCACAGCGGAATGAACCGCCAACTTATCCAGCACATGTTTTACGCAGCGGATGCCCTTCCAGCTGCAACCCATCTCTGGGAAACATCCATACAAACTCATTCACACTCATAAACTACGGACAATTTAGCCTACCCAATTCACCTGTACCGCATGTCTTTGGACTGTGGGGGAAACCGGAGCACCCGGAGGAAACCCACGCGAACGAGGGGAGAACATGCAAACTCCACACAGGAGCGCCAACTGACCCAGCCGAGGCTCGAACCAGCGACCTTCTTGCTGTGAGGCGACAGCACTACCTACTGCGCCACTGTGTCGCCGTTTTCAGAAGATATATATATATATATATATATATATATATATGTATAAAAAAGCCCTCGCCTGATTTTTACCAGATTTTACCACATTCTCACCCTGTTATTTACTTGTTTATTTCTTTTTTTGACTTCTGTTTTTGTTTTACCCACTTTCTAGAACTGTTCTTCACCAGACTCGAACACCGTCGTCGTGGTCAACTCATCTCTGCATCTCAAGTCTGCCGACGTACATGGCGAGCCACTGGAACAAACTGGTAACAGCGGAAAAGCCATCCACAAGGAGGTAAGCGGTCAGTTGGTAGCACGAAAAGGATCGGTGAATGCTATACGTACTTCATTGCGATCTCCAGAAATTTATATAGGGCTACGCTTTCAGAACTAACCTGTGTTGCAATCAGGGGCGCCGCTGACAACCATTCGTTGATGAATGTGAAGAGCGGTGGGTGGGGGGATGTCGCGGACGAAAGTGAAGACTCGGGGGTGGGGGGGGGTCTGGTGGTGGAGTCATTTGGGCTCCTAATAATATCTCTGGGGGCCCCAAATCTGCACGAGCCCTTAGAATCGTCCTAACTTAACCCCCTAGTGGTGCCACTGGTTGCAATATACAGTTTGTACAATATAAAATCATTATGTCTATGGGATATCTCCATACAGACAGCTGTACAAGTGTGTGTGTGTGTGTGTGTGTGCTTTAAATCCCAAAATAACTGCAAAATAATGCAACTCTTTCACAATGCAACCAAATCTAATGAACACAACAATAATGCGCTTGTTAAAGCCGTAGTCTCTGTGTGTTTTCTGTGTGAGAATCTTTGATCTGGTTTTTCAGCGCCACATTGACCTGCTGCTATGTAAAACTACAGCTTTAATATTTCGCAAGTTGACTGGAACTCATCTGCTTTAATCTCTGCAGGAAATCACTGCTAATTATTGCAGTTTACCACTTCAACTTTGATTTGACAGAAAAAGCATGTAATCCAAGACATTTTGGATTGATTGGTTGACATTTGAAACATATGTGAGTGGTTATGACGGGGTGTATAAGTTAAAATGCTAATTCATTTTTAAAACAAGGCAAAGATGCATCCGATGTGATAGATCAGAGGCCCTATCAGGGGCGTTGCTAGGGTCTAAACGGATAAGGGGCTTAACCCCAAAGAAGCCCCCCTCCAAAAAAGATGCATGAACTCACTGTGATTTAACTATTACAGAAACAGATATGAAAGCTAGTTTTTCTGAATAATTTGCATGTATTTACATTGATTTTTTTAAACATGCCAGGTTCTGCAGGTTACAATGTCCCGAATTTTGATTGCCAATCATAAGCCAATTGTAATCGTTTGTTAGTTTTTTTTTGGTGCAATTTGGAATTTCTCCAACCAATCGCAAAACCCGGGGGACCAGACTGAGTGCTACTGCTCTTGCTCTATCTATCTATCTATCTATCTATCTATCTATCTATCTATCTATCTATCTATCGATCTATCGATCTATCGATCTATCGATCTACTGTATCTATCTATCTATCTATCTATCTATCTATCTATCTATCTATCTATCTATCTATCTATCTATCTATCTATCTATCTATCGATCTATCGATCTACTGTATCTATCTATCTATCTATCTATCTATCTATCTATCTATCTATCTATCTATCTATCTATCTATCTATCTATCTATCTATCTATCTATCTATCTATCTATCTATCTATCTATCTATCTATCTATCTATCTATCTATCATCCATCCATCCATCCATCCATCCACCTATCTATCTATCTATCTATCTATCTATCTATCTATCTATCTATCTATCTATCTGTCTGTCTGTCTGTCTGTCTGTCTGTCTGTCTGTCTGTCTGTCTGTCTGTCTGTCTGTCTGTCTGTCTATCCGTCTATCTATCCATCCATCCATCCATGTTTGTTATTGTGTTATTGTCTGTTAAAGTGTGTTTGCTCGTATATGCTGAGAATGAAAGAGTGATTAATTTTTTTTCTGCATACTTTGGTTAAAAGCTCCTTCTTAGTATGTGTGTGCGCGCTTGTGTTTGCGTGTGTGATGCTATAAATACTCCCAACCGGTGAGTCATCGACTGCTGCACCAATCGCTCTTTTCAGCTGTGTCCATTCTGGCACTATCTATGCCCAAACACACACACACACACACACACACACAGCACAAGCTTTGTCATGTAAATCCAGCTTAACAGAGTTTTGCTCGTATATTTAGAAATCCTTCAGCGCAAAGCAAATATGAGCTGAATTAGAGACGCTTCGACTTCAATGGAGATTTTACACAAAGTTTGAAGCTGTTTACAAAGCCCTGACCTCTAAACTGAGTCTCTCATCTCCCTGCCAGATCCATCAGGACGATTCCAGCGCAGCTCCTGATCCGCACAGCCAGACAATCTGTGCAGAGGGAAAATCACAAAAGCACAGTATCACACACACACACACACACACACACTTCATCCTGACATTCCCAGCAGAGCTCAACAGCTACAGGTAGCTTGTTTGTTTATGTCGGAGGTGAAAATGCATGGGCGGCACGGTGGCTCAGTGGTTAGCACTGTCACCTCACAGCAAGAAGGTTGCTGGTTCGACTCCCGGAGGGTCAGTTGGCATTTCTGTGTGGAGATTGCATGTTCTCCCCGTTGGCATGCATTTCCTTTGGGTGCTCCGGTTTCCTCCACAGTCCAAGTACATGCAGTATAGGTGAATTGAATGAACTAAATTGGCCGTAGTGTATGTGTGAATGAGTGTGTATGGGTGTTTCCCAGTACTGGGTTGCAGCTGGAAGGGCATTGGCTGTGTAAAACATATGCTGGATGAGTTGGCGATTCATTCTGCTGTGGCGACCACTGATGACTGAAGGGACTAAGCTGGATGAATGAATGAATGTGTTGCCTCCTTTGAAAATGCTGGGGTAAAAACAAGTGTAGTTTTTATTCCGCCGACTGTGATTTAACTGTTTTTTTTTTTGATAGATTAATTTACACGAGCTGGATTCACTGGTCAAATGTGCTAGCTGCACACTAAGGACATCTACTGGTTGCAAGGAGGTAATGCAAACAAAAGCTTCAACAAAAAATAAACAGATTATTAACATTCATGGTGTCACGGTGGCTCAGTGGTTAGCACTGTTGCCTCACAGCAAGAAGGTCGCTGGTTCGAGTCCCGGCTGGGTCAGTAGGCATTTCTGTGTGGAGTTTGTATGTTCTTCCCGTGTTGACGTGAGTTTCCTCTGGGTGCTCCGGGTTCCTCCACAGTCCAAAGACATGCGCTACTGAATTGAATAAGCTAAATTGGCCGTAGTGTATGTGTGTGTATGCAGGAGTGTATGGGTGTTTCCCAGTGATGGGTTGCGGCTAGAAGGGCATTCGCTGCATAAAACATATGCTGGATAAGTTGGCGGTTCATTCTGCTGTGGCAACCCCAGGTTAATAAAGGGACTAAGCCAAAAAGAAAATGAACGAATGAATGAACTGGATGTGAATGGGCCTTAGTGACCATTTAAAAAATGTAAGAACCTGTAGGTTGTTTTCTAAATTTGATCTCCACATAGCTGGAATATTTTTTGCTGTAAATATGTGAACTGTTGCTCCACTAATGAACAGACTGAATTATGCGGCTAATTAAAGTGCCTCAGTATTAACTCATGTAAATAAACCTGTATCGTCAAGCTTAGATTGATATAATGCTCAGGAAAATGAATCCTTTTCCACATTAATTTAGTGCATGACTAATTCAGCCTACATAGGAGATAATTAGCTGCTCTCATTGATTGGACGTTACAGACCTGCTGTTGCCAGGCGCAGAACAAACACGGTTTCCATGGTCACGGATGTTGACAGCTAGCGTTGCTATGGCTCTGGTTGACTGACACCTGATAGTCTTGCTAATGCTGACGCTTGTCACTGGGCCAATGAAAACGACGCACAATGAGTTCAGCGTGTGTGAAACGTATTGATTCAGGATCAAAATATGGAAGTTTTCTTTTCTGTGATATGTGGTGTGATCAATACACGCTTACAGAGTTATTAAAGCTGTTTGTCTCTGTGTGATAAAGTGTGTGTGTTTGTGTGTGTGGTTCTTTAGCTCTTTGCTGTGAACAAAACCCTTGGGGAAATGATGTTTTCAACACCGCCTTATTTTAACCTGACAGAGAGTCAGCAAGAACATTCAGTCAAAATGTGCCCAGACTAATTGTCAAAGCATAAAAAAGCTATATGACTGAAAACTTAGACCAGACTACACTTGTTTGTTGCATTCCGAGATTATTATTTTTATTTAATCTAATTATTACAGACAGTGGTGGCCAAAATTATAACAACACAAGTATTTTGACAGCTAAAAATTTGTTTTAAGTCAGTTATTTCTATTTTTTTCTCTTTTGGGGTACAAAATGCAGGGATCCACACAATTCATTCATGTTGTCCCAACACAAATCCATTAAGTTCATTCATTCATTCATTTTTCTTCAGCTTAGTCCCTTATTTATCAGGGTTCACCATAGCGGAATGAACCGCCAACTACTCCAGCATATGTTTTACACAGCAGATGGCCTTCCAGCCGCAACCTAGTACTGGGAAACACCCATACACACTCATTCACACACATACACACACACTACGGCCAATTTAGTTCATCCAATTCACCTTTAGCGCATGTGTTTGGACTGTGAGGGAAACCGGAGCACCTGGAAGAAACCCACACCAACACGGGGAGAACATGCAAACTCCACACAGAAATGCCAATTGGTCCAACCGGGACTCAAACTAGCAACCTTCTTGCTGTGAGGCCACAGTGCTAACCACTGAGCCACCATGCTGCCCATCCATTAAGTTAACTTAACAAATTTAAGTAGTTTGAGCATGAAACAACTAAGTTTTCCCCCTAAAAATCTCAAGAATTGTGTAGTTTCAACTTATTTTAAATAAGTAGTTTGAACAAGCAGCAAAATATCAGTTTAAACTTCTGAACATAAATGTTACGCTATAAATTGTAATAAATCTAGTTTTGATTTTTGTTTGCACAAGGAATTAAACAAAGACAGTAAATAACAGAAATAATTTAACCTAAAACCATATTTTAACCTGGTGAAAACCTGGCATCTGACCACAATATTATATATACATTAGACGAAAACCGTTTTCAAGGTATACCGCAGTTTGGAAAAGTCATGGTTTTAAAACTGCCAAAAAAATTTTTTATATCGTTCCTACGCTATATGTAAGGATTTTTTTATGTTTTGTTTTAAGTTTTTTAGGACAACAGTAGAAAATAAATCCAAAGATGCCATTTTAAATTGTTTTTGAAAGTATTGAAGACAGCAGAAGTCAATGATTCATTTGAATTCTTTAGCCTGACATGTTTTTTTTTTCCAAAATAAGTTTCTCAAAATAAAATATATTGTGTTCAAAGGGGAAAAACGTTTTTGTTTTTTTGGTTTTTACCCAGATATTTAAAAAGAATATATTTTAGAGCGGTAATCACAATACCGTGAAACCGTGATATTTTTTATCCAAGGTTATACCATCAGAATCTTATACCAGCCCATGCCTAATATATGTATGTGTATGTATATGTATACACAAATGGGTCTTCCAAACAGACCATGACCCTATGCATACTGCCAAATTAGTTAAAATGTGCTTTAAGGACAACAGAGTGAATGTTTTGGAGTGGCCATCACAAAGCCCTGAGCTCAACCCTATAGAAAATTTGTGGGCAGAGTTGAAAAAGCTTGTGCGAGCAAGACAGCCAACAAATCTGACTCAGTTACACCAATTCTGTCAGGAGGAATGGGCCAAAATTCCAGCAAACTATTGTGAGAAGCTTGTGGAAGGATACCCAAAACATTTGACCAAAGTTATACAGTTTAAAAGCAAAGCTAAAAATATCAAGGAAATGTATGTAAACGTTTGACTGTCTAGAAATTAATAAAAAGTTTTCTAAAAAAAAAATCTCGCATTATTCTGGCATTTAGCAAATGTAAATGATTTAGGTAATCCTAACGGACCTAAAATAGTAAACGTTTAGTATGATTTGCCATCAGACATTTAAAAAAAAATGGTTCTGTTCCTTTTTTTAGAGTGTATGTAAACTTCTGGTTTCAACTGTATATATACACACACACACACACACACACACACACATACATACATACATACACACACACACACATATATATATATTCATTCATTCATTTTCTTGTCGGCTTTGTCCCTTGCGGGGTCGCCACAGCGGAATGAACCGCCAACTTATCCAGCACGATTTTACGCAGCGGATGCCCTTCCAGCCGCAACCCATCTCTGGGAACATCCACACACACATTCACACTCATACACTACGGACAATTTAGCTTACCCAATTCACCTGTACTGCATGTCTTTGGACTGTGGGGGAAACCGGAGCACCCGGAGGAAACCCACGCGAACGCAGGGAGAACATGCAAACTCCACACAGAAACGCCAACTGACCCAGCCTAGCCGAGGTTCGAACCTGCGACCCAGCGACGTTCTTGCTGTGAGGCAACAGCACTACCTACTGCGCCACTGCGTTGCCTACATATATATATATATATATATATATATATATATACAAACATACATATATATATACAAACATACATATATATATATATATATATATATATATATATATATATATATATATATATATATATATATATATATATATATATAGTGTACATGTGTATATATATACACTATATGTATATATATATATATGTGTGTATGTACAGTATGTATATATTAGTGATGCGCGGATGGCGGTTATATCCACGGGCGCTGCGGATAATCCACGGGTCAGGCGGGTTGGGTAATAAAAAAAATGCATTATGATTAATTGCGGGTCGGTTGCGGGTGGATGTAGCGGGACATGGCAGTGGACCAGTGAAAAAGCAGAGAGTGGGCTTTGCAGAATAGGAAGATGAGACACCCAAAATAATGGATGAAGTGCAAGAGTAGCCTACTGGTCAAAGTTTCAGTTAGAGGAGTCATTAGAGGAAAATCTGCTATCCTTCTGGGAGAAGCAAGATCACTTATTTCCACGACTTCAGCGCCTTGCGAGGAGAATCTTGTTCATTCCTACAACAAGCGGTGCGAGCGAATGCTCACGTTTTGGCATATATATATATATATATATATATATATATATATATATATATATATATATATATATATATATATATATAGGCCCGGATTAAGGGCACAATGGGCCCTAGGGCTATAGTAAAACCAAGGGCCCCCTTTTATTTTTTTTACCTCACAAAAATAATAATAATAATAATAATAATAATAATAATAATAATAATAATAATCATTTTATTAATTATTAATAACAATTTATTATTATTGTTATTAGTATTAATAATAATTTACTAATTAATATTATTATTATTATCTAATTTTCCACCATTTGATTTATATTTGATTGTTATATATATATTGTTCTATTTTATTAAAACAGACCGACAGGTAGGCAATACAAAATTAAGTAACAACATAATATGAACTTTAAAGTTTAAACAATCTGCAAAAATCAGCAAAACAAAAAACATTTGCATTACTTCCTAAATAAGTGCTTTATAATAAATACTTTAAACAAGAGTTTATCTTTAAAACGTTTCTTTAGAACTTTAGCTCTAATGATAGGATATCTTTAAAATCCATGCTTCTAACAAACTTCAGCTTAACAAACTTCAGCTAGTGCAAAATGCAGCTGCCAGAGTTCTTACCAGATCTAGAAAATATGATCATATCACCCCAATTTTATCCTCCTTACACTGGCTGCCTGTTAAGTTTCGTATTGAATTTAAAATATTACTCCTTACCTATAAAGCTTTAAATAATCTAGCTCCTGTTTATCTAACCAACCTCCTGTCTCGCTACAACCCAACCCGCTCTTTAAGATCTCAAAACTCAGGGCTTCAAGTAGTACCTAGAATATCAAAGTCGAGTAAAGGAGGTCGAGCCTTCTCATTTATGGCCCCTAAACTCTGGAATAGCCTTCCTGATAATGTCCGAGGCTCAGACACACTCTCGCTCTTCAAAACTAGATTAAAGACCTATCTTTTTAGCAAAGCGTACACTCAGTGTAGCACATAACGGTATGACGCATGATGTGCCCCACACATGATTTGCTTCTTGTTTATATACACTATGAACAGCAGCTACGCTAATTATTCTCCTTATTCTGTATTTCCACCTGGGGGTTCTCATCCCGAGGCCCTCAGACTATGCAGTGCCACTGATGCGATCCAAGACCAGTGACGAGATGATCCTAAGGTTTTCTGGACCAGGCCGTATCCTGAGCAGCTGCTGTGGTGGTCATCGTGGAGTGAGAGCCTGAGACTGTCCCCTGTGACGCTCCAAGGAGAGACGAGTCTTCGCTGAGGTCCAGCTTCCTGCGCCTAGACTGCAGCTCTGCACAAGACGTTTGGCCACAGGAGAAATGGTCGTGCCCAACCGAGCCTGGTTTCTCTCGAGGTTTTTTAAATCTTCACTTTCGCCAATTGGTGAAGTTTTTTACTCGCCGCTGTCGCCACTGGCTTGCATGGTTCGGGATCTGTAGAGCTGCGCATCGATGGATTTGCTCTTCAGTGTTTGGACTCTCAGTAGTGATTATTAACCCACACTGAACTGAGCTAAACTGAACTGAACTTAATCGCTGAAAACTGAACTGACTCTGTTTCAATTCACTATAATCTTCCATGTGAAGCTGCTTTGACACAATCTACATTGTATAAGCGCTATACAAATAAAGAAAAAGATGAATTCTAATATCCAAAATATTGTGGTCTTCTGAGTTACAGAAGGCTATAGCACCCTTTTTTGTTTTATTTATTTATTTATTTATTTTTCAGATATATTGTCTGATGAAAGCCAGCGCCAATATTTCATTCCTCCATATTATTACTGTCGCTTTCATAAAAGGGGCAAAGTACACATTCATTAAAAAAAACCTGTCTTTTTAGCAAAGCATACACTCAGTGCATCCCTTAGCGGTATGATGCATGAATGTGCCCCATGCAGGTTTTTGCATCTCGTTTATATACACTATGAACAGCAGCTACGCTAATTATTCTTTTTATTCTCTATTTCCACCTGGGGATACTCATCCCGAGGCCCTCAGAGACTATGCAGCGCCACTGATTCGATCCAAGACCAGCGAAGAGATGATCCCAAGGTTTCCATAATCCTGGACCAGGCAATATCCTGAGCAGCTGCTGTGGTGGTCATGGAGGAGTGGAGAGCATGAGACTAATTCCGGTGATGCTCCAAGTCTTCGCTGAGGTTTAGCATTCTCCAGCCTCCGGCGCCTAGACTGCAGCTGAACAAGACGTTTGGCCATAGGAGAAATGGTCGTGCCCAACTGAGCCAGGTTTCTCTCGAGGTTTTTTAAATCTTCACTTTCGCCAATTGGTGAAGTTTTTTTCCTCGTTGCTGTCGCCTCTGGCTTGCATAGTTTGGGATCTGTAGAGCTGCGCATCGATGGATTTGCTCTTCAGTGTTTGGACTCTCATTAGTGAATAAACCACACTGAACTGAGCTAAACTGAAGTGAACTTAAACACTGAAAACTGGACTGACACTGTTTCAATTTACTATAATCTTCTATGTGAAGCTGCTTTGAAACAATCTACATTGTAAAAGGGCTATAGAAATAAAGGTGAATTGAATTGAATTTTTTCAGCATCACAAACTCTGCAACATAAGGAAACCGTAACCGCCAAGTACAGTTAATTAATAGCATCATCCAGCCACTGGAAACTCATTCATTTTGAAACTATTTGTATTACAAAATAGCATAATATAGTGCATAAGTCTGAACTGGGACACCTTATTAATGTCAAAAAAGTGACTCAGTCAAGAGCAGTGAGTGATTTTCCATCTGTGCTGTTTGAGAGCAGTCCCTTTAAGAGGTAATGAATGGAGCCATTAGAGTGCATTAGCGCTGCACACTTATTCTGCAGCACTGGTTTTGAACTTTCACCATTCGTTTTTCACATGGAGATTTTAGGAAGGTATTGGTTAAAGCATTATAAACCATGAACCAAACCAACCACCAATCACACACTCTGATTTGAAGCAAATATTATTGAACTGAAAATAGAATATGAAATATATGAAGAGAATATGAAAATCAGACCAAAAACACTTGTAATTCTGGACCACAAATCTAATCTTATAGTTGCATGAATCAGGGTATCTTCCGTCCATTCCATATCTGTTTTCAAACATTCATTCATTCGTTTTCTTTTCGGCTTAGTCCCTTTATTAATCTGGGGTCGCCACAGCGGAATGAACCACCAACTTATCCAGCATTTGTTTTACGCAGCGGAGGCCCTTCCAGCTGCAACCCAGTACTGGGAAATGTTTTCAAACAAAAAAAGGAAAACTAAGAAATCGACTGTTTTTCGGATTTTCTTTTGTTTACAAAAAAGGAAAAAAACAAGATTTTGGCTCAATTTTCGTCTGAAGGATTCGGATTTCCACCGTCCAGTTCGTCTATGCATGGATCAACTTTTATCCTTTTTCTCATCATCCTGTTTCTCATTATGTTTATTAAATATAATTTTTTGATTATTTGAATGACTTTTTAACTTTGAAATGATTTCAACTAAAGAATAATAAAGAATAATAATATCTTTGTAACTATTTTCAGGAGCCACCAAACTAGGTCAGAGTTCTCGGAGATCTCGAGTGGAAATGAAGGACTAAGGACTGGAAACAACTTCTATTGTTTCTAGTGTTATTTCTATGAGTTAATACTATCTAAAATGTCTTAAGTGATTTTGCTATTTTTACGGTTAATTCTTTTAAAGTAATTTTACTTTTTATTCAAGATAGACTTGTTGTAGTGAGAATATAACTGTCTGAATGTAGATTATACCGGTTTTTAACCAGTTTTGATAAAGACGGTTGAGAGTACACTCCGCCTTGGGTAAGAAACAGATTGTACTTTAAGTGTGTGTGCTCTATTTGATTGTGGATACTTTTCACTGGTCTGGAGTCAGCTCTAAACAGTCTATTGGATGTCTGACGTTTATGCTTAAGATATTGTTCAGAATTGTACGCACGCACCCACGTGGAAATTTTCTAAGTCTGTGTGTGTTTTAACCAATCAGGTTAGAACACCTATATGTATGACGCAGTTAATGACATTATGTGAGAGTATAATTGTTATTGATTTGTGATTGTAAGCAGAGCGGTCTAGGAACTCATTGCGAGTGTTGAAGCTGGCTTCTGCTGATGAAACTGCAAACTATCTTCAGTAAACTTTATTTGTTTATTTGAACCTCTGACTCCAGCTTTTCTTCATCTGACAGACTGCTCATTCTTTGGGGTAAAACTGTAAATTACCCCTACACGTCTTTTTGGTTTAGGGTAGGAAAATGGATAAACTTCTTTAAAATTCATTATACACATGTAGGCGGTGCTAAAACACCCCTTTCCCTCTGATTGGTCAACCAAAACTGAGTTTGTGACGTCGCCCTCAAAATAAAAGTCCTCTGCAGATCAGAACCTAGGCTTTTAATTATTATTATTTAATTATATATATATATATATATATATATATATATATATATATATATATATATATATATATATATATATATATATATATATATATAAACTAAGTTTACATATTCTATCATTTGACCAGTTAGCAGGCTTACATTCAGTGCGTATGCATAAATTAAATAAAAACATAAATTAGTAGTATTATTACACATTTGCCATTAAAATAAGGTCATAGTTCTTGCTGCTGTGCACCTGATACTGAGCTAAGATAGCTATTTCTGAGCAGAACTTGGTTTGCATGATTGCTTCCGTGCAAGGCCTTTATATATAATAATAATAATAATGTTTCCCAGAGATGGGTTGCGGTGGGTAACGCTGCCTAAAAACGTGCTGGATAAGTTGGCGGTTCATTCCGCTGTGGTGACCCCGGATTGGTGAAGGGACTAAGCCGAAAAGAAAATGAATGAATGAATGAATGAATAATAATAATAATAATAATAATAATAATAATAATAATAATAATAATAATAGGCTAATAATGATAATAATTAATATACTTACTGTTTTTTATTGTTTAGTTTTTTTAAATAGTTGTTTGCAGGACCAGGATAAGAACAAATTGGGCCCTGGGCTATAACAAAGGGTACCATTTGCTTTTATTTTATTTCCTCCTGTTTATATATATATTGAATTATTATTATAATTTTTTATATATTTCCCAAATGATGTTTAACAGAGCAAGGATATGTTCACAGTATGTCTGATAATATTTTTTCTTCTAGAGAAAGTCTTATTTTATTTCGGCTAGAATAAAAGCAGTTTTTAATTTTTAAATTACCATTTTAAGGTCAAATGATTAGCCCCTTTAAGCTATTTATTTTCTCGATAGTCTACAGAACAAACCATCATTATACAATAACTTGCCTAATTACCTTAACCTGCCTAGTTAACCTAATTAACCTAGTTAAGCCTTTAAATGTCACTTTAAGCTGTAGAGAAGTGTCTTGAAAAATATCTTGTAAAATATTATTTACTGTCATCATGACAAAGATAAAATAAATCAGTTATTAGAGATGAGTTATTAAAACTATTATGATTAGAAATGTGTTGAAAAAAATCTTTTCTCCATGAACAGAAATTGGGGGAAAAATAAACAGGGGGGTTAATAATTCTGACTTCAACTGTATATATATATCCATCCCCCCACCCCCCACGCTCTCCACTTTCGTGCGCGCCACTTCTCTATCCTTGAGGAAACATGCCGGATTCGTTACCCTGATCTGTTCCGGGACCTCGCAATTCACAAATTAAGCACTGTATATATATATATATTAACAACATGCAGTTTTTTTTTTTTTTTTTTCAAAAATGCTGGGCCCCAAAATCATTAAGTCTGCCCCTGGTTGTACTATGATAGTCATTGGCTGATAATACATGTATGATTTCCCTGTTTAGAATTTTCAAAGAAAACTTTTCTGAAATCATATTATTAAGGAAAAAGTCCAAATGTGCAAATATAAAGCCAACTTTACCTCAATATTAGCAAAGTCGCCTTAAGCCAAGTCATTTCACTCGGTGGCCATCTTTGCAACGCATCTCGGGCAGTGTGCTCGGGCAGTCTGTCTGAATAGGGAAACATCAAATTCTCCAAAACTGTTAGCCAAGCTTACGATTACACATATTTGAAATCACCAATAAAATTAAACAACAACAGTCTTAAACTGTTTCTAAACGTTTGAATCAAACAAAATCTGCATTTTTTTTCAGGTTGTTCGAGCTAATGCACATGCGCACTCGAAAAGAAAGAGACACCAACCTCATTTATGGCCGTTCTACACATTATCATCCTCTGAATAATGCTTCGTCACATCGCGCTGGTCTTCTAAAGTAATCCACAACTTGGTCTTGATGGTGAATCTCCTCTAGAAATGACAGCGACTCTTTGTTTACAAGTTTGTGGGCCTTTGAGTACTTGCTGCTGTCATGTGATGTGCGTTTGACAGGACGGACTGTACCTCGCGTTCATTTCTTACAGATTACAAAACCAAAAAACTTTTGTTTTCAACTGTAGTTGGTTCATTTAAAGTACAGATTTCAAGCTTTATGTTGATATATTTCTTATGTCTGTGAAGCAAGTATTCTCTAAGATTCCAGTGCGTTTGTTGACCACCGAAAAGCAAGCACACGTCTGATCTGAGGCCCTTCCATGGAGAATCGTCAGTCTAAATCAATCAATGATTGGCTCCTGTACTAGTAGGCAGGGCTTCATTCGCCATATTGACCGTTACACGTTTCCCCATTCAAATTCTAAACTTTGAGTGACTTAAAAGAAAAAACATATTACCCATCGAAAATGTAGACATCTGAAGGACTCTCAGACCATAAGAAACTAAATTCTCTGGTCTGATGAGACTAAAATTGAACTCTTTGGAGTGAATGCCAGGCGTTAAGAGTGGAGAAAACCAGGCACCGCTCATCACCAGGCTAATACCATCCCTACAGTGAAGCATGGTGGTGGCAGCATCATGCTGTGGGGATGTTTTTCAGCAGCAGGAACTGGAAGACTAGTCAGGATAGAGGGAAAGATGAATGCAGCAATGTACAGAGACATCCTGAATGAAAACCTGCTTCAGAGTGCTCTTGACCTCAGACTGGGGTGACGGTTCATCTTCCAGCAGGACATTGACCCAAAGCACACCGCCAAAATATCAATGGAGTGGCTTCACAACAACTCGGTGAATGTCCTTGAGTGGCCCAGCCAGAGCCCAGACCTAAATCCTATTGAACATCTCTGGAGAAATCTGAAAATTGCTGTACACCGTCGCCCATCCAACCTGATAGAGCTTGAGAGGTACTGCAAAGAGGAATGGGCAAAAATTCCCAAAGACAGGTGTGCCAAGCTTGTGGCATCATATTCAAAAAGACTTGAGGCTGTAATTGCTGCCAAAGGTGCATCAAAGTATTGAGCAAAGGCTGAGAATACTGATGTACAAGTGATTTTTCAGCTTTTTTATTTTGAATAAATTTGCAACAATTTCAAAAACTCTTTTTTCACATTGTCATTATGGGGGATTGAGTGTAGAATGTTGAGGAAATAAATGAATTGAATCCATTTTGCAATAAGGCTGTAACAAAAACGTGGAAAAAGTGAAGCGCTATCAATACTTTTTTGGATGCACTGTATTCAGTTCAATTTTCAATTAATCTGGGGCTTGGGTGGGACACATAACCAACCAGGGATGATGATTGGTGTGTCTGTGAACGTGGTGTAACTGAGAATGTGATGATTGGCTTAGATCATGGGCGTTGCTAGGCCTATTTTAGGGGGGCTGTAGCCCCCCTATATTTCTACTCAGCCCACCTAAAACTTTTGCGATTAGCTCATAAACTGTACACTAAATTATCGCCTCAGTCCCCTTTAAATTTGATATGAAAACGGCGGCAGAATTCAGCACCTTCCCGTCTTTTGTTTTTCATTTGAGCAGCAAACCACAGCCGTGGACAGCGAGAGAACAAGGTGTGTGTTTATTGATAACTTGTTATAATATCTGCTTATTTGCAGATCTTTGATATAGATAATCTTGTATCACCTGTATCCCGATGTCACAGAGGAGCAGTCAGGTTTTCTCTGTGTTCACCTCATCAGCACAGCTGTTTCCTCCAGCGAAAAATGTAACTCTTAACGAACATTTTGCTATTTTTATTTCAAAATGAACTACCAATATTAAACACTTTACAGTTTGTGTGGCATTAACTAAACCATACAGTCTTGCACAGAAAGGATTAAACACAGTGACAGAACCACATAGAGACTCGTTTAACTGTCATTGAGTCACTGACAGAGATAGAAACATCAAGTGTTGTCCAGCATTAAAACAATATTTATTATTATCATTCAGATCGTGAAATATGTGAATTAGCCTGTAAGTTTAAAAATATATATTTATATGTATGTCATTAAGAAAAGTGGCAGTTTATTTATTTAATACATGGAAACAAAAAATGCACTTGAATATAGAAAGTGGTTTTCACTACAGTAAACAGGTGGGTTGAGCCTATCTGGCTTATTCAGAACTCAAATGGTTATGCCTGTCTATGTAATACAGTGGAATACTAGTATATAACCCATATTAAACAAACATTTTTAAGTGTATTAGTATTAAATTACTACTTATAAATGTAATATTAAGCTTTATATATATATATATATATATATATATATATATATATATATATATATATATATATATATATATATATATATATATATATATATATATATATATATATATATATATATTAACTGTTTTTACCTTATAAGGAGCTGAGCCCCCCTAAAATGAAAATCCTAAAATCGCCCCTGGCTTAGATAGAGTACATTTCCAGCATTTGCCAATCAAATGCAGAGTAGTGCGGGTGTTCACACACAAGCACGCACAGTCAGTCGCACACACCAACGACCAGGAGTCAGAACGATGGCAAATCCAACAAGTTCAAAGGTAACGTTTGCAAATTGGAAATATAAGCATCACTTTTCCCTTGTTGAGGTGAAAAGCAAGAATGTTTAAGTATCGTGCGACTTATGCCCAGGAAAAAAAAAGAGTCTCCCTGCGTCGGTGACAAGTAATTCTAATCTAATGAAGCACCTCATGTCATGCCGCCACAAAATGAGTGGCTACGCAGGTGATAACATGAGCTCTGCTACCAAAGGAGAAGATGAAGCCATGACGTCAAAGCAAATAAAACTTCATTTTTCTCCACCACAAACACTTATTCAGACAGAATTAAACTAAATAATATCTAGATATATAGTTGAGGACAACTTTGTCTCTCCCACTGTCCCACAACAACATTAAAACAGTGTAGATTAGTCCACAATATTTTACATTTATTTTATAGTCAGTTAGATTTGTTTTAAAGTAATGCAAGAGTTACTTTCCCTGGTAATTATTTACTTTTATTATGATGTAACTGAGTTACTATTTGTGAGAAGTAACTAGTAACTATAACTAATTACTCTTTTAAAGGGGAAATGAAGCACTCAGTCAAGTTTACATTATTTTGTACATTGGACTCCACTTTAATGAAAATATATGAAACAAACTCGATTAATGTAACCATTTAGCAGAAAACGGCATGTATTACTATAGATTTTAGACCTATGGCGCTGCCATCCTGGAATATCGCTGTGTCTGACGTCACGCGGTTGGTTGCGCTCTATCAGCTGAACGGACACAACGGAAGTACATAAGAAACACCGCGCTGATCTTAGTTTGGTTTGAACACGAAATGAGGCGAGGGGCTGTAGCAGTGAAAAGTGAGAGTACCCGCCCCGTGACTTCAGTAATGATTCACTCTATGGGTTTCAACTAGGTCCGGTGCTAACGTCACGGGGGCGGGTACCTTCACTTTTCACTGCTACAGCCCCTCGCCTCGTTTTGTGTTCAAACCAAACTAAGATCGGTGCGGTGTTTCTTATGGCAGGTTTTTATCCTTTATACATGTTGAGAGATTTACTTGATCGACTTGAAGAGGGAACATGTCTTGACATAATCCACACAGACGTGACTTACATGAAGTCATGTATGATGACCAAAGCGCATCAAACGAGAGGTATTAACAAAAAAAAAATACACAACTTAAGACACTTAAATGCTTGTGTTTGTTGTATTTGCGCCAGCTCTGTGATGCACGTCCACAACTTCATGCATTGGGTTAATTAGGCTGTCCAGTCCGTGTTTAGTGCGTTACAATCATGTTTGAAACCCAGACATGCAGTCAGGCAGCGTAATACAGAGAGTGGAGCAAAGCGCATCAAATGATCGGCAATTAAAGGAGAAAAAAAAGAAAAATAGATCAAATGTATATACTTTTATATTAGACACACATCTGATTCTTGTATTTGCAGCAGCTCCACGTCCACAACTTCATGCATTGGGTTAAATTACGCTTTCCAGTCTCCGCGTTCACTCCTTTACTTCCATTGTGTCCGTTCAGCTGATAGAGCACAACCAACCCCGTGACGTCAGACACAGCGATATTCCAAGATGGCGGTGCCCTAGATCTAAAATCTATAGACAAACATGCCGTTTTCTGCTAAATGGTTACATTAATCGAGTTTGTTTCATATATTTTTATTAAAGTGGAATCCAATGTACAAAATAAGGTAAATTTGACTGAGTGCTTCATTTCCCCTTTAAAGGAACGTGTCCAACACTGTCTGCGATTTCTCAATACCTGTCGGAGAGTCAAAATCGGGGCTAAAATCGTGCAGTCAGATTCATCATTGTTCTTTCACACTTGTGTTGCCCTCTTCCTCTGTTTCTCTTTGACTTTTCATTTTCTCTTTTTCCTCATTAAAGCTCATTTAGATTCAATCACACACACACACACACACACACACACACACACACACACACTGACTGACCTATGAGTCATTGCTGGCAGCTCTGCAAACCCCTGGTCTCTCCTCCATCTTCTCTCTGTCTCTGTCAGACTGATTTTGTCTCTTGTTTCTGGTCTTTTCGGGGCCTGCGGTGTCCCGTCAATCAGCGGGTTTGAGAGGTCAGGGACTGCTTCTGCATCTGTCGTGTCTGTGTCAAGCAGATATTTCAGTCACAGTTTACAGCTCCTCTCTTTCTCCTTTTGTGGAGTGTTTTCCTCTCCATTTCGGATCTCCCTGAAGCCACACATGCTCTTCTTTACATCTGCTTATCCGTGTCTGTCTCTTTTTCTTTCTCTTTTTCTCGTCTGCTGGGGTGCGATAAAGAAAATGACCTTGTTATGAGAGGCAACAAAGAGAAGCTATCTGACAGATCTTCAACACATGATGCCTTAATAGTATTTTCCTGCACACTCTGATGACATTAACGTGAGCAAGTGGCGCAAAAGTAAAGGTGACTTTCAATTCACCTTCGCTTTAGAGTTAAATTGCTTAAATGCATTAGAGGAACAGTTCACTCACAAATGTGACCCCAGACCATAAAAGCAGTGCAATTGAGATTTATACACAATCTAAAAGCTGATTTAATAAGCTTTCCATTGATTTATACTTTGTTAGGATTTGATAATATTAGGCTTAAGCCCCGGTCAGATCACAGGATTGTTATTGTCAGTTATAAAAGTCACTATGTCAGATTATGCGATTTTTTATTTTTTTTTTTCTTGATAAAATCTCTTGTCATGGGTAACAAATGCGCCAGACTGCACGTTCCTTCACGATCAGTCATCCTGTGAGGTGCTAGAACAATAGTTCTTATCTCAATTTCAATTTTTTATTTCAATCTTAATAAACACTGATGCTTACAGACAACTAGGCTACATTATTTAAGGGTATTCCTTACGACATGCATAGGATCAAACTTATGATTCCTTATTAATATTAAGATATTTTCTTTGACATCTAAATGTATATTATCCTGCCATGGGTTTCTTATTAAACACTCCCTCGCCTGAACTTGCCACGAGTGAGATGGAGAAAATGAAAGCACATCAGCACTGAGGAAAAATCAGATGCTCAATAATCTTTAAAATAATGACATATGAAAAAATTAGCAAATATATAACTCAGGTTTTTGAAACTACAATTACAGTGAAGCATTAATTAAATCCTTATTTTCCACAGAGTGAAACAAATTATCCACCCGTATAGTTAGTGGAGGGGCATAAACAAAAATATAATTTGTATATTTTTCTTGAAAAAAAAATCTATTTTGAAACGAATTTTGTTTGCTATAATTTTTATCTTAATTTTAAGGTATCTTTTGTGGGAAAAATAATGAATCAAGGTTATTATAGTTAACGAAAATGAACGACAAAACGAAAACAAAAATTTTAAATAATTGTCGTTAACTGAAATAAAAATAAAAACGAGTTTTTTTTTTTAAACTCGAACTAGCTGAAACTGTATTGTGTACATACAAAACTAACTGAAACTAACTAAAATTATAGCAAAAACCTCCTTCGTTTTCGTATTAGTGAATGTATTTAATACATAATCTTACTGTAAGCCGTTTAGAAGTAAATCTAATTCGCGCTGCCGCTGTTTGACCCTTTCGCACCTCAGAGTCTGTAATCCTGCTGCCATTGGCCAGATCGAGCCAGTTCTCCTCCAGTCAGTCCTCGCTGTTGCTCCTGCGACAAAAACAACGAGTGGACATGACAGCAGGACGGTGACAGCATTAAGCCTAGTTCACACTACAGGATTTTAAGCCTGATTTGAGCCCGATTTGGAAGTTCGGGCTGTGATCGGGGAAAAATCTGCGGGTGCACGCCGCTCGGCAGTATTTATGTGTGAACTACTGTACAACGCGTCAAAGAGGCTCGCTGAAGCGTCGCCCACGAAAATCCAATATTTAGCATGCTGAATATTACAGAGCAGTTGGCTGACTCGACCCCACGTGGTGTCAGATGTAGTGACTAGCTCCAACAATGAGAGAGCATCATAAGCTGAATGGCCGTGTGTTCAGGAGCTGAACAGAAACATCTGTGATTGGCCAGAATGGGCATCGATGCACTCGCTTCATTCTGTGTTATTATGGACACGAGAGTAGGCTATATTAACAGTGGAACTAGAATTCTATAACTAGAATTACCATAATAATAATAATAATAATAATAATAATTAATAATAATAATTCTTTACATTTATATAGCGCTTTTCTGGGCACTCAAGCGCTTTACACATATGGGGGGGGAATCTCCTCATCCACCACCAGTGTGCAGCATCCACCTGTATGACGCAACGGCAGCCATTTTGCGCCAGACCGCACACCACACACCAGCTGATTGGTGGAGAGGAGACAGTGATTAAGCCAATTATGATATGGGGATGGTTAGGAGGCCATGATGGACAGAGGCCAGTGGGTAGATATGGCCAGGATGCTGGGGTTAAACCCCTACTCTTTTTCAAAGAACATCCTGGGATTTTTAATGACCACAGAGAGTCAGGACCTCGGTTTAACGTCTCATCCGAAGCAGTATAGAGTCCCCGTCACTATACTAGGGCATTACCAACACAGAATGCAGATTGGGCGCCCCCTGCTGGCCTCACTAACACCACTTCCGGCAGCAACCTAGCTTTCCCATGTGGTCTCCCATCCAGGTACTGACCGGGCGCAGCCCTGCTTAGCTTCAGTGGGTGACCATAATGGTCATTCTGACCTTTCTCACATCATATCTACTATCAAAACTTCTATTGCGATATTAAAATTATGCTTTGAATGTCTGTCATCATATTTTATGACACCATTACCCTAAAAATATTACCTTTTTTTGGTATTACAGCCTATAAATATGTAGTTAAGATACTAGAACATGCAAAAGTCTGAGCCTCGCTTTCATTTTCACTTTTAAACAGGAGCTATTTTGCGGCACAGAATATGCTGTTTTGAAATATATATTTGAAGTAAATGTATGTTTTTGCTATCAGAAAGTTTTGTTTATTTTAGCAGGAAGTTGCTAGGTAAAAAAATACATGCATATATAAAGTCACAGCGAAAAGAAGCAGACATGCATGCAGTCGTTTTGACCAATATGGTAATTAAAGGTAGACTTTGCTCAGTTCTTGGCTATTTTGACCGCATTTTGGTAATCAGAGAGGCTATCCCTTAATATACCCAGTGAAACATGCAATTTGTCTCTTTTCCACCTCCCCCTCTGCCTGTCTGCAGCCTAAGGGCACGAGTGGTGTCATTTAACCAGGGGTCTGGTTTGAGTTTAGTGGAAATGCTCCTGAATGGTGCAACACAGTCCAGAATCCCAGAGCAGGTGGAGTGAAAGTCAGATAAAAAGTCCTCTGGACCCAGGGGAGAAGTCATTTTGTCCTGAGTGTAAAAACTGCTATTCATAAAAGCAGCAGCAAGTTCACCAGCTGTGGTAGATGTAATAATGCGGCGCTGATAGGCCAGAGATGAGGATCTGGTAGCAGATAGTGGGACTGCCCATTCAAACATTATAGGAAAATGGTCTGAAATACAAGTGTCACATATCTCAGAGACAGAAACGGAAAGTCCATGAGAAATAATAAGTACATACATATACATGTATGTGTGTCAGGTGGCTCTTTAAAAAAAATGCATTTGCTAAAAATCCTCAGAAATGGCTCTTTGCTGAAAAAAGGTTCCCGACCCCTGCTTTGGACTGTAGGGGAAACCGGAGCACCCAGAGGAAACCCACACCAACACGGGGAAAACATGCAAACTCCACACAGAAATGCCAACTGACCCAGCCAAGGCTCGAACCAATGACCTTCTTGCTGTGAGGCGATTGTGCTACCCACTGCCCCAGACCAGAACATGCCTAGCCAAATTAATAGTGCTAGATTTGAGCAACAAAGCCTTTAAAATGCATTAAATCAACTTTATTTTCCTCGTCTGATGAGATGCATTGTTTGCTTGAGAGCATTTGAGCCGATTAAACATCCATAATCACAAACAGGAAACTGCTCTGCTTTTAATGGCCACGTAGGAGGCATCATGGGATACGGAGTCCATTTTAACAATGAAACTGATGGAAATACTGATCAATAATTGAGATGAAGGGGAAGAAAAGAGAACGACTGCACAAATGAGACTCGTTGGCTCAGATCAGAGCGATGATCTGCTATTGTGTGTGTGTGTGTGTGTGTGTGTGTGTGTGTGTGTGTGTGTGTGTGTGTGTGTGTGTGTGTGTGTGTGAGTTGTAGAGAGGAAGTAATTAAATGGTAATGCGTGTTGATCTGTTTAGAGTCCCTCAACAGGCTGCTGCACTTTCCTCAAGATACTGAACCAACAAGCTTCACCCATAAACATAAAGAAAGCAACTACACAAAACACTACACAACAGGAGACGGCGGTGAGAGAGAAACCAGAGGAAGAATCTAGAACAAGAGGAAAAGCCATCCAGAGTATCAGGCGACTGCTGACACACATTTACGTCTGAGCAGTTGATTTTTTCTGTCCATATGGTGTTGTAGCCACTAATAAATGTAAAAAAAAAATATATAGAGATATGAAATAAAGAGGCGGCACGGTGGCTCAGTGGTTAGCACTGTCACCTTACAGCAAGAAGGTCGATAGTTCGAGTGCTGGCTCGGTCAGTTGGCATTTCTGTGTGGAGTTTGCATGTTCTCCCCATGCGTGGGTTTCCTCCAGATGCTCCCCCACAGTCCAAACACATGCGCTATAGGTGAATTAGGTAAACTAAATTGGCTGTAGTGTATGAGTGTGTGTATGAATGTGAGAGTGTATGGGTGTTTCCCAGTACTGGGTTGCAGCTGGAAGGGCATCCGCTGCATAAAACATTTGCCGGAATAGTTGGCGGTTCATTCCACTGCGGCGAAGGGAAAATGAATGAATGTATCTTTTTGTAAATTTTTGAGCAAGATGCTAACGGTCTAATCAGATTCAATGATCTATGCTAAGCTAAGCTAAAAGTGCTCCCGCCAGACCTGAAAATCGTCTGAATGGGTTTTAAAAATGGTAAAACACAACAGTTTATCTCTAGGAGACTTGTGAAATTAGCTTATCTCAAAAAGAAAACATGTAGTGTTCCTTTAACTAGGTAAAATTGGTAAATTTGGATTCATTGGACAACACTTCAGGATTTAAGGATACATTTTAAGTTACTTTTATTTGTTTTTAAGTGTCTGAATGGTGCTGCACCCCTTTACCTCTCTGAGCTTCTTTGTCCCTACACACCTTCTCGTTCGCTCGGGTCAGCCGACCAGTTCCTCCTGGGTGTGCCCAGGACAAGTCGAAAGCTCAGAGGGGATCGGGCTTTTGCTGTGGCTGCACCAAAGTTGTGGAATGAGTTGCCGTTGTATATTAGACAAGCCTCTTCCATTACTCTTTTTAAATCTCTTCTTCAAACCCACTTGTTCAATTTGGCTTTTAGCACAGCATGAGATGTTGACATTTTATGTTTATTATTTATTTATTTTTAAAGTATTTGCTATGCTTTGTTTTACTATCTATTGTCAGCACTTTGGTCAACTGAGTTGTTTTAAAGTGCTCTATAAATAAATTTGAATTGAACACTTGTTGATTCTGTGGCCAATTTAAAAAAAAGATTCATAACTGGGCTAATAATAGTGACCTTAGCAGTTTTTAAATGTTTAAAATATACATTTTTATTCCAGACAAGTGGGTGACACGGTGGTGCAGTGGTTAGCACTGTCGCCTCACAGCAAGAAGGTCGCTGGTTCAAGTCCTGGCTGGGCCAGTTGGAATTTCTGTGTGGAGTTCGTATGTTCTCCCCATGTTGGCATGGGTTTCCTCCAGGTGCTTCGCTTTCCCCCACAGTCCAAACACATGCGCTATAGGTGAACTGGATAAACTGAATTGGGCATAGTGTATGAGTGTGTGAATGAATGTGTATGGGTGTTTCCCAGTACTGGGTTGCAGCTGGAAGGGCATCCGCTGTGTAAAACATATGCTGGAATAGTTGGTGGTTCATTCCTCTGTGGCGGCCCCTGATAAATAAGGAACTAAGCCAAAAGAAAATGAATGAATCTTTTCGAGCGAGATGCTAATGGTCTAATCCGATTCAATGATCTATGCTAAGCTAAGCTAAAAGTGCTCCCACTAGACCTGAAGATGGGCGAATGGGTTTTAAAAATGGTAAAACAGTTTATCTCTAGGAGAAATTGGCTTATCTCAAAAAAAAAAAAAAATCGTGTAGTGTTCCTTTAAGGTTAATTTGGTCAATTAAGCAAGTCATTGGACAACAACAACAAAAAAAAATCTTAAGCGGGCTAAGAGTTGTCTCAATCAGCAGCGATCTAGTCCATACAAATCTTACAAAAACTACAAATCCTGTCATGCACCTCACACACACCTGTTCTGGTTCTCCATAGACTACACACACACACACACACACAGCTAGGAGCTGCTCAAGGACTGATTACACAGACTATATATACTGCTCTGTTTGACAGACACTTGGCTGAGTCTTGTTGGTGTAAACCCTGTAACATCACGAAGCATTTTGAAGCGACCTTAGCAGTTTTTAAGTGTTTCAAATATATTATTTTTATTCTAGCCAAGCTAAAAAAATCTCCAGAAGAAATATGTAATAGGAAATATTTTCTTGCACTATAAACATCACGGCGACACGGTGGCTCAGTGATAAGCACTGTCGCCTCACAGCGAGTTTGTATGGGTGTTTCTCAGTACTGGGTTGCAGCTGGAAGGTCATCCGCTGTGGCGACACCTGATGAATAAAGGGACTAAGCCGAAGGAAAATGAATGAATGAATGAATGAATTAAACATCACTTGGGATATTTGAAAAAGTATTAAAATTCCAGAGAGTGCTAATAATTTTGTTATGTATGAGCGCAAGCTGCGTGCAAGTGCGCACTTTTTTTACTCAAGAGAAAATAAAGCCACATTTCTGGCATCTCTCACGTTTATAAGGGCACGACTCTGTTCGCTCTGGTAGAGCGGAAATGTTTTGCAAGAGTCTCAGTGTGGGAGGCTCAGTCTGATGCCCAGATACAACCGAGAATTGAGTCAAAAATCAGCAGAACATTCAGCGCTGGGGGCCATGGGAAACGGAGCGCAAGAAAGGAGTGATGTTTGACAGATAAACAAACCTAATCTAGCACAAACACATTATATATCGTGCTCTCAATCTTTCTGTTTGTCACTGATATTAATGTATCATGAGAACACACAGTACTCATAAATACCGGACAGTAATTGCAGGGTTTTCCTGTTGTGCTGAGAGCTACTTCTATTTAAATGTGTTTCTTTTGCAACCACAAGCACAGCTCGGGGAAATAAACTCAACAAGACGTTTCATGCTGAGATGTGAAAGGTTGCACATGCATAAGTGTGTGATCTCCTGTGAAGAAACCTACAGAGAAAACCAGTGATGGGATTAAACAACAGTCGACAGCGTGTGTGCACTTGTGTTTTTGTGTAGAAGAATAATAACGTGGACAGCATGCAACAATATGGGAACTAGTGCTGCATGATATATCGGAAAAAATACTGTTATGATACCCAGCAGGGACACAATGTCATAAGATGTTATTATTAGGTTAGATTTAGGTTGTCAGATTTAGGTCAGATGACCAAAATTCAATGTCTAGCCAGTGTCTATTAGGACAACGTTATTTTGACGCGCAATAACGACTTCGAATGACGTTGATTTTAGGTTGTGTCAGAAAGTGACCAAAATCAAACGTCGAGCCAACATCTTAAACCAACGTCATATTGACGTCAAATACTGACATTTAATCGTCAGGTATGGCAACTAAAATCCAACGTCTGATAGATGGTATAGTGGTAACGTCCACACAACGTCAAGCTGTAATATCATTAGACGTTGATTTTTAGTTGATTTTAGGTTTTGTTGGAAAGTGACCAAAATCCAACGTCAAGCCAACATCTTAAACCAACGTCATATTGACGACAAATACTGACATTTAATCGTCAGGTATGGCAACTAAAATCCAAACTCTGATAGACGTCACAGTGGTAACGTCCACACAACGTCAAGCTGTAACATCATTAGACGTTGATTTTTGGTTGATTTTAGGTTGCGTTGGAAAGTGATCAAAGACCAACGTCGAGCCAACATCTTAAACCAACGTCATATTGGCGACAAATACTGACATTTATTCGTCAGGTGTGGCTACTAAAATCCAATGTCTAATAGACGTCATAGTGGTAACGTCCACACAACGTCAAGCTGTAACATCATTAGACGTTGATTTTTAGTTGATTTTAGGTTTTGTTGGAAAGTGACCAAAATCCAACATCGAGTCAACATCTTAAACCAACGTCATATTGACATCAAATACTGACATTTAATCGTCAGGTATGGCAACCAAAATCCAACGTCTGATAGATGGTATAGTTGTAACGTCCACACAACGTCAAGCTGTAACATCATTAGACGTTGATTTTTGGTTGATTTTATGTTGCGTTGGAAAGTGATCAAAGACCAACGTCGAGTCAACATCTTAAACCAACGTCATATTGGCGACAAATACTGACATTTATTCATCAGGTATGGCAACTAAAATCCAACGTCTGATGGATGGTATAGTGGTAACGTTCACACAACGTCAAGCTGTAACATCATTAGATGTTGATTTTTGGTTGATTTTAGGTTTTGTTGGAAAGTGATCAAAGACCAACTTCGAGTCAACATCTTAAACCAACGTCACATTGACGACAAATACTGACATTTATTCGTCAGGTATGGCAACCAAAATCCAAAGTCTGATAGACGTCATAGTGGTAACGTCCACACAACATCAAGCTGTTACATCATTAGACGTTGATTTTTGGTTGATTTTAGGTTGCATTGGAAAGTGATCAAAGACCAACGTCGAGCCAACATCTTAAACCAACATCATATTGACAACAAATACTGACATTTATTCGTCAGTAATGGCAACCAAAATCCAACGTCTGATAGACGTCATAGTGGTAACGTCCACACAACGTCAAGATTTAACATCATTAGAAGTTGATATTTGGTTGAATTTCGGTTGGACGTTGGAGATTGTCCAAAACGTGCAAACAAATGCAACGTCCCCCGTGTATAATACCAACATCAGTTTGACACAAAACCATATTTCCAGCATGCTGAAACTGTTTGGCCAATCACAACACACTTGGTCAACCAGCCAATCAGAGCACTTTGGGCTTTTCGGGGGCAGAGCTTTGGAGAAATTGACTCCCAATCAGAACATTCCAGGCCATGTCCACATGCATGTAGGTATATTTGTAGTCAGTTAACATGACACGGTCGCTCAGTGGTTAGCACTGTCACCTCACAGCAAGAAAGTCACTGGTTCAGGTCCCGGCTAGGTCAGTTGTCATTTCTGTGTGGTGTTTGCATATTCTCCCCGTGTTGGCGTGGGTTTCCTCCGGGTGCTCTGGTTTCTCCCACAGTCCAAACACATGCGCTATAGGTGAATTGGGTAAACTAAATTAGCTGTAGTGAATGAGTGTGTGCGTTATTGAGTATGTATGGGTGCTTCCCAGTACTGGGTTGCAGGTGGAAGGGCATCCACTGCGTAAAACATATGCCACAGTAGTTGGCGGTTCATTCCGCTGTGGTGACCCCTGATATATAAGGGACTAAGCTGAAAGAAAATGAATGAATAAATTGTATGCATTCATACAAATTTTCTGGCATTAAGTAAAATACTTACGTTTCCTCATGAGATCAGGCTGCCTGAACATGTTTTATGTATCTTAGAACACCCAATGAACAAGACGGCATCGTATTTCCTCTTTAACAATCATTAATAATTTATAAGGCACGACCATAATAGACAGCATGCTATTTATGTCTTCTGAACTTGATTCTAAACATCTAAATATCACGTAAATGTGGACGTCACTGGCGGATCATCCCTTCTGTCTGTGTGTGTGTGTGTGTGTGTGTGTGTGTGTGTTCCTCCTCCAACCTCTGTCAATTTGATCTGTCTTCTAAAATATTCAATGCATCCGTCTGTATTGAGAATCAGCCGGAGGAGAACAAACTGTTTTTAGCCCGTAAACACGCTTACATAACAAAAGAGGTAAATGGAGCACACAGGATCTCTACATGAACTGTTTACTGAAGCCGTAACGCGCAGGACACCAATGAATATAAAGATGCAGTTACAACAAAGGTGCACCTGCGCACATATACATACACACACACACACACACACACACACACACACACATTTGAATGGAGTTGGATGGCATTACTGCTCCTGTACAGAAGAGAGAAGCCTGGACCTAACCCAAAGTACATAAAGTAAGAAAACAAAACACAATTTGACATAGGAAGAGATGGGAAAAAAGCGGATATGTACAGTAATAACAAGAAATGAGAAAAGAGAAATATGAAAATGAGATTAGATCAGAAAATAGAAGAGAACAAAAAATGAAAATGGTTAGAAAATAGTTTTTAAAAAGGCTAATTTTAATCCGTTTTGTGAAATTGCTCCAAGCTCATTAGTAAAAAAAGGGTAAAATTTGTAGAAAAAAAGCACTAAGGCCTGCCTCTACAAATGATATTGTATTTGCACCGATATGTAGGCCACTGATATTGGATCAATTTAAAGCAACCTGCAGTGTACTATAACAAATGAACTGATGGATAATTAATTACAGGGGGGAAATGAGCTGCAAGATTTTTAAGAAATATTGAATAGCAAAAAATATTTTAATTCTAACTTGTGGCTTTGTACGGATGGATGGGTAAATGGATGGATGGATGGATGAATGGATAGATGAATGGATGGCTAAATGCATGGATGGATGGATGAATAAATGGATGGATGGATAAATTAATGGATAAATGGGTGGGTGCATAGATGGATGGTAGAGTGGATAGATAGATGGATGGATAAATGGATGTATAGATGGATGGATGGGTGGATGGATGTATAAATGGATGGTTGGATGGATGTATAAATGAAAGGATGGATGGATGGACGGATGGAAGGATAGATAAATGGATGGATGGATGGATAAATGGACAGAAGGACAGATAAATGTATGGATGGATGGATGGATGGATGGGTGGATGAATAAATGGATGGATAAATGGACGGAAGGACAGATAAATGGATGGATGAATAAATGGATGGATTAATGGATGGATGAATAAATGGGTGGGTGCATAGATGGATGGATAAATGGATAGTAGGGTGGATAGATAGATGGGTGGATGGATAAATGGATGTATAGGTGGATGGATGGATAAATGGATGGATGGACAGATGGACAGATGGATAAAACGATGGATGGATGGATGGATCCTGTAGATTGATGGATGGATGGATGGATGGATAAATCCTGTAGATGGATGGATGGATGATGGGATGGATTTATGGATCCTGTAAATGGATGGATCCTGTAGATGGATGGATGGATGGATAATTGGATGGATGGATGAATGGATGGATGGATAGATGGATGGATATATGGATGAATGAATACTGTAGATGGATGGATGGATGGATGGATGGATTGATATATATAATGTGGATGGATGGATCCTGTAGATGGATGGATGGATAAATGGGTGGATGGATGGATGGATGGATAAATGAATGTATAAATAGATGGATGGATGGGTAAATGGATGGATGGAAGGATAGATAAATGGATGGATGAATGGATAAATGAATGGATGGATGGATAGATGGATGGCTAAATGTATGTATGGATGGATGAATAAATGGATGGATGGATAAATGAATGAATAAATGGATGGATGGATGGATGGATGGATAAATGGATGGGTGGATGGATGGATGGATGTATAAATGGATGGTTGGATGGATGTATAAATGGATGGATGAATAAATGAAAGAATGGATAGATAAATGGATGGATGGATGGATGGATGGGTAAATGGATGGATGGAAGGATAGATAAATGGATGGATGGATGGATGGATGGATGGATAAATGAATGATTGGATGGATAAATGGACGGAAGGACAGATAAATGGATAAATGTATGTATGTATGTATGTATGGATGGATGGATGGATGAATAAATGGATGGATTAATGGATGGATGAATAAATGTGTGGGTGCATAGATGGATGGAAAAATGGATGGTAGGGTGGATAGATAGATGGATGGATGTATAAATGGATGGATGGACAGATGGATAAATGGATGGATGGACAGATGGATAAATGGATGGATGGACAGATGGATAAATGGATGGGTGGATGGATGTATAAATGGATGGATGGATAAATTAATGAATGGATGGATGTATAAATGGATGGATGTATGGATGGATGGATAAATGGATGGATGGATGGACAGATAAATGGATGGATGGATGGATAGTGGGATAGATAAAGGGATGGATGGATAAATGGATAGATGGATGAAACTTGGATGAAACCAAACCGGGAACAACCAAATGTAAACTAAACGGGAACCTTATAGAACTATAAGTGGAGCATTCAGACAGAACAAGTTATGAAAATAAGCTACAGATGAGACTGCATAAGACAGAAAATAGATCATTGAGAAAACACAAGATGAGAAAAGGAAAGAAATTTGTAGCCCAAGCGTCAAATCAGCTGAGGTGAGATTTGATGCATTGATTATAGTCGCAGTCTCAGTCAGCACCCTGATGACGCTAAAACTCTCTCCGCATGTGTGTGTGTGTGTGTGTGTGTGTGTGTGTGTGTGTGTGTGTGTGTTTACGCTCTCAGAGAGAGAGTCTTGAATCAGACTGTGAATGGTAGTCCTCCACCCACAGCACAGAGGATTTCTGAATGAACGAGTCTCCCTCCTACCGGCTCCTGACACTCTGCCAAACACACACTCACTGAGCTGCCAGCCACGCAGAACCACAGCCAACAACCAACCCTGTCCCAAACACACACGTCACTTCCCATCAAAACACACACACGCCTGTCACTTCCCATCAAAACACACACTGTTAGACATGAACTCTCCTGCTCTGCGTCTCTCCTGGTGACTCATCATCCGCCAGACACTTCAGATCAACATGACCGTCTGCGGCACATGCTTTCAGCTAATAGTAACTTATTTTCAACATGCTTCAAAGATTCAATCGCTTTGTCACAACGTTAGATACTGTGTACGCTGAACATAATGATTCAATGGATTTACTAATTGCTTTAAGGTGAGCGGTTGCAAACGATTGAAAAGGGCTGAATTTAAACAAACAAAGTAAGTTGAACATTACTACATTTCATTTGTTTGTTTAAATTCAGCCCATATTAATTGTTTGCAACCGCTTTTTTTAGTGCATGTGCATCGAAAATTGTTTAATATGCACTATTCTACACCATTTTTGTTGTAGGAACAGTGTATAGTTCATTTGCACTGAAAATTCTGAGGATTAGTGCACTTTAAAGAGATAGTTCACCCAAAAATAAACGTTACATAATATTTATTCATCCTCAGTGAATCCTTCTTTCTTTTGTTTAAAGCCTCTAACCCAGGGGTGTCCAAACTCGGTCCTGGAGGGCCGGTGTCCTGCATATTTTAGTTCCAACCCCAATTAAACACACCTGAACCACCTAATCAAGCTCTTTCTAGGTATACTAGAAACTTACAGGGAGGTGTGTTGAAGAAAGTTGGAGTTAAACTATGCAGGACACCGACCCTCCAGGACTGACTTTGGACAGCCCTTCTCTAACCATTGACTTCCATTGTAGAAAAAAAAAAACGGAAGTCAATGGTTACAGGTTTTCATCATTCTTTAAAATATCTTCTTTTGTGTTTAACAGACAAATGAAACTCTGACAACTGAATGATTAGTAAATATGAAAGAATTTTCAATTTTGGGTGAACTGTCCCTTTAAATACCCGTATAATGCACTTATTCAGCGGATAAACAAAGTATGTAATGTTAAACACTTTATACACTCAACAGTAGGTTGGATTACTGCGAAACTGCAGCAAAAGACTCATTGGACATACATCTAAACAAGTTTTTAATGATTTATGAAGGAATTATAATGCTTTGTTTCGTTATTTCATCTTCATTTACAAGTAGCAGGGTTTTTATAGCTACTGTATATTTCTGTTCATTTGATGGCGGCATTGTCGCAAACTGCTGTTACACCTAAAAACATTTTCTTAATCCCTTAGTCCCGCGGCGGTAGTGGTCATTTTGAACTGTCACCCACTGTACATTTTTCAAAGCCTAAAACACTTTGCTCCAAGTACATTTCGTTGCACATTGCAGGTGATAAATACACTAGAGGGCGCTGTCTGAAACTTTATGCGAATATGAAATACATTACTTATGGTAGGTTTATTTTAGTGGTGGGCAAAGCGAGGCTTCATGAAACACTGAAACAGTCTAAGCACATGTGTTGAAGCTTCGAAACCCCACTCTACAGTGACACCTAGTGGTCATTTTTTATGTATTGCACTGGAACAGCTTCAACTAAGAACAGTTGAGCAAATTGAGGTATTAAACCCCACTTTGTAGGAATGGCCTTCAAGTGATTTAGTGAAGCGCTTAGGGTTGCTGACTACCATGCGGTGATAGAGGGTTCGAATCCAGGCTGATACAGCTATTTTGAAATGCTTCAATATCCGTTTGAATTGCTCTGTTCTTGTATCGTTTTGTTTCAACATTGGTCTGACATCCGAATAAACACTTTGTGAATAAATATGTCTTGTTTTGGTCATAAAACAGGGTTGTTGCTAGATCAGACACGGTTGTGGCCAGAAGTTAACAATATTAATTATTAAATATCCCATTTATTGATTTTTATTAATGTCTACCCAAAACCTAAACCCAACCATCACAGAATTGTAAAAATATTAATTATTGTTTTACAGTGTTACAAAAATGATGCTAAATTGATGGCGTATCAGCAGCTGTATCCTATCTAGACTACACCATAAAACAGTAACATGATTAAAATACATAAAATCATGATTTCGGAGTATTTGTACAAGTCGGGATTCGAACCCAAAAGTCATTTGAAGCTCAGTTACAACGTGCACACATACGGTCCACTAGGCCATATGAGACAGAAGTTTTTCTGACCCTGTCAGTCAAATGCAGATTCGCCAGGTCTCGAAACGCTTCTGAACTAATCGATCCTTTGAATCGCTTTAGTCACGTGACCAGGTGTTTTGAAACACTTTAGTCACGTGACCTGGGTGTTTCGGATCATGCTTCGGTGCAGTGTGCAGTGTTTACACTTGCGCTTCAGGATCTCGACACTGTGTCGAAACGTCAGTTTCACGTCAGACATCCCTAGTTTATTGTACATTTCAGACAAATGTCCTTTATGTACATGTCCACAAGAAGTCAGGGATTGTAGTACAGAACAATCCACTGACCTAAACTCTTTCCTAAACCCAACCAATAGTGTTTTCAAAAGCAAACATGAGACAAAAGTGCACTGCATCAACCAGTTTTACCTTGATTTCACATTGCTTATGTCTTTTGAGGAACCGTGTTTCACTGGACTCGAACCTGAGCACTCTGCATCACAAGTTCAACAACCTACAAGGTGAGCTACCGAGCAAACTGACCATACCAGAAAAGATGTCCATATGGAGATAGATAGGTGGCGCAAACATATTCGATTAGACATACTAGACACCATTAAGTTCATTCATTCATTTTCCTTTGGCTTAGTTCCTTATTAATCAGAGGTCACCACAGCGGAATGAACCGCCAACTATTCCAGTATATGTTTTACACAACGGATGCCCTTCCAGTTGCAAACCAGTACTGGGAAACTCCTATACACTCTCACATTCACACACATACACTATGGCCAATTTAGTTTCATCATGTAACATGTCCCTGTAAATATCATTAATGTGAAAAGGAACAAGAGTTGTTGGCATCATACTGCCACCTAGTGTTCATTTAATAAGAAACTGTATGTTTAAGTACGTTTTTGCTTCACAGAAAGTAGGCTGAGTATGTATGCAGAGCTTTAAAACAAAGTACTTTCGCTCTTCAGTGATCGACTATTATCATAAAGTCACAATCAAACTCAAGAGCCTCCACTTCACATGAAAACAGGAGGTCAAAATGAGTGGGTTTACTGTGCTTCTTTACCGAGATCATTTTGGCGATGAAACATCTAATCAAAGAGGCGCTTGTGTGCTTTACAAGGAAAATGATCATAGTTTGCACATGAATAGAGTGCATTGAAGTGCATACTTGTTCAGCAACGCTGGTTCTGGAAGCACAGTTGAAACCAGAAGTTTACATACACTACAAAAGGCACATAACTATTTATTAATAAAATGTCTGATGGTAAATCATACTAAATGTTTACTGTTTTAGGTATGTTAGGATTACCTAAATCATTTACATTTGCTAAATGCCAGAATAATGCGAGAATTTGTTTTTTTAGAGAATTTTTAATTAATTTCTAGACAGTCAAAAGTTTACACACATTTCCTTAGTATTTCCTCAGTTGCCTTTAAACTGTAAAACTTGGGTCAAACATTGTGGGTATCCTTCCACAAGCTTCTCACAATAGTTTGCAGGAATTTTGGCCCATTCCTCCAGACAGAATTGGTGCAACTGAGTCAGATTTGTAGGCTGTCTTGCTCGCACAAGCTTTCTATTGGATTGAGGTTAGGGCTTTGTGCTGGCCAGTCCAAAACATTCAATCTGTTGTCCTTAAAGCACATTTTAACTCATTTGGCAGTATGCTTAGGGTCATGGTCTGTTTGGAAGACCCATTTGTGGCCAAGTTTTAATTTCCTGGCTGATGTCTTGAGATGTTGCTTCAGTATTTCTACATAATGTTCTTTCTTCATTATGCCATCTCGTAAGCTTCGCCTTTTGTCCTCCAAATGTAACACTGGTCATTATGGCCAAACAGTTTTAATTTTAGTTCCATCAAACCACAGAACATGTCTTAAAAATTAAAATCTTTTTCCCTGTGTGGTTTTGCAAATTGTAATCTGGCCTTTTTGTGATGCTTTTGGAGTAATGCTTCTTCCTTGCAAAGTGGCCTTTCAGCCCATGTCGGTACAGGACTCGTTTCACTGTGGATAACGAAACTCTCTTACCAGCTTCAGCCAACGTCTTTTGCTTTTGTTTTGCAGTTAATACATACAGTTCGCACCATAGCATGTTCATCTCTGGGACACAGAATCCTTCTCCATCCAAAGCAGTATGATGGCTGAACATTCCCATGTTGTTTATACTTGCATAAAATTGTTTGAACGGATGAACGTGGCACCTTCAGGCATCTAAAAATTGTACCCAAAGAAGAACCAGACTTGTGGAGGTCCACAATTCTCTTCCTGATATCTCGGCTGATTCTTTTGATTTTCCCATGTTGTCACACAAGGAAGCAGTGTGTTTGAGGTTTTCCTTAAATACTATTCTACAGTTGTGCCTCCAATTAACTCAAATGTTGTCAATTAGCCAATCAGAAACTTCCAAAGCCTTGACACCATCATCTGAGCTTTTTCAGAGGCATAATAATCTTATTGTATGTAAACTTGACTTTCAAGAAATGTTATAACAATTTCTCAAAATATCTCTCTCATTATTCTGCTATTAAGCATAACAGAAACAAATGTGATAATCCTAACTTACCTAAAAGAGAAAAAGTTTAGTCACGTTAACATCTGACTTTTTTTAAATGGTTACGTGCCTTTTTATACAGTGTATGTTAAACTTCTGGTTTCAACTGTATATTTCCTTTAAGAAATATATTGGTTAAAGCACTTAAGCCATGAACCAATCCAACCAGCTGGAAAGTCACAATAAGCAGAAGACTGCAAACTTAACAGATTTAATGTGGGAAAGGATTACAATCCCATGAATCATTGCAAATTAAATAGTATTAAATATGACAACAAGATATAAAGCTTAAAGTAGTTAATAATAATAGTAATTCCTTACATTTATATAGTGTGTTTCTGGACACTCAAAGCGGGAATCTCCTCACCCACCACCAGTGTGCATAAGGCAGATGATGATGCGAAGGCAGCCATATTTCACCAGACCGCACACTACACACTAGCTGATTGATAGAGAGGAGACCGTGATTAAACCAATTATTATATGGGGATGGTTAGGAGGCCATGATGGACAGAGGCCAGTAGGCAAATTTGGCCAGCATGCCTGGGATTTTTAACAACCACAGAGGGTCAGGACGCCGGTTTAACGTCTCATCTGAAAGACGGCGCTCACTGAGCAGTATAGAGTCCCCTTCACTATAGTGGACAATTAGGACCTACACAGACCGCAGGTTGAGCACCCCCTACTGGTCTCACTAACACCACTTCTGGCAGCACTCTAGCTTTCCCATGTGGTCTCCCATCAAGGTACTGACCATGCGCAGCCCTGCTTAGCTTCAGTGGGTGACCATGTGAGAGTTGCAGAGAGCTAGCTGCCGGCCTATAGTTGGTTATATCTATAGCAATATTACATTTCAATTTTATTGAAAATAATGCATATTTATAAAAATATTTAAAGGTGCAGTATGTAAGTTTGACACCCAGTGGTTGAACTAGGTATTGCAGTCCTGAATCATAATAAAGGTACGCCGGGTTGCCAGTTTGAGTGATTTTAAACTGTGTTCTAAATAAAAGCAGCGACACGCGATTGAGGGAATATTCTCCATATTAAAAGGAGTTTTGGTTCTAACCAACACCTCGAATTGATTTATTAGAAGCGGCTTCTATTTCTCACAGCTGAACAACAGAAACCTATGACAGATCACCTCAGGTAAGCCTCGTGTGCTTAATTCAGTGCTAAATGCTAACAATGCGAGTTTGAATGCATTTTACATGACGTGTATTACCATATACTGAAAGCAGAAAGTTCACCTCAGATCTGGAAAATACAATAAACCGTTTGAAATTGAACTTTAGAACCAAACACATATGAGTGATTCAGCATGTACATTTAATGATGTTAAAGAGGGTTAACATGTATTAAATAGATTCTAAACCTTACCGTTTTGTGAGTGAGTGCATATTCTGTGCTTCTGAAAGGCTGTATTTAAATTTCTGCCGTGTTTTGTGGTGCAAACAGCCAAATGGCTCATCACTCATAACAATCTCGTCACAGCGTGTTGTTAAGACACGCGATGTAACCTGCTCACGTTCCTAATATTTATGTCATTTGCTAATTAACGTCATGTGGAACTGAATCTGTCTCATTTTGACATCTGATACTTTCCACTACACTGTAGCATTTCGCTCATGGACGCATGCTTTCAGAGTCTTTCTGAATGAATGAATGAATGAATGAAATAAGCTGTTTTCCAACAAGGCAACCCGGGGTGCTGAATTATAATTGGCTAAACTGGCATGTGCATGTGAAAATTACCTAAACAAAGACAGTTTTCCGGCACGGAAAAAAACATTTTCAAAGCAGAATATCTGACTTCAGCATTGTTTGTCAGTTAAACAAGTATGTTCACTTGGGATGTTTCTTAAATATCTGCACACATATTATTGTATTTTTATGCTTTAGAAGAGTCAAAAACTTACATACAGCACCTTTAAGTATTTTGAGAGCAAAGGAGTTTGGTGCTTTATAGAGTGGGTGGAGTTTGCTCTGTGCAACTCTCTGATTGGGTGAATCTTTGGTTCACCATCATGGGTACACAATAAATCTTTTTAAATATGTATTTTTAGGGGGCGACACAGTGGCGCAGTGGGTAACACAATTGCCTCACAGCAAGAAAGTCGCTGGTTCAAGCCTCGGCTGGTCAGTTAGCATTTCTGTGTGGAGTTTGCATGTTCTCCCTGTGTTCGCATAGGTTTCCTCCGGGTGCTCCGGTTTCCCCCACAGTCCAAAGACAGGTGAATTGGGTAAGCTAAATTGGCCGTAGTGTGTGATTGAGTGTGTATGGGTGTTTCCCAGTGATGGGTTCCAGCTGGAAGGGCATCCGTTACGTAAAACGTGCTGGATAAGTTGGCGGTTCATTCCGCTGTGGCGACCCCATATTAATAAAGGGACTAAGCCGAAAAGAAAATGAATGAATGAATGTATTATAGGGACTTTTAACCTTAATTTATAGGACAGTAGAATAGAGACTGGAAACCATGGGGAGCAGAGAGACAAGGGAACACAATACATTCAACTTCTAAATACGTTTCAAAATTAAGATGAATGAATGCAAAAAAAAATTGTTTAACAAAAGCAAACAAAATTGATTAAAACGTCTTGTCTGTCTTTAAAGGTTTTACTAGTTGTAGTTAATAATCAGCTTCCCTGAATGCCGTTTTACTTCTGGAACCTGAACGTTATACTCTATAAACTCCTACAAATAAAGGTTCTTCATTAGCATCAGTGGCTGAAAAACCTGTAATTTCAATACAAAACTTTTCATTCCACAAATGATTCTTTAAAGTGATCATTTAGATCAGTGGTTCTGAACCGGTGGGGAACTCTGTGACGTCGCCTTTAAGATTCGCATTCCTTTCGCTTTGACATATTTGTGTGAGGCAGGATTCTCAAAAATGACCACTCAAAACGAAATACTGCAATCGTGCACAAATCGAGGATGATTTGAGGCTATGTTTATCAAACATTGAGCCAAGAATTGAGAATCTTTGCAAGGCAAAGCAGGCTCAGGTCTCACATTAAAATCACTTACCTGCTAGCTTCTGTAAAAAATGCAGATGATGCCTACTATTAGGCCTAGTAATAATAACAATAATAAAGCATTAATTAATATCAGAGGTCTGGTGCCAATTCCCAATTATAGCAATAGCCTAGTAGTGATAATAGGTCTATACTGATGATGATAATAATAATAATAACAACAACAACAACAACAGCAACAACAACAACAACAATGAAACATGTAACCTCATATAATTATAAAGCAACAGCCTAGTAATGATGATGGGCCTACCTACCGCTACTGAGGATGATAGTAATAATAACAATAATAACGTGGGTGGGGGGTTGTTTTTGTTTTTTTTCGGGGGAGGGGGGGGGGGGGGTGCACTGGGGCCCCAACTGCAATGAACCAGCTTTGGGGGGGCCCGGCTTGCAAAAGGTTGAGAACCCCTGATTTAGATTATTAAAATGGTATTTAAAGTGATCATTTAGATTGGATAAATGCCATTCACTTGAGGAAATTGAGCCATCCTTCAAGTTCCTGGGGACCCACATCTCAAAGGACTTTTCCTGGACCAAAAACACCTCCAGCCTGGTCAAGAAGGCTCACCTGCGCCTATTTTTCTTAACGCAACTTAAGAAGAACCAGCTGTCATCAGCCGTCTTGGTGAACTTCTACCGCTGTACAATAGAAAGCATCCTGACGAACTGCCTCACAGTCTTGTATGGAAGCTGCTCTGTTGCTGTGCGTAAGGCACTGCAGCGGGTGGTGAAAACTGCCCAACGCATCACAGGGACCACACTGCAAGCCATAGAGGACATCCAGAGGAAACACTAATTCATAAGAATTCCTCTCACCCTGCTCACAGACTGTTTTCTCTCTTCCCTTCCAGCAAAAACCAGCAGACTAAGGAACAGCTTCTTCCCCAGAGCTGTCTCCCTTTTGAACTCTGCCCCCCACTGACTCTTTTGCCCCCCTAATACACCCCCCCCACTCTCCTCATAACTCATACTCCTCATAATCACTGCACTATATAACACTTGCATTTAAAAATTGTACATATTCATTGCGCTACATTGCACTGATTCATTTATTTGAACTGTACATACCCACTGCACATGCACATTTGTAATTATGTACACACCCACTGCACATATACATTTGTAATTATGTTTATATATCTGCACACTTCTGACTATTAATAGCAACCTGTACATATTTCCATCTATTGTAAATCTCTGTTCATAGCTAACACAACCTGTATATAATGTCCATAGTACATCCATTTGTAAATATCCCCATAGTTTTTCTATAACTGCACTTTATAACTTATACCAGTATCCTGCACTTGCTGCTATTGCACTCCTGGTTAGACCTAAACTGCATTTCGTTTCCTTGTGTAATGACAATAAAGTTGAATCTAATCTAATCTAATTATACAGTTTAAAAACCATCGACTGAAAGGGTCTTTGGGAACTCAAAAATTACGTTTGCTGCTTTTTTTACTTATTTAAAATAAGCTGAAAAAACACAATTCTTGAGTTGTTTGCCAACAACTTGATTGTTTTATGTTCAATCCACTTAAATGTGTAAAAATATGTTAACTCAACTCCTTCATGTTGTCCCAACACAAATTGACTGTGTGGAAACCAGCCTTTTTTTTTTAGCATGGGTCTCAAACTCAATTCCAGGCTGCAGCTCTGCACAGTTTTGCTCCGACCCTAATCAAACACGGCTGATCCAAATAATCAAGTTGTTCAAAAGAGTCTTGAACACCTTGATTAGTTGCATCAGCTGTGTTTGATTAGGGTTGGAGGAAAACTGTGCAGAGCTGCAGCCTGGAATTGAGTTTGAGATCCACCTAGACTACTCTCTAAACTATTACTGCAGTAATCTGTTTAATTCACTCATATTAATTTAATTGCTGATGTAAAAATAAAGTGAAGCCAAAGTTATTATAATCAATGCACAAAATTAATTGCAGTTGCAAATATAAATCTAATTACTGATGGTGGTGGAAAAGAAGTGCTTTTGTAAGGGATCACCAATCAAACTGAATGATAATAAGAATTCAAGGTTACGCATAAAACCATTAATTTTGAGTTTGTATGCCACACAAGTAACCTTGATTTGCCTGGAGTGCATGTGTGTGCGTGCATGTGTGTGTGGCCGGTTTTGCGTATGTTGTCTCAGTGACGCACGAGTCAGGTGGCGTGTCTTCAAACGGGCGGAGCTGTCCGCGGTGCTGAGGCAGATCCAGAGCCAAACTCGCTCAAACACACACCGAGAGAGATGCGCAACACACTCACGACTCCAATTTAAAGCAGACCTCAAGCAAAGGTAAGCGGCTTTTCACATTTAAACACTCTTTTATGCATTTTTGCATCACTAGTTATCAATGTTATCTCTTTACACACGCGTATATGGACTCTTTAATACGCAACCTGCTGCGCGCAACCGAGAGATGCGCGTTCCCCAGCAGGAACAGAAAAGCACGCGTATTTTAAAAAGTTCTGAATTGATTAAAATCGTAAACTTCGCAATTAAATATAAAAATTATCAACAGCTCATAAAGCTTGTGTTCATTTTAATTCAACAATGATGTGATGCATTAATTATACGCACATTTTAAAAGCAATTCTGATGTTAAAGTTGTACATACTGTATTTACACTTGAATATCGAGCATGTGCATCGGAGAGATTTGAAGTGAGCAGATTGACGTGCCCCGGGCTCCTCGTCGTCTCCGTTTGACGGCACTTTGCGGTTCAACAGCAGTGACGATCATCGCGCCGTTTCCCGTAGCAACGGGGTATGACTCATTTAGTCGCGGTAGCAATTTAGAAACTAATGAGATTTTCAGCGCAGGGTGCGCGCGCACGCACTGAGTGCTCCGTAAACACTCATCAACAGGCTTTCAACAGATGTCAGAAAAACAGAGAGAGAGAGAGAGAGAGAGAGAGAGAGAGAGAGAGAGAGAGAGAGAGAGAGAGAGAGAGAGAGAGAGAGAGAGGTATACAAACAGAAATAGAGATAGGAGTGGAGACTGTAATGGGAGATTTAGCATTGTAAACAAGACTTCAATAAGTCATTAATGGTAGCTCTTTGTTACCCTATACCAGATAAACATGTAGACTGGAAAAAAAAATCTGTAATCATTTACTCACAGAAATATCAGCTTACTTTCTGCTTTGCAAAACCAAACAATGAAACAAAAGAAAAAACAGTATTATGAATGTTTAGTCCATGTATTGAAAGTCAGTGAGGTTCAAAACAGCGGAGGGTAAAAGGATCATATATCTTTATGTGAAAAACTTATAACAAAATAATGACAAAAACTCAAGGTTAAGAATAAAAACATAATTTGGGGGTTGCATCCAAGATAAATAGCCTATATTTTGTGCATATGTGTGTTTGTGTATTGAAAATCGATGGGGTCCAAAATAATGACTGTAAAAAATATATAATTAATTAAATAAATCTAATATAAAATATCCATTCACTATTTATTTTGAGTTTGCATGCCATATAAATGAACTTGATTTGCCTGGAATGCATGTGCGTATACATTGAAAGTCAATGGGGTCCAAAACAACAAAGACATAAATATATATAATAAAATTAAATAAAAATAATAAATCTTAAAGCCAAAAACTGAATTAAAAAAATCTAATTTACCCACAAAACTTTTAATTTTGCAAGCCAAATAAAGCACCTTGATTTGCCTGGAATGCATGTGCGTGTGCGTGTGTGTGTGTGTGTGTGTGTGTATTGTAAGTCAATGGGGTCCAAAATAACAAAGACATTAATCAAACATGTTATGAGTAAAACTGATTAATAACGAAATTTAAGATTAAGCATAAAAGCATAATTTTGGGTTTGCATGCTTAATAAATAGCCTTGATTTTGCTCGTGCGTGTGTTTGTGCAGATTGAAAATCAAAGGGGTCCAAAACAATTAATTTAAAAAATATATAATTAAATAAAGAAATCTAAAATAAAATATCAATTCACCCATCTTAAAGTCAAAAACTGAAAAGCAAAATTGTAATTTAACCATGAAACTATTTATTCTGAATTTGCAAGCCAAATAAAGCACCTTGATTTGCCTGGAATGCATGTGCATGTGTGTGTACATTGAAAGTCAATGGGGTCCAAAACAACAAAGACATAAAAAAACATGAAATAAGAAAAACTGAATATTAAGTAAATTTATATTAAGCATAAAAGCATAATTTTGGGTTTGCATGCTAATTAAATAGCCTTGATTTTGCACGTGTGTGTTTGCGTACATTGAAAATCAATAAGGTCCAAAACAACACATATATAAAAATAATTAATTAAATAAAGAAATCTAAAATAAAATATTAAATCACCCATCTTGAAGTCAAAAACTGAAAAGCAAACTTTAGCTATAAAACTATTTCTTTTGAGTTTCCATGCCAAATAAATGACCTTGATTTGCCTGGAATGCACATGTGTGTACACTGAAAGTCAATGGGGTCCAAAACAACAAAGACATAAAAAATATATAATTAAATTGAATAAAAATAAATACATAAAATGTCAATTCACCCATCTTAAAGTCATAAACTGAATTAAAAAAAAAATTTAATTTAACCACAAAACATTTCATTTTGAGTTTGCATGTCAAATAAATCACCTTGATTTGCCGTGGATCCATGTGCATGTGTGTGTGTGTGTGTGTGTGTATACTGAAAGTCAATGGGGTCCAAAACAACAAAGACATTAAAAAAAAAAACATGTGATGAGAAAAATTGAACGAAATTTAAGATTAAGCATAAAAGCATAATTTTGGATTTGTATGTGAAATAAATAGCCTTGATTTTGCATATGTTTGTGTACATTGAAAATCAAAGGGGTTCAAAACAACAAATATAAAAATATATATATATATAATTAAATAAAGAAATATAAAATAAAATATTAATTTACCCATCTTGAAATCAAAAACTGAAAAGCAAAATTGTAATTTAACCATAAAACTATTTATTTTGAGTTTGCATGCCAAAAAAATAAATAAATAACCTTGATATGCCTGAAATGTGTGTATATTGTAAATCAATGGGGTCCAAAATAATGAAGACATAAAAAAATAATAATTTAATAACAAATTCACCCATGTTGGTGTGAAAAACTGAATAATAACCAAGTTTAAGCATGACACTATTTATTTTGAGTTTGCATGCCAAATAAATAACCTCAATTTGCCTGGAATGCATGTGCATGTTTGTACATTGAAAGTCAATGGGGTCCAAAACAGGGGAGGGGGGGGGAGGGGGGATTGGGGTTGCATGCCAAATAAATAACCTTGATTTACAACATGGCTAATGCTCCCACGCGCAAATATGTCAAACTATCGTAACCATCTACACCCGTCGTAACTGCCGACAAGAATGCAGAAAGAGCCTAATGTTAAAACAGTTCAAGCTATGTGTTTGTTTACATGTGTTTGTGTGTGTATACACTGATGTCAATGGGATCCAAAACAGAGACATATACATAGCTTTGAAACAAAATCCAATTATTGATTGAACTTGAGTGTGAATATAAATGTCATAGAATGTCATAAAGGGCAGCACGGTGGCTCAGTGGTTAGCACTGTCGCCTCACAGTAAATGTGTAAAACATATGCCAGAATATTTGGCGGTTCATTCCACTGTGGCAACCCTTAATAAATAAGGATGAATGAATGAATGAAATGTCATATAATGTGTTAAAAAACACACGCAAAAGCTCTCACTACAATGGCTCCTTTCCACCTTAGTTATTTACCCTTAAAGTGCACAGACTGTCCATTTTATCACCTTTAAAAAGCCCACCGCCCAAGGGACAGCTTCAACACATGTTTCTCTCTCTCATGTAAATCTGTCTGACTCACCATCTCTCCCTCCCGCTCTCAGGTGAAGCATGTCGTCATCCTCGTCAGCATCTCGATGCTGCGCAGCAGGCGTATTCCTCGTCCCCTCGCTGCTTCTTCTGCCCCTTCTTCTCTCCCTAATACACACAGCACACGGAGCCACACTGAGAGAGCATCGCCTTAGTGGAACGGAACCCGTTTCCTATGGACCCCCATCCCAAATCCGTCCTCCACCCAGTGCAGAGATGCTCCGAGCTCTACGATACATCCAGAGCCTCAGCGAGAGGACTCCAGCGGATCCTGACCAAACCGATCAGGATGCAGAAGATGACATGGAGAGCGTGCGCTCAATGCTAAAAATGGCATCTCCAACTCGAAGGGAAGAGAAGGACAACACTCAGGAGTTGCTTCAAGCGGTGCTTACAACTCTACAGCAAACTGAAGAACACATGCAAACACCACAGAAGGTCATCGCCACTCCCAGATACCACCAGTTTGCAAGACCAAAGCAACAAGTAGTGATGGACACAGATGATGAGAACTATGGGAGAAGATCGTGGGCTAATACTGAAAACCGCAGAGGCTACGGAGAGTATCCAATCATGTTTGAGGACGATCAGCCGCTCAAACGGACCAATGAGAACGCAGAAGAGCAGTATACGCCACAAAAGCTGGCGACCCTGCAGTCTGTGTTCGAGGAGCTGAGTGGAATCGCTTCATCTAAAACCAACACCAAACGAAATGATGATGATGATGATGATGATGAAGATTTATACAGGCAAAGGAAGATGGTCTTGGAGGACATCATGGGAACTGACGATTGGACGCCTCTGGAGGAGCAAATGGAGAGCGAGGAGGAAGAAAGGGAGAGGCACGGATTCACACGCAACCTTGAGGATGATCATGAAGATGATGATGTGAAGAGATCCCTTCAGTCTGATTGGCTGCAGACACGAAAGGAGGAGGAGGAGGAGGAGGAGCCTGAGGACATGGCGAAGCTTGTGGATTATTACCTTCTGCAAATGCTGGAAAAGAAAGAGCAGGAGCAGCAGAAAAGACAAGAGGATGATGAGGAAGAAGAGGTTGAGAAAAAAGATGAGGAGGAAGAAAACGTGGAGGAGAGGGACGTCAAACCCATGCAGTCTTTATCGGACATACTTAAAACCTCACAGAAGCTCCGGATTCCTCCGGAGGAACTTCTTGAGCTTCTTCGAAATGAAAACCAGAAGGATTTACCAGGACGTACGGGTTATGCTCACAAAATATTCGCTTCAGCGCCACATCGGCGGCCAATACAAACGTCAGACATCGCTCAGGACATCCTGAGCATGCTCGAGCTAGCAAGTGCAGCGCAACAAAACCAAAAACGACCAACGCAAGCACAAAATGAACGTTATTATGAAAGGCAAACTAGCCGGGATGATTACGACGACACTGCAGGCGAGGAAGACGAGTTAGCTAATTATCTGGCAACCGAAATGCAGAGACACACACGTATGACGCCACTTCGTGAGCAAGATCAACCTGCAAATCTCCAGAACTACTATGAAAAGCAACCAGCGGAGCACGAAAACGCGGCTACAGGAATAGACAACAGCACAATGATGAAAATCCTGCGGCTTTTGGATCCGGAAAGCGACGATGCTGACGAAACAGACTCTGATGCTGGAGAAAAAGTCCCTGAAATGTAGATAACTCATATAGAGGGTGAAATAAGTATTGAACGCGTCATCGCATAGTTCTGAATGTGTAGTTCACCTGAAATTTTCAGCAGATGTCAGTAACAACTAAAGCAATCCATACATACAAAGAGAACAAAACTAAATTGTTTAGAAGTTGAGTTATGTGTAGTAAAATGAAATGGCGCAGTGAAAAAGTATTGAACACATGATAAAAGGAAGGTTTAATACGGCATGGAAAGACCAGACAGCAGCTGAAATCTCTCAGTAGTCAGTGTAAATTAATATTACCTGCTTCAGACATTACCAGATGATGAAGATGAAACCAGGGTGGACATTTCAGCAAGACAATGATCCAAAACACAGCCAAGGAAACTCTTAAATGCTTTCAGAGAAAGAAAATAAAGCTGCTAGAATTTTCCAGGCAATCACCTGACCTGAATACAATAGAAAATAAGAATTAAAAGACCAAAACCCACATTAGTCAATATTTTTTGACAAAAATAAATGAATAAATCACACCTGAGCAAAGCATGCGGCTTCATTCTCCATACAAGAAGCATCTTGAAGCTGTCATTACCCCAAAAAAAGCCTTTATATTGGCTTTAGTGTATTAGTGTGTATAGGTGTTTCCCAGTGCTGGGTTGCGGCTGTAAGGGCATCCACTGCGTAAAACATATGCTGGAATAGTTGGCGGTTCATTCTGCTGTGGCGACCTCTAAAAAAGAGACTAAGCCGAAGGAAAATGAATGAATGAGTTCAGTACTTTCTCCTTGTGTCATTGCATTGTTATTACACAGCAGTTTTGTTTCGTTTCTAAGTGGATTTTTACCAAAAATATGTGTCAATTTCATATCAACAGCACCAACAGTAATATATTCACCAGGAAAAATCATGACGTGTTCAGCACTCATTTTACCCGCCATATATTTACTGTTTGAAGTTCTAATTGTCATGAAATAAAGTATTTTGAAACAACTATATTCCTCGGTTGTGTTTAGTCAATGTAGTGCTCCAGCTTGTATATATAAACATATAAACCTATTTTAGTAAACCCAGCGAGTTTGTTTCTCCTGGTTAGCGACTCGAGCATTACCTCTTCAACAGATGAACACACACAGAACTTTTTTTCCCGCTAGTTCTGCTTTCAGTCCGTCAGTGTCTTGTGCGTGTGATGAGGTCATGTGTGACGTGGCAGAGGTAAATAAAGCATTTGTTCACACCATGCTCCTCTGTTTGTGTCATGTTTCTGAGCAAACTTGGCATGCACGACATGAAATCTTCATCAATCTGTTATTATTATTTTTTTCTTAAAGAGACAGTACACTTAAAAGATGAAAGTTCTGCCATCATTTGCTCACCCTCAGGTCATTCAAAGCCATTTAAACGTATTTGGTGGTCAGTCATCTCATCACACATTTATTGTGTGTATAATTACTATGGGAGCAGAGTTGGATAAGTTAAAAATAATTAATTACATCGTTAAAGTTGTATTTAAATTACTTTTCTAAATCTAGTTTGCCTGAAAACTAATTTAATTTGAACTAATTTAACTTAATTGCTTGACTTAACATTAAATAAACCCCTATAAGTGTTAAATAACTCTTTAAATCTGAGTCAAAAAGGGCCTTTTAGTTTTATATAAAAATACTTGAGAAATAATCATTATATATAAATATTCCATGAATTTAAACCATATACGGTCATCAACTAATTTCTCACTCAATTCACTTAAGCATGTGCAATAAATGTTTTGATATTTGTAACCTTCTTTAATCAAAAATATAATTATTCTGCTAAATATACACTCACCGGCCACTTTATTAGGTACACCTTAGTAGTACTGGGTTGGACCCCCTTTTGCCTTCAGAACTGCCTTAATCCTTTGTGGCATAGATTCAACAAGGCACTGGAAATATTCCTCGGAGATTTTGCTCCATATTGACATGATAGCATCACGCAGTTGCTGCAGATTTTTTTCAGCTGCACATCCATGATGTGAATCTCCCGTTCCACCACATCCCTCTATTGGATTGAGGATCTGGTGACTGTGGAGGCCATTTAAGTACAGTGAACTCATTGTCATGTTCAAGAAACCAGTCTGAGATGATTCGCTCTTTATGACATGGCACATTATCCTGCTGGAAGTAGCCATCAGAAGATGGGTACACTGTGGTCATAAAGGGATGGACATGGTCAGCAACAATATTCAGGTAGGCTGTGGCGTTGACAGTGCTCAGTTGGTACTAATGGGCCCAAAGTGTGCCAAGAAAATATCCCTCAAACCATTACACCACAACCACCAGCCTAAACTGTTGATACAAGGTGGGATGTATCGTTTTTCCAATCTTCTATTGTCCAATTTTTTTGTGTGAATTGTAGCCTCAGTTTCCTGTTCTTAGCTGACAGGAGTGGCACCCGGTGTGGTCTGCTGCTGCTGTAGCCCATCTGCCTCAAGGTTGGACGTGTTGTGCAGACTTCAGCTGTAATGAGGGGTTATTTGAGTTACTGTTGCCTTTCTATCAGCTGGAACCAGTCTGGCCATTCTCCTCTGACCTCTGGCATTAACAAGGCATTTGCGCCCACAGAACTGGCGCTCACTGGATATTTTCTCTTTCTCAGACCATTCTCTGTAAACCCTAGAGATGGTTGTGCGTGAAAATCCCAGTAGATCAGCAGGTTCTGAAATACTCAGACCAACCCGTCTGGCACCAACAATCATGCCACGTTCAAAGTCCCTTAAATCACCTTTCTTCCCCATTCTGATGCTTGGTTTGAACTGCAGCAGATCGTCTTGATCATGTCTACATGTCTAAATGCATTGAGTTGCTGCCATGTGATTGGCAGTTAACTCAATTTGCATTAATAAGCAGTTAGACAGGTGTACCTAATAAAGTGGCCGATGAGTGTATTTGTATATCAAAGAAATCAATTACTCTGCTTCTCTGAATTCATTCATACAGCGATGTTAAATGTATGCACAGCATATAAGGCAAGTAAATTATAACATTAATTAAATGACCAAATATGACATTTTTGGGTGAACTATCCCTTTAAATGAAAACTATACAGTGTTTGGGTTCATAATTATTTGAAAATTAAAATTAGTTGGACATTTATATTTGAGGCTACATGCATACACATATATAAAATAAACTGCAACTTTATTTGTACTCAAATTTGAATATTTAACAGTACAAATATTCCACTTGTGTCAATACATTGAACAGTACCTGCAAAACCTTTTTCATATTTTCATTTTGAGTTCAAAACAAGACAATTCATGATCTGCCTGAGAGTGTTTGACTGATTGTCAGCATACAGAGGGATAAGAATGAGCTCTACTGTCATCTTTGACCAATTTAATGCATCCTTACTAAATAAAACAAGTAATTTCCTTTTAAAAAGAAAGATAACACTGTATTTTAAAGTGTCCTTGTTAGTCATGTTTAATGTCCTTACTATAGTAGAAAATACAATTAATTATGCATCATTACTTGCAAATAAGCGTAAATCTAACCCTCATTTTAACTCTAACCACATGTTAACACAAGTCCATGTCATTAATTAATGTTACTCTGCAGCTAAATCAATAGTTATACTATATAACAAGGACACCTTAAAGTGAAATGTAAGCAAAAGAAGTCTTAGGTCTTACTCACACTATGCTATCCGAACCGTGCCCAGGCCCGTTTCCCTGATCGTTTGAGAAGTGTGAGTGCTCTGAATCGGGCTCAGGCACGGTACACTTGGGCAGCCCTGGCCCGGTTGGAAGAGGTGGGCCAGAGCGCGGTTCACTTGGGCTCTGGCGCGGTACGCTTACAGTGTGAGTGCAAGCGTGCCTAAGCCCGAAACTGAAAGCGAGACGTGACTTTTAAGGGAGTGTATCATATGGATTATTAATCATTCGTACTGTTTAATGAACCCAAACTGTCGTAGTTTATTAAAGACGCAAACCCCTCACTGCACATCAGCTGCGCCTTCAGCAAACTTCCTAATTCCTGCAGCACGAGGACTTTACGATTGTTTATGAGCGTCAAAAGTGGCAGATCTGTTCGGCGAAATATTAGACTGCGTGTCACCACATATCAAACAACTTAAACGATATAACTAAAGAAATCTCCACTGTGCTGAGCGAGAGCTCTAACTGAACAGCGCACCATCGATGACGTAAGAGCGCCCAGGCCCGAATGTAATGTGAGTGCAGGCCGTCGGGGGAGACGGGAGGGGGGACAAGCGTGCCTTGGCCCGGTTAAAGGCAACTGTACATAGTGTGAGTACAGCGTTAAAGATTTGAATAGTAATGTACTGAGCAGCACGGGGCTCAGTGGTTAGCACTGTCACTAATAGACTGTTTCTTTACTAATAGACAGCTCACTATAAGTGTTAAATAGCTATCATAGGGTCTGACCAAGTAGTTGAAAATCTAATCTGTCTGAAGGATTTTAAAACAGGCAAAACACAGGCTGCATCCGAAATCGGCTACTACTTAAGTAGGTACTACATTTGCGTTTCACTAAAAGTGAGTTTATCTAGGAGACTTGTGAAATTAGCTTATCTCAAAAAGAAAACACGTAGTGTTCCTTTAACTAGGTTAATTTGGTCAATTAAGCAAGTCATTGGACATCAAAAAAAAAATTCTTAAGTGGGCTAATAATTGTCTCAATCAGCAGCGATCTAGTCCATATAGATCACTGGAGAACTACAAATCCTTTCATGCACCTCACACACACCTGTTCCGATTCTCCATTGATTACACACACACACACACAGCTAATAGCTGCTCAAGGACTGATTACACAGACTATATATACTGCTCTGTTTGACACACACTTGGCTGAGTCTTGTTGGTGTAAACCCTGTAACATCTCGAAGCATTTCGAAGCGACCTTAGCAGTTTTTTAAAATGTTTCAAATCTATTATTTTTATTCCAGCCAAGCTAAAAAAATCTCCAGAAGAAATATGTAATAAGAAATATTTCCTTGCACTATAAACATCACAGCGACACGGTGTCTCAGTGGTTAGCACTGTCACTAATAGACTGTTTCTTTACTAATAGACAACTCACTATAAGTGTTAAATAGCTATCATAGGGTCTGACCAAGAAGTTGAAAATCTAATCTGTCTGAAGGATTTTAAAACAAGCAAAACACAGGCTGCGTCCGAAATCGGCTACTACTTAAGTAGGTACTACATTTGCGTTTTACTTCACTAAAAGTGAGTTTATCTCTAGGAGACTTGTGAAATTAGCTTATCTCAAAAAGAAATCACGTAGTGTTCCTTTAACTAGGTTAATTTGGTCAATTAAACAAGTCATTGGACATAAAAAAAATAAATTTTTAAGTGGGCTAATAATTGTCTCAATCAGCAGCGATCTAGTCCATATAGATCACTGGAGAACTACAAATCCTTTCATGCACCTCACACACACCTGTTTCGGTTCTCCATTGATTACACACACACACACACACACACAGCTAATAGCTGCTCAAGGACTGATTACACAGACTATATATACTGCTCTGTTTGACACACACTTGGCTGAGTCTTGTTGGTGTAAACCCTGTAACATCACGAAGCATTTCGAAGCGACCTTAGCAGTTTTTAAAATGTTTCAAATCTATTATTTTTATTCCAGCCAAGCTAAAAAAATCTCCAGAAGAAATATGTAATAGGAAATATATCCTTGCACTATTAAACATCACAGCGACACGGTGGCTCAGTGCCTAGATCTGTTGCCTTACAGCAAAAACATCACTGGTTCGAGTCCCGGTTGGGCCAGTGGGCATTTCTGTGTGGAGTTTGCATGTTCTCCCCGTCTTGGCATGGGTTTCCTCTGGGTGCTCCGGTTTCCCCCACAGTCCAAACACATGCGCTATAGGTCAATTGGGTTAACAAAATTGTCCATAGTGTATGAGTGTGTGTGTGAATGTGAGAGTGTATGGGTGTTTCCCAGTACTGGGTTATGGCTGGAAGGGCATCCGCTGAATAAAACATATGCTGGAATAGTTGGCGGTTCATTTCGCTGTGGCAACCCCTGATAAATAAGGGACTAAGCTGAAGAAAAATGAATAAATGAATCATGTGATTTGAAACAAGTGATGTCAGGTGATTGTCATTATGATTTGGTACAAAAGCAGCATCTAAGAAAGGTCTAGTCCTTTAGGAACAAAGATGGGCCGAGGATCGCCAGTTTGCCAAAAAATACATGAGATAATTTTCCACAAAGAGCAACAGCTACATTACAAAGCAGGTAAATGTTTTACTGTTACAACTTTTTTTTAAATGTGTTGCAAGAACCAGAATTGAAATACATTACACATTAAATAATGTCTGTTGTACTGTCTGCAATGAAATTTAAGTCAAAGTAAATTTAGAAATCACTACTTTTTTTATTTGCGTCTTCCATACTGTCCCAACTTTTTCTGATTTGGGGTTGTATATAATATGAATGTGATTTAGTACTACTCGCATATTGTTTTTCCAATACTATGAATTCGAACACACTACTCAGCTCAGTGTTTATCACGTACAATACAGTAGCAAAGTGTCAGACACACCCACAAATAAAACGGTGTCTCTTCAGTGCACTCAGAAATCCAGTTCACTCACTCACTTTCATTCACACTCTTTTAAGTGGACTATTGGTGGACTATGTAAGAAATAGCTGTCTGTTTCTGTGGACTGAGGTGATGACTGTAAATTGTCCTTCAGTAAGTAGGTTTGCTTAAATACTCCTCCATCGTCTGTCAAAAGACAAAGACAAAACACAATCAGTGAATTATGTTTTATCACACCTGATTTACAAAGATGAGACGTTTAATTTTGTGGTGCCTGCATCAAATTAAAATGTATAAAAGTGACCTTTTATACTCAGAAAACATTTACAGTTGAAGACAAAATTATTCACCTTCCTGTGAAATTAAATATATATATATATATATATGAAAAGTTCTGATGCAAAACCCTCTAAATCCATCCGACCTCTTTTTTTGTAAATGAGCATTTTCTATCAGGCTCCTCTTGATTAGGTTCAGAAGTTTCATTTTATAAGTAATGATAGGGTTATTAGCTAGTAAATAAAATATTGTTTTTTCAAAAATTTCACTTTAGACAATTCTTTCATTTTTAACAAGGTAGATTTTCTTTTGTGTTAAAACCAGCAAAATCCACTTCTGCTTTTTTTTGCAAAAACCTCTAAATCCACCTATTGAGACAAGACAGTGTAATTAGCTGAAAAATCACTAAAGATGCGATTAGAAATAATTTTACCAAACATTAAACACCTAAAAATAAAAATGTGTAAATCTGTCAAGCAAGTGGCGGTTTATTCCGCTGTGGTAACCCCTGATTAACCAGGGACAAAGCAGAAGGAAAATAAATGAATGAAATATGTGAAGTGCATTAATCAATAACATTAAAACTGACATTAATTAAATCTTAACAATCTGTTGTCATTTCTGATATTTGGGATTTAGATTTAATATAAGTAGAGCCATGTAAACATTGCAAACATTGAAAACTAAGCTTGGTAGATTAAATAATGTAGTGTAAAACATTATGAAACATCAATATCTGTGCATTGTCCATTAATATTAAAAGCTTATCAGACATATAGGTAATATAAAATAATATGAATAATGTTTTATACATTATAATTATCTTTTTAAAAAAAGCTTAAATTAGCAAATAAAACACAAGGTAGGCCTACTGGGCAAAAAGGGGATGCCTCTCAGACAATTTTAGAAGCTGTTATTCATTCATTTTCACCATACTTAAGGTCTTGGTCTCTTGTTTATCCTCATAGCATCCACGTGTGATAAGAGAACGGCATCTTAACTCTGTCTTTTGTGAAACGGTGTTGCCGTTTAATGTATAGTAAATCGGACTCATTCAAAGTAGCGTCACTGTGCAAAAAAACTTTATGAATGCATGCTACACTTTTGACTGTATACAGTGTGTTTTCTTTTCCTTATAATGCACAGAGTTTTGAGGTAAGGGACATTTTCATTTGCCATTCAGTGACAGTCAGACAGGCTCATCCAGTTCGTCAAACTCCATCTTTTAGAATCTGAATCTTAATAAAACCACATAAAAAAGCCGGCGTATTGGCGCGCTGCTACATTGAAAACATTTGATTCGATTTGCACCTTCTGATTGGTTCTCGGGATATAGCGGCTTTTGCTGTCAAAGGCAAGTTACGTTTAGCGGCTTTTGCCAACAAACTGTTATTTCTGAATGCGCTGATGCTGGGATTTAGATGATTTGAAGCAAATCTATTTGTTGAACATGTACTACATGCCTAAAGCATTCACTCAATGTCATTATCTCATTTTTGGCAGAAGTGGCGTTTAGCGGCTTTTGCATCTAAACTCTTCATATATATATATATTTATTCATATATTCATATTTATATATATATATATTTATATTATATATATATATATATATATATATATATATATATATATATATATATATATATATATATATATATATAATTTTTTTTTTGTTTTTGTTTTTATACACTCACCAGCCACTTTATTAGGTACACCTGTCCAAATGCTCGTTAACGCAAATTTCTAATCAGCCAATCACATGGCAGCATGTAGACATGTACCACATGTATTAGGCATGTAGACATGGTCAAGCCGATGTGCTGCAGTTCAAACCGAGCATCAGAATGGGGAAGAAAGGTGATTTAAGTGACTTTTAACATGGCATGGTTGTTGGTGCCAGACGGGCTGGTCTGAGTACTTCAGAAACTGCTGATCTACTAGGATTTTCATGCACAACCATCTCTAGGGTTTACAAAGAATGGTCGAAAAAGAGAAAATATCCAGTGAGAGGCAGTTCTGTGCGTGCAAATGCCTTGTTGATGCCGGAGGTCAGAGGAGAATGGCCAGACTGGTTCCAGCTGATAGAAAGGCAGCAGTAACTCAAATAACCACTCGTTACAACTGAAGTCTGCAGAAGAGCATCTCTGAACACACAACACGTCCAATCTTGAGGCGGATGGGCTACAGCAGCAGAAGACCACACCGGGTGCCACTCCTGTAAGCTAAGAACAGGAAACTGAGGCTACAATTCACACAGGCTCACCAAATTTGGACAATAGGAGATTGGAGAAACATTGCCTGGTCTGATGAGTCTCGATTTCTGCTGCAACATTCGGATGGTAGGGTCAGAATTTGACGTCAACAACATGAAAGCATGGATCCATCCTGCCTGAACGGTTCAGGCTGCTGGTGGTGGTGTAATGGTGTGGGGGATATTTTCTTGGCACTGAGTATTGTTGCTGACCATGTCCATCCCTTTATGACCACAGTGTTCCCATCTTCTGATGGCTACTTCTAGCAGGATAACGTGCCATGTCATAAAGCGCCAATTATCTCAGACTGGTTTCTTGAACACGAGTTCACTGTACTCAAATGGCCTCCACAGTCACCAGATCTCAATTCAGTAGAGGACCTTTGGGATGTGGTGGAACGGGAGATTCACATCATGGATGTGCAGCCGACAAATCTGCAGCAACTGTGTGATGCTATCATGTCAATATGGACCAAAATCTCTGAGGAATATTTCCAGTATTTTGTTGAATCTATGCCACGAAGGATTAAAGCAGTTCTAAATGCAAAAGGGGGTCCTCCAACCTGGTACTAGTAAGGTGTACCTAATAAAATGGCCGGTGAGTGTATACTATACAGTTGAAGTCAGAATTATTAGCCGCCTTTGAATTTTTTATTTTTTTTCCCAAAGGATGTTTAACAGAGCACTGAAATTTTCACAGTATGTCTGATAATATTTTTTCCTCTGGAGAAAGTCTTATTTGTTTTATTTCGGCTAGAATAGAAGCAGTATTAAATTTTTTAAACACCATTTTTAGGTCAATATTATTAGCCTCTTTAAGCTATATTTTTTTTCGATAGTCTACAGAACAAACCATCATTATACAATAACTTGCCTAATTACCCTAACCTGCCTAGTTAACCTGATTTACCTAGTTAAGCCTTTAAATGTCACTTTAAGCTGTATAGAAGTGTCTTGAAAAATATCAAATAAAATATTATTTACTGTTATCATGGCAAAGATAAAATAAATCAGTTATTAGAAATGAGTTATTAAAACTATTTAAACTATTAAAACTATTACACCATTTTAAGGTCAATATTATTAGCCCCTTTAAGCTATTTTTTTAGACTGGCTACAGACCAAAACCACTGTTATTCAATAACTTGCCTAATTAACCTAAATAATTCTTTAAATTACACTTTAACCTGAAAATTTGTATATTGCAAAATAACTAGCAAAATATTATGTACTGTCATCAATGACAAACGAAGTTAGGTATTATAAATAAGTTAATAAACTTTTTATGTTTACAAACGGGTTGAAAAAAAATCTCTTTCAAAGATCACTTGGAAAGTTATTTGAAAAAGAATTTCACAGGAGGGATAATAATTGTCTTCAACTCTATATTGTCAGAGAGTTCAAGTTTATTTATTTATAAAGCACATTTAAAAACATCCACAAAAATGACCAAAGTGCTGTACAGTACATAAGACATAATATTTGGTAAAAAAAAAAAAAATAAAAAAAAATAGAGAGAATGAAAAAAAAAAAACCAGAAATAAAACCAAGAGAAATAACAGATGTATATTTAGAAACAAAGCAATAAGCAAAACTATTAGTATAATATTAATAGGCCAAACTGAACAGGTAAGTCTTTAAAAGTGACCTTAAAAAGAAAGTAAAAATCTAAATAGGAGTGAAATAATATATACGTTTATATAAAAATGAAGCAACATACTTAACAGTCAAATGTAAATATAAAAGTATATACTTTCAGTGTCTGACCTCCTGAAGTGATTCGGCCTCCTCTATTGATTTGGCCACAGACGCTTTGGATGTTTCCTGCACTTCTCCACCAATAACAAACTCATCCAGGATAAAATAAGCCTTCTCGAAGTTAAAAATGATGTCTAATTCACACACCTGCAACACAGATATCAAAGCAGACAACAAATGCATCGATCACAAGAGTCACAAAACACACAAACAAGCTCTGGAGGACATTTTTTATAACATATGAAATGTCTTTGTTGTCACTTTTGATCAATCGAAGGCATTCTTTACGAATAAAAGTATGCATTTAATAAAAAAAAAGCATATTGACTCCAAGAGTTATTATTCATTTATTCATTCATTTTCTTTTTGGCTTAGTCCCTTTATTAATCAGGGGTATCCACAGCAGAATGAACCGCCAACTCATCAGCATAGTTTTACACAGCGAATGCCCTTCAAGCCACATTATTTATTAATTTATTTATTTTAAATAAAGCCTTACATTGCCGAAGTACTGGTCCAGCAGCTCCACGTATCTGTGCAGAATATCCAGTGTAAGCAGCTCATTGTCGTCTTGCTCTAAACCACAGCAGAAATACAGACTGGCGTACCTAAAGGTCAGAGGTCAACCACTCTTAGTACAGGAAAAATGCAAACTGACACACACACAATCAACCCAGGCTCATTATTGATACATACCCCTGTATACATTTCTGGAGATCACGAAATACGTCCCAGGAGCTATGTTTTTTTGCAGTTTTTGTTTTCGCGAATCCACCAGAGGCCGCTGTGTACGCTTTTTCAAATCGCAAATTTCTCTCGAGAGTGCCATTCGCATCTGCTCTTCTCATTTAAATCCACCAGAGCTCACTGTCGACTGACTGACTGACCAATCGACTGACCAACCCTCCTTCTCTAAACCCAACCAATAGTGTTTTCAAAAGCACAGATTGACCAGCGCCAACCGCCTTCCCTAAACCCAACCGACAGTGTTTTCAAAAGCAATGCAGAAAAAGAAATGCCATCGTGGCTGCCTGATTTTACCACATTTTCAGATCTTACCATGGTCTCACCCTGTTATTTACTTGTTTATTTTATTTTTTGGCTTCTATTTTTGTCTTACCTGTTTCTGGAATTGTTCTTTGCCGGACTCGAACCCTGTCGTCACAGTCAACTCCTCTCCACATCTCAAGTCCACCGGCATACGCGGTGAGCCACTGGGCAAACTGGTAACAGCGGAAAAGCCGTCCACACGGAGGAAAGCGATCAGCTGGCAGCGCAAAAAGAAACCGAAGCCATCTGCGGCGTCATACCGCCCTGTAGCATTTGTTTTAAAGACAAAATGCAGCCATACATAGCTCTGGCTACATAATTCGCGCTCCCAGAAATGTATACAGGGTACATATAAGCTAAGCAGGGATGTGCCCGGTCAGTACCTGGATGGGAGACCACATGGGAAAGCTAGGTTGCTGCCGAAAGTGGTGTTAGTGATGCCAGTGGGGGGCGCTCAACCTGCAGTCTGTGTGGGTCCTAACGCCCCAGTATAGTGAAGAAGACTCTATATTGTTCAGTGAGCGCTGTCTTTTGGATGAGACGTTAAACCGAGGTCCTGACTCTCTGTGGTCATTAAATATCTCAGAATGTCCTTCGAAAAGAGTAGGGGTTTAACCCCGGCATCATGGCCAAATTTGCCCACTGGCCTCTGTCCATCATGGCCTCCTAACCATCCCCATATAATAATTGGCTTCATCACTCTGTCTCCTCTCCACCAATCAGCTGGTGTGTGGTGTGCGGTCTGGCGCAATATGGCTGCCGTTGCGTCATCCAGGTGGATGCTGCACACTGGTGGTGGATGAGAAGATCCCCCTCACTGTGTAAAGCGCTTTGAGTGTCTAGAAAAGCGCTATATAAATGTAAGGAATTATTATTATTATTATTATTATTATTATTATTATTATTATTATTATTATTACATATTCACAATGAGCCTGTGTTGCACACTATCATAGGCTGATCTTAGATCAGTATGCTCTTAAAAAAAACTACAATTTTTTTAATAGCATTTTTAAAAATATATATATATTTATCAAGAGTAACATTTGGGATCTTAAATTGTTTTCTTTGCACAACTTTGTGTATGCAGAAATGAAATTGGTGTATACAAAATACAAAGCTAAAAAATATATATATTTAAATTGTTTAAAAAATTTACAATTACAAAGAAAGCAAAAGTGAAATTTTAAAGTAGAAAAACATGTGCCAAAAGTAGTAAAACATACCTAAAATGATCTTTGTTTATGTATATAAAACTTATAATTGGTACCTCTACTGCACTGCATATATTTAAAAATAGATATAATAATTAGTAATAAATAAATAATAATCCCTTAAATGTTAATATGTATATTTTTCACTCAGAAATGGCTAATAAATGTGACAAATAATCACCAAATAAACAGCAGGTAAGACATTGAACTAAATGTTAATTATTCAAAAAAAAAACAACTGAAGTAGTACACTACCTGACAAAAGTCTTGTCGTCTATCCAAGTTTTAGGAACAGCAAATATTAACTTGACTTCTAGTTGATCATTTGGTATCAGAAGTGGCTTATATAAAAGGCAAAGGCCTCTAGATTACGCTGATTTTACCAAAATAAATTATGATCATGCCTTGATTTTTAATGATTTAATTAGGACAGTAAGGTCTGACTTTGCTTAGACAAAAGTCTTGTCACTTAACAGAAATAATGTCCAGTATAGAATATAAAGTCATGCTGCAGTGGAAAAAGAATGAATATAGTGTCTGACTCCATCATGAGCTTGGAGGACTGCATCCACACATCTCTGCAATGACTCAAATAGCTTATGAATAAAGTCATCTGGAATGGCAAAGAAAACGTTCTTGCAGGACTCCCAGAGTTCATCAAGATTCTTTGGATTCAGTGCCTTCTCTTCATCTTACCTCAGACTAGCTCATTAATGTTCATGTCTGGTGACTGGGCTAGCCAATCCTCGACCACCTTGACCATCTTTGCTTTCAGGAGATTTGATGTGGAGGCTGAAGTATGAGAAGGAGCGCTATCCTGCTGAAGTATCTGCCCTCTCCTGTGGTTTGTAATGTAATGGGCAGCACAAATGTCTTGATACCTCAGGCTGTTGATGTTGCCGTCCACTCTGCAGATCTCTCGCACGCCCCCATACTGAATGTAACCCCAAACCATGATTTTTCCTTCACCAAACTTGACTTATTTCTGTGAGAATCTTGGGTCCATGTGGGTTCCAGTAGGTCTTCTGCAGTATTTGTGATGATTGGGATGCAGTTCAACAGATGACTCAATTGGAAAAAAATCTGCCTTCTGCCACTTTTCCAAATGATCAACTAGAAGTCAAGTTATTATTTGTAGGTCTTACAACTGGGATTGACGACAAGACTTTTGTCAGGTAGTGTATATTCTTGTAAAGCATACTTCAATAATTATTTTTATTTACAACTTAGAAAAAATATAATATAGCTTTGCAGTAGCTAAAATGACCTTTTATTGATTTGCTTTTAATATATTTTCTGTCTTAATTTAAAGTTATTTAATAATGTTGTTGAGTATTTTGCAATTGCTATTAGATTTTAAGTTTGAAAAAGTCTGCAAAAATGTCATTTTATTTTATTTAAGCTGAGCTAAATGAATATGAGAAATATTTCTGGGGAAACTGACTAAAATAAATATAAAATAAATGTATTATAATTTATTATAATTAATAAATATAAAATAAATTGTAATTTTAGTGTAATTATATGAATAGTGTAATTTTATAAATGTTATATAATGATAAGACTAATAATAATAATTTATATATAAAGTAATAATAATAAAAAATCATAATAAAAATAATAATAATAATAATAATAATAATAATAATACATTAATACTATAATTAATCATAATTAAATGTAACATTATAATTATTATTATAACAAAAAATATATATATTTTAGACAAACACAAGCACTGATGTGTCACAAGTGACTACAATGTTTGCTCTGCAGGTCAAAGTTCAGCATGCAGACATTATAAAAGTTTATGTCAGTGTCTTCTGAATGAATTGCGATACTTCACTGTGCAAAGATATGAATGCTGCATGAACACTCACGCTATTCACTGTAAACACACCCGCTTTAGGGCTGATCATTAACTGGGGTCAAAGGTCAAGTTTAGTGATTCTAAGGGAGCGTCAGGGAAAGCACTGTGGATAAGAGCGGCTGATCTCAGACCTGCGGTAGACGATCTTCAGGTCTCTCCACGGCAGGAAGTTGCAGGCTTTGGGCGGGCGGGACAGCACCATCTGTGTGAGGTCACGGATGATCTTCCTCTTGTCCCGATCGCTGAGCACCGTGAACCACTTCTGTAGCCGCAGCTTTCCCTGACGACTGAACAGCAGCAGGAAGCGCATCTGCGTCATAAACAACAACACACACACCTGTGCTCAGAAACACACGCTTTTCAACTATTAATGAGATCTAAATTTACACTTATTATTTTCAAATGGTTCTTGTTAGAAACTGTATCATTCATTCATTTTCTTTTCGGCTTAGTCCCTTTATTAATCCGGGGTCGCCACAGCGGAATGAACCGCCAACTTATCCAGCACATGCTTTACACAGCGGATGCCCTTCCAGCTGCAACCATACAAGACATACACATACACTCATTCACGCTCATACACTACAGACAATTTAGCCTACCCAATTCACCTGTACCGCATGTCTTTGGAGTGTGGGGGAAACCGGAGCACCCGGAGGAAACCCACGCAAACGCAGGGAGAACATGCAAACTCCACACAGAAACGGCAACTGACCTAGCCGAGGCTCAAACCAGCGTCCTTCTTGCTGTGAGGCGACAGCACTACCTACTGCGCCACTGCGTCGCCCATAAACTGACGATTAGTTCATAGGGGCGGGGATGATTATTTTAAGGCAGGACTATTAGTCATTTATCAGTCATTTAGAGTGGGGCAGTTGATTATTTTGGACGGAGCTATCATTACTTAGGGTGGGGTTATTAAGGGGTGGGGTTATTAATTATTTAGGGCGGGGCTATCATTATTTTAGGACGGGGGTATTAGTTATTTAGGGCGGAGCTATCATTACTTAGGGTGTGGCTCTTGGTTATTTAGGGCGCGGCTATCATTACTTTAGGATAGGGCTACCAGCCATTTAGGGTGGGGCTATTAGTTCTTTATGGCGGGACTATTAGTCATTTAGGGCAGGGCTATCAGTAATTTAGGGTGGAGTTATTTGTTATTTAGGGTGGAGCTATCTTTACTTTGGGGCGAGGCTATCAGTCCATTAGGGTAGGGATATTAGTTATTTAGGGTGGGGCTATTAATTATTTAGGATGGGTCTATCAGTCATTTAGGGTTGGGTTATCAGTAATTTAGGGTGGAGTTATTGGTTATTTAGGGCGGAGCTATCATTACTTTAGGGTGAGGCTATCAGTCCATTAGGGTAGGGATATTAGTTATTTAGGGCAGGGCTATTAGTAATTTAGGGTGGGGTTATTGGTTATTTAGGGCGGAGCTATCATTACTTAGGGTGGGGCTATTCGTTATTTAGGGTGGGGCAATCATTACTTTAGGACAGGGCTACCAGTCATTTAGGGTGGGGCTATTAGTTCTTTAGGGAGGGACTGTTAGTGATTTAGGGCAGGGCTATCAGTCTTTTAGGGTGGTGCGATTAGTTCTTTAGGGAGGGACTGTTAGTCATTTAGGGCAGGGCTATCAGTCTTTTAGGGTGGTGCGATTAGTTCTTTAGGGAGGGACTGTTAGTCATTTAGGGCAGGGCTATCAGTCTTTTAGGGTGGTGCGATTAGTTCTTTAGGGAGGGACTGTTAGTCATTTAGGGCAGGGCTATCAGTCTTTTAGGGTGGTGCGATTAGTTCTTTAGGGAGGGACTGTTAGTCATTTAGGGCAGGGCTATCAGTCTTTTAGGGTGGTGCGATTAGTTCTTTAGGGAGGGACTGTTAGTCATTTAGGGCAGGGCTATCAGTCTTTTAGGGTGGTGCGATTAGTTCTTTAGGGAGGGACTGTTAGTCATTTAGGGCAGGGCTATCAGTCTTTTAGGGTGGTGCGATTAGTTCTTTAGGGAGGGACTGTTAGTCATTTAGGGCAGGGCTATCAGTCTTTTAGGGTGGTGCGATTAGTTCTTTAGGGAGGGACTGTTAGTCATTTAGGGCAGGGCTATCAGTCTTTTAGGGTGGTGCGATTAGTTCTTTAGGGAGGGACTGTTAGTCATTTAGGGCAGGGCTATCAGTCTTTTAGGGTGGGGTGATTAGTTCTTTAGGGCAGGGCTATCAATACTTTAGGGCAGGACTATCAGTAATGTAGGGTGGGGCTATTGGTTATTTAAGGCGGAGCTACCATTGCTTAGGGTGGGGCTTTTAGTTATTTAGGGCGGGGCCATCATTACTTTAGGACGGTGCTGTCAGTCATTTAGGGTGGGGTTATTGGTTATTTAGGGAGGAGCTATCATTACTTTAGGGTGTGGCTATCATTACTTTAGAACGGGACTATCATTACTTTAGGGTGTGGCAATCAGTCCTTTATGGTGGGGCTATTATTACTTTAGGGTGTGGCTATCAGTCCTTTATGGTAGGGCTATTATTACTTTAGGGTGTGGCTATCAGTCCTTTATGGTGGGGCTATTATTACTTTAGGGTGTGGCTATCAGTCCTTTATGGTGGGGTTATCATTACTTTAGGGTGTGGCTATCAGTCCTTTATGGTGGGGTTAGCAGTATTTTAGGGTGTGGCTATCAGTCCTTTATGGTGGGGTTAGCATTACTTTAGGTTGTGGCTATCAGTCCTAAAGGGTGGGGCTATCAATACTTTAGGGTGTGACTATCAGTCCATTAGGGCAGGGCTATCATTACTTTTGGCCAGGGGTGCTCAACCCTGTTCCTGGCGATCGACCTTCCAGCTGATTTCAGCTCCAACCCTGATCAAACACACCTAAATCAATTATTTAGAACGTGAGGAGCACTTGATAATTACAGGCAGGTGTGTTTGATAAGGGCTGCAACTGAAAACTGCAGGAAAGTCGATCGCCAGGAATAGGGTTGAGCAACCCTGCTTTAGGCTGTGGCTATCATTCCTTAAGGGCGGGACTATCATTACTTTAGGGTGTGGCTATCAGTCCTTAAGGGTGGGGCTATCATTACTTTAGGGTGTGGCTATCAGTCCTTAAGGGCGGGGCTATCATTACTTTAGGGTGTGGCTATCAGTCATTTATGGTGGGACTATTAGTTCTTTAGGGTGTGGCTATCATTACTTTAGAGTGGGGCTATCAGTCCTTTATGGTGTGGCTATCATTACTTTAGGGTGGGGCTATCAGTCTTTTAGGGCTGTATATGATTACTAAATCTTAAGAATTATTTATTTTAAGGAAATACTGTACTATGTATAATTTTACTTTTAATGAGGTCTACAAATGGTAGTAGTTATAAATTACATACACACTGTCAGGCACTCCTCACAATGTGTACTGAGTGAAGCACTGACTTGAATATAGCTGAAAATTTAACACACACAAACACACAGGACTACATGCTTGTCATGTGCAGAATGTCAAACTAAAATGGGACTAGTTAAAGTATAACTAGAAGTAATAAGTGTCAAGCGTGTTCTGACACACACACACACACACACACTCTCTCTCTCTCTCGCACTGAAGGTCAGACATACAATATCAAAAATCTGAGGTTTTACTATATACACACAGACACATACTCTCTCACACACATATGCATACACCAAATATCTCTCTCTCTCACACACACACACACAGCAGCAGCTCTAGAAACACATTGATTCGGCCGTGAGCATCAGACTCTCACACCAAGCCCCCAGTGGGAATCTGTGTTTGACATTTTAAGGTTGTTGCCAAGAGCCTGAATCCTTGTTAACAGATAATGCACAAATACACACATTAGCCTTAATTGACCACTGTAGGCTACTGTTAATAAATCAATTCCTTATTGACTGAGTCATACTTATAATACATGGAAGTAATATACATAAAAATCTGATAAAGAACTGCACTACCCTCAAGAACTGCTTTAGATATCGTCACCTTAGAATTATAAGGTTCTGTCTGCGTTCTGAATGATTTTGAGATATTGAGCTTCAAAGCTTTTGCATTCCATAACAAACAGTATGTGTGTAACATTTGTTTTTTTAAATAAAGTCTTAAAATGTAAACAACTTATAAAAAAACATCCCATAATGTAAACAAGTTGTCATTTAATAAGAATATGTCAATAACTCAATTTTGACAAAAATGTCAGATAGAACCTTATAATTCTAAGGTGACGAAATGTGTTCAACCGCCACATAGAATAAAAATAGTTATATTATGAGACAACTTGGATACTTTTTGGCATTTTTTTATAATTTAAAAGACTATTAATAATTCCTTACATATTCATATATAAAATAGACTCACATACTCCTTTATATTTTCTATTTTCAATGTAGTTTTTATATTAGTTATTTCAGTACACCAACTAGTTAAAGTATTGGTAACTAACTGAAGTATATTACTAAATATTTTTCAAAATGTTTTTGTATGTAGTAGTATATTTAATAGTATATAATATATAGTATATAAGTATTTGGAACAGCTATTGCCTTTTAAAATATTAACAATGTTTAAAATGTTTATTTTATTGACCTTTGATTCACACATAAAACATAAAAAATGACATTTTAGTTGATTTTATGTACAGTGCTCAGCATAATTGAGTAGTATTTTATCCATATCTCAGTGAATATGGGCAATGTTTTTAGTGCATTTAAACAAAACAGATTTAATAAATATATTTCTTAAAATAATAATTTAGTCACCAAACATTAAAAGATAATACAATTAAATTCAAGCAAAATATTGAAAAAAAAATATTACAAGCTACAAAACTTTTAACTAAATTTTTCCATATTTTTTGCTTTTCTTGATTTTTCCTCTTTTTAAAATTTGTATTTAATATTTTTCTATAGCATATAAATTTGGGTGTGCTAGTTTTTGGACCGTTATCCTGAGTTATTTCGTTAGATTAGCTTCCGATTTGGCGTCAGCACTGACTAATCTAATGCATATGAACAAATATAATATTGCATAGCTTCCTATTAAAAATATGAGTTTAAAATAGTGATTAGTGAGGGGTGTACTTAAATATGCCGAGCACTGTATACACATTATAACATTATGCTATATATACTATAACAAAAATCCTGGATGCCGAAAATCAAAAAGTACAATCAATGCAAAAGTCATGGGTTCAATTCTCATTAAACCCAATTACTGATTAAATAAATGCATGACAATGTGAATCTTTTCAAATGCACACAATGAATTTTATATAGCATAACTCATCAATTTAAAATACAGTATGGATCATTTTACCTTAAATAACGTAAAAAAGAAAGTAACTCTAATTTGCATACTCGCTGTCAAGGCACTTCTCAATATGTGGAGAGCGATGAAAACACAAATCTGCAAACTGATCTTAACCAATAGAGATGAAAGCACCTTTGTCTTTCCGATACAAAAGGAAACACAAACGGCCCTCTTATCTGTGAAACAACAGTGTGTGTGTGTGTGTGTGTGTGTGTGTGTGTGTGTGTGTGTGTGTGTGTGTGTGTGTGTAGTAAAACTCAACAAAAGGTCACATATAAGGACAGATATCCACACAAACAGCTCCACAGAAAGGAAAACACAAGTACAAAGCTTTATCTAACCCGTCAGACACTCTTATTTGAATACTTCAGAAATGTGTGTGACGTTAACATAAAGCAAAATAATAAATCAACATTAGCATTTGCTCATTTGTGACCTCACCATCCTGAGACTTGCGGAAATCCTACAGGAGTCTTCGTGGATTCATGTCTAACTGAAGGGCGCGTCCCAGCACTGCTCCTGCCGGTGCACAGGTGTGGACCAATCACAGGCGCGCGCATGAGAAAGGGGGCGGGGCCAAGACATGCGCGTGTCCGTATATTCTTCGCACCTGTTGGATTTACCTGGTCAGATGTAGTCTCCCGATCCCTGAAGCTCTGCATTGGCTGTTGAAATTCAGAATTCATCCAAAACAAACGAGTGAGGTTGACTATGATTGGCAATGTGTGCTAAAAAATAGGTAAATAAACTGGTCAGGTGGAGGGAGGATGACGCCATCCTTTCCACTACAGTCAATCCTCCTGAGATGCTTTAAAGTACGTTTTGACCATTACCAGTTAGTCATCGGTTATCCTCCTGTGGTCCTCCAGACAAACAATAGCATTAGCCTACGAGACTCCATCTTGCTTTTAACGTAAAATGTTGTTTAGCTTTCCAAAAACAGTTTGTTGTGCTTTAATTACGTTGCAGACAACACATTCTGTAATTATATTCAATTATATATGCTATAAATCATCACAAACACTGAATTTTAGTGCAAATAATTTCACCGTTTGTTTTTGTTGCGGTTTTTAGCATAAGCTATCGGCTATGAAATAGGCTAGTCTACACATTCACAGAAAATAGTTCACTTATAATTTGCGGAAGACATTTTTAAATGTATCATACATCTTGTGCTTTCTTTTTTGCCTTTTTATTAGCCTATTACAATATTTATGCGTAATAAGGAATACCAGAGAGTTACAAATAGTATATAATATATAATAATTCCATAACGTAAATTCGCGGTCATTTTAGCCTGCAATTATCAATATTAGCCATTATTCATTGTACAGATTACTATTAGCCTACTGTTTCACGATCATAAACACATTTAATATGCATGTCAAATTGTTTTACTAAATTTGTAATTGAAGTAGGATTATTAAAAAAGTAGATTATAATCAACCTCAGCAATGTACAGTAGTAAATCCCGACAATTATTAGATCAATAATAACGAAAAAATATACATGTTCGGATAAGGTCAGCCGCAGTCAGTGTGACCATGCGTTTGGGAAAAGGTGGCGCTATATATAACAGCTACAAAGGTATTGATTATAACGTATTTCTGTGTTTAATTGCCAGAAATAGTTGAAATTTTTCGTTTTCAGTCTTTATTTTTTACCGATGTTACAGAATTTTTAAAAATAAATAAGCTCAGGAATAGCCTACTACAGGCCCGTAGCCAGAGGGGGTTCGGGTGGTTCGAAAGACCAACCCCCCTACTGACAACATTCAGCATTTGGCCCCTATATATGAGCTCATTTGTCCAATTTTTGACAATATTCATCATAAATTGTGAAAATAAAGGGTAAAAGAAGGCTTTAAGACAAATTTAATTATTATTAAAATGGACAAATTCTGACTGAGGAAATGAGCTGGCGAGTTTGTTTGTTATTATAGGCCACAGTTTTAACAGATTCCTTTTTTTAAAATGATGGATGATAATAAATTAGCATTAAAAAAGGTGTATCTTTTCATTTTTTGTTTGTTAAAAAATTTTCATTTAAAATTTTAATCTCATTACATTATTTATAAAACTGTAATATGCACATTTATAAATACATTTTTTGTAAACGTAAAATAGTATGGTAAGCACTTTGACAAAAATGTAGGAAATATTTTTGTTGCATCAAAAACTGTGGTAATGATAACCATCCAACAAGCTAAATGTAGTGCTTAAAAAAAATCACTAAAATGCTGAACCTCATGAGGTGAATGACTGCGAAAAGGTCCACTTATTTTAATAGGCTGCTTCCGGGCATGTGACTGGCTAAATAATAGTTATTATTTATGTGTTGTTGTTTTTTCTTTCATCAAACAGTATGTTTATAATACTGCACATTTTTATTCACAAATTGTTTCTGCTTGTTCATCTTGACCAAAACGTTTATATTCATTTATGTTTATCATAAAATCAAAATCAATGATTAAAAAAGGTGAAATGATCCTGAAAAATAGTGACACTTCTGTGTTCTGTTGTTCACAAATTTATGTGAATTTCAATAACTCTTTTAATTTAGTAGGCTTTTATATAATAGAGTGCATTAATTTACATGAAGAATAAATAACAAATCAGTATTTTTGATCTCCACTGAACCCCAGATGGTTAAATAGACGAGATTATATCAGCACATACTTTCCTACTCAGCATGTGAAAGTCTGAGATGTGTTATATCGTTTTTTTACCGGTAGAGGGCAGGCACCGAGGAGCTCCGGTGAGTGGCGTGGGTCTGCGAGCACTCATGTGACCCCGGTGCCCATTAAAAGCACCGGCGAGCGGGCACGAGCTCAGCGGGCGACCGGAGCTGCAGCGCGGGGGAGAATCATGTCTCTGTACCGGAACTCAGCATGGTTCCTCAAAGGACTCACCGAATTCACCAAGTAAGAGCTGCACTTATTCACATATCACCTTATAACAACACTAACAAACATATTTACACTTTACTAATGCACGTATATGTAATAGAATACTTTTATGAAGTATACAACTTTTAAAATTGTTATTTAGTTAATCTGTTTATCTGTCACACAATGTTTTTTTAAATATAATATAATGTAATGTAATATAATATAATATACATTCATTCTTTCATTTTCTTTTCGCCTTAGTCCCTTTATTAATATGGGGTCGCCACAGCGGAATGAACCGCCATAATATAATTTAATATAATATAATATAATTCATTTTCTTTTCGGTTTAGTCCCTTTATTAATCCGGGGTCGCCACAGAGGAATGAACCGCCTAATATAATATAATATATTTTTGATGCACATTTTATTATTAATACTGTGTTTATTAGTTTGTGTGGAATTATTGTGTGTAATTTGGCTGAAAAACAAATCAAATCTAAGGTCAGAACTGTTTGTTAATTCATCTAAATATTTTAATATATTTATATAATTTGTCTGAAGGCCTACAGTTAACAAAACCCAAAGTTTGTAACCCAAAGTTGGGTCAAAAATGGACAAATCCAAAGTTGGGTTAAGCTACTTTGTCAATTAAATTTAAATAAGATTTTTTTTTTTTATCCCAATTGTCAGGTTTGTCCATATTTGACCCAACAAAGATGCAACAACCCAGCTTTTGGTTGTTGTTGTTGTTGTTGTTGTTGTTGTTGTTGTTGTTGTTGTTTTTGAGTAAATTAAGTAAAAGTGTTAATGAGCTCTCTGATGCAAGAATTGTCAAATATTATTACATTTATTTTGACTTCAAAACAAGAGCATAATAATTATTTGTCATCAAAATGCTGCATATTTAAATTACAGTGACAGTAAATTCAGGGTGTCTGCAGGGTCTTAAAAAGTATTAAAGGTTGATAAATCAATATAGAGAAATTTAAGGCCCTTAAAAATGATTAAAAAGTCTTAAATGCTATTTTGCAAGGCATTAAATTTGATATCATTTTTGATTATACAATGTATGGTTGTGTGCTAAAGATTGGCTGAATTAAATCTGCGAGTATCAGGATGCTGTGTAGTTTATGAAATCAATGACATCATGCTGCTTTGTTTACTGCAGTAATCAAGGCAGCACCCGTATTTCTGCAGTTCTATAGGCACCAACCTGCTGAATTAGCTAGATTTAATAGATTTTTATTCAGTATATGAATAGTGTTTTAGTTTTAGATTAGTTTCTTACATTAATATTTAGTAAATATACTTTAAAAATCTCACCAGTGTTTCCGGTTGAAATCTAAAGTGGGGTTAAGGTCTAAAAATATTGGAAAGAATGTTAAAATGTATTGAATTTCACTCTCTGATTCCTGTATATACTCTAAAATTATAGTAAGAGTCAAAGGTGATTGCCAATGATGCATAAAAAAGTTCAAAAGCTACTTTTGAAAGTGTCTAATAACTCCAAATTATAAAATAAAAACCTAAAAAGGGTTGCTGCATCAAAATATTAAAGTCAAATCAATGTACAGTGGATTCGAAAAGTATTCATAGCGCTTCACTTTCTCTTCATGTTTTATGTTACAGCCTTATTCCAAAATGGATTAAATTCATTTATTTCCTCAAAATTCTACACACAATCCCCCATAATGACAATGTGAAAAAATAGTTTTTGAAATTGTTGCAAATTTATTGAAAATAAAAAAGCTGAAAAATCACATGTACATCAGTATTCTCAGCCTTTGTTGTGAAGCTCTAAATTGAGCTCAGCTACATTCTGTTTCCACTGATCATTCTTGAGATGTTTCAGCAGCTTCATTGGAGTTCACCTGTGGTCAATTCAGTTGATTGGACATGATTTGAAAAGGCATACAGCGGTCTATATAAGGTCCCAGGGTTGACAGTGCATGTCAAACCACAAACCAAGCATGAAGACAAAGGAATTGTCTGTAGACCTCCGAGACAGGATTGTCTCGAGGCACAAGGCTGGGGAAGGTTACAGAAACATTTCTGCTGCTCTGAAAGTTCCAATGAGCACAGCGGCCTCCATCATCCGTAAGTGGAAGATGTTTGCAACCACCAGGACTCTTCCTAGTGCTGGCCGGCCATCTAAGCTGAGTGATCGGGGGAGAAGGGCCTTAGACAGGGAGGTGATCAATAACCCGATGGTCACTCTGTCTGAGCTCCAGCTTTCTTCTGTGGAGAGAGGAGAACCTTACAGAAGGACAACCATCTGTGCAGCAATCCACCAATCAGGCCTGTATGGTAGAGTGGCCAGACGGAAGCCACTCCCCGCCTGGAATTTGCCAAAAGGCATCTGAAGGACTCTCAGACCATAAGAAACAAAATTCTCTGGTCTGAGGAGACAAAAATTAAACTCTTTGGAGTGAATGCCAGGCGTTACATTTGGAGAAAGCCAGGCACCGATCATCAACAGGCTAATACCATTCTCTACAGTGAAGCATGGTGGTGGCAGCATCATGCTGTGGGGATGTTTTTCAGAGGATAGAGGGAAAGATGAATGCAGCAATGTACAGAGACATCCTGAATGAAAACCTGCTTCAGAGTGCTCTTGACCTCAGACTGAGGCGACGGTTCATCTTCCAGCAGGACAATGACCCAAATCACACCGCCAAAATATCAATAGAGTGGCTTCACAACAACTCGGTGAATGTCCTTGAGTGGCCCAGCCAGAGCCCAGACCCAAATCCTATTGAACATCTCTGGAGAAATCTGAAAATGGCTGTACACCGTCGCTTCCCATCCAACCTGATAGAGCTTGAGAGGTACTGCAAAGAGGAATGGGCAAAAATTCCCAGACAGGTGTGCCAAGCTTGTGGCATCATATTCAAAAAGACTTGAGGCTGTAATTGCTGCCAAAGGTGCATCAACGAAGTATTGAGCAAAGGCTGTGAATACTGATGTACATGTGATTTTACAGCTTTTTTATTTTGAATAAATTTGCAACAATTTCAAAAACTCTTATGTTTACATTGTCATTATGGGGGATTGTGTGTAGAATGTTGAGGAAATAAATGAATTTAATCCATTTTGGAATAAGGCTGTAACATAAAAAACTGTGGAAAAAGTGAAGCGCTATGAATACTTTCCGGATGCACTGTAACTTTACAAGTAAAAACTGATGACAAGTGTATAACTTCAAAGCTAAAGTTGAAACCTGATTAACTTGACTTTTTTTTTTATTAAAACAAGTTATAGTGGCATTAAAAAACCTATGTTGTCATGTAATCATCTCTTTTTTGTGACAGTGTAGTACACACTTACATTGTAGAGCCTCATTTTAACACATTCTGTGTGCTTAGGCCCAAAACACCACCTAATGCTTTTCATTTTCCCTGAAATCCAATATGATGTGAAATGATCTCAGTGGGCTGTGCATCTCCTATCGCATCGTCACCCGGCTCGACCTCTCACATCCCATAATGGGACACACACATCAGCCTTAACAGTGCGCGCATTTAGCGAGAAAAGCTTGTCTTTCCCCCCCGGCACCTCCTCGCTCCTCTTCATCCCTCAGCCTGGCCTGGCACGCCTGGACAAAGCCAGCCTTTGAGAGCGGCTCGAGGGCACGAGCGCTGCTGATACCAGGAGCGGTCTATCAGAGGACGCACTGATACACACTCTCATTAGCTAAGCGGTGACGCAAGACCACTCATTAGGACAGACATTCACCACTGCTTTCAGGATATTATTAAGTTGAGCTTAAATTTTGTATTATACAGAAGTCAGCACAAAAGCATCTGAAAGGTGCATAGTGCATCCTGCTTAGGATTCTGGGAAGGTTGTCTTAAAATTACACTTACAAAAAAAGGAACATGGTTTTATTACCAAACAAATATGCTGGGTTATTTTTTTTATTAAGTTTATTACCCAATTTTAAACCAATGGTTGGGTTTGTGTACTCTACACTCACAATTCATTCATCTAGTGCCAATACAAATTGATTAAGTTGACTAATTTAAGGTGATTGGATGTGTCAAAAATTTTGTTGTTTCATCTCATTACTGTAGTTTCAGGTAAGTGCTGTAGTTTGAACAAGCATAAACATAATTTTAAGTGCATTTTACCCAAATTTGGGTTGAAACAACCCAGCATTTTTATATTGTTGGAATTCAGGGAAGGTCCAGATAAACTGGTGGCAAATATTAAAAGAAAATCTATGTAGTTTTGTGCAGTAGGAGAAGCCACTCTGGTCTTTTTTCTTCTCCGATAAATGGGTTGTGCCTCAGAAGACAAAACGCAATGATTGCAATGTGGCTTTTGGAGGCATGAGACGCTCTTTGAGGGCACAGACAGATGCTCAAGACAGCTCTGGAGGTAATAATAATAATACTGAAGCACTGGGTGGCGCAGTGGGTAGCGCTGCCGCCTCACAGCAAGAAGGTCGCTGCATCGAGCCTCAGCTGGGCCAGTGTGCATTTCTTTGTGGAGTTTGCATGTTCTCCTCGTGTTGGCGTGGTGCTCCTGTTTCCCCCACAGTCCAAACGCATGTGCTGTAGGTGTATTAAATAAACTAAATTGGCCGTAGTGTATGTAGTCCCATAACTGTGTTGCAGCCGGAAGGGCATCCACTGTGTAAAACATATGCTGGATAAGTTGGAGGTTCATTCCACTGTGGTGACCCCTGATGAATACAGGGACTGAAGGAAATGAATGATGAATTTTTTTTTTGTCCATTTTCTAAATTTATGGGCATCTTGGCATTTCCATTAAGCATTTATGCGATATATTTATGCAAATTGTGCATAGAAATAGGTGGATGGAAACAGCTATTTACTCACCCTTCACTCGTTCCAAAACAAAAGATCATATGTTCAATAATGCTGGTTAATGTCACCCATTGACTTCCATAGTATTTGTTTACCTACACTGGAAGTCAGTGAGCAACAAGCATACTTCAAAATAGAAGAAAGAAATGAGAATAAATGAGGTAATTTTCATTTTTGGGTGAACTATCCCTTTAATGTTTACATAATTAAGAAAGAAACCTTTTAAAAAGGTTTAAACCATATATATAGCTGTGTGCTTCCATTTCCATGTTCTCCATCATCAAAAGTGTGAAGATAAATACTTTAAAATATGCAAAAAGCAAGCTAATTAATTAACAGAACTAATCCAGCAGTGTTTCTGAGAAGTAAGTGCGCTGTAACCCTTTGACATTTCCAGACTAATTACCTGTGTGTCTCAGGGGGGCGTTTCTGTCAGCGTCTAAAAACTTTGTAGAGAAAGACCTGGAGACGTCGATGGCGGGCCGATCCTTCATGATCACCGGCGCTAACAGCGGCATTGGGAAAGCAGCCGCCATAGCCATCGCCAAGAAAGGTGTGTGTTAACCCTTTTATGGGGCAAAGGACCATTTATGGTAACTTCACTGTTTAAAATACTGTATGTGACCCTGGAGCACAAATTCAGTAGCCAAAAATACATTGTTTGGGTCAAAGTTATTGATTTCTTTTAATGGCTAAAAACATTAGAATATTAAGTAAAGATCACTTCCATGAAGATAGTTTGTGCATTTTCTACTGTAAATATATCAAATTGTAATTTTTAATCAGTAATATGCATTGCTAAGTGCTTAATTTGGACAAATTTAAAGGTGGTTTTCTCAATATTTTTATTATTTTGAACTTTCAGATTACAGATTTTCAAATAGTCAAAGTGGCCAAACATTGTGCTATATTCTAACAAACCATTCATCAGTGGGGAGCTTATTATTTACTCAACTTTCAAGTGATTTATTAATCTCAATTTCCTCAAATTTACACTTATGACTGATATTGTGGTTCAGGGTTAAATATACACTACCACGCCTATCCAAGTTTTAGAAACAATAAACAATAACTTGACTTCTAGTTGATCATTATATATCAGAAGTGGCTTATATGAAAGGCTAAGGCCTCTAGATTATGCTTATTTTAAATATGATCATGCCTTGATTTTTAATGATTTAATTAGGTCTGCAATGACTCAAATAACCTATTAATAAAGTCATCTGGAATGGCAAAGAAAGCGTTCTTGCAGGACTCCCAGAGTTCATCAAGATTCTTTGGATTCATCTTCAATGCCTCCTCTTTATCTTACTTCAGACATGCTCAATAATGTTCATGTCTGGTGATTGGGCTGGTCAATCCTGGAGCACCTTGACCTTCTTTGCATTTAGGAACTTTGATGTGGAGGCTGAAGTATGAGAAGGAGCACTATCCTGCTGAAGAATCTGCCCTCTTCTGTGGTTTGTAATGTAATGAGCAGCACAAATGTCTTGATACCTCAGGCTGTTGATGTTGCCATCCACTCTGCAGATCTCTCACACACCCCAAACCATGATTTTTCCTTTACCAAACTTGACAGATTTCTGTGAGAATCTTGAGTCCATGTGGGTTCCAGTAGGTCTTCTGCAGTATTTGTGATGATTAAGATGCAGTTCAACAGATGATTCATCTAAAAAAATATACCTTCTGCCACTTTTCCAAATTATCAACTAGACGTAAAGTTATTATTTGTTGCTCTTACAACTGAGATCAACGACAAAACTTTTTTCAAGTAGTATATATATATATATATATATATATATATATATATATATATATATATATATATATATATATATATATATATATATATATATATATATATATATATATATAAATTTAAATCATGTCAAGTCCCCAGTAATGGTCCAAAGTTTTTTCAAGGATTAATGAGTGAGGTTAAAAATAAAACTAGAAACTTTAAAAGTAAATAAACTTTCCATTGATGTATGGTTTTTGTGTGATAGGACAATATGCAAAACACAATAAATCACAAAAAAAATCTAAATATTGAAAAAGACACCTTTAAAGTTGACCAAAAGACGTTCTTAGCAATCCATATTAATCAAAACAAAACAAAATGTCCTCATGAAACGTAATACTTTATATTATTCTTCACATAAAAAAAAATACAATAAGTTTGACAGTGTATTTTTGTCCTTTCCTAAACTTACCCATGCAAATCAAGACTTGTTTTGTGGTCCAGGGTCACATATTATTACTGTCTGGCCTCCAAATAATCAATTTAAATCTTTATACTTTGCCACCATCCTTTAAAACCTTCAAAAAGGTTTGACCCATTTGTTAGCAAGAAGTTATTAATACTTTTAAATGTTATATAGTTTAGTACAATCACTTATTTTAAGTGTATATTCTAATAATCACAGGTCAATTTAAATATGTTGCTTAATTTTAAAATAAATGTTATGTTGAATAACAATTGATCTTTATTACTTCCATGTTTCGACTTTAAAGTTTCACAACAGTAATCTGAAAGACTAAAGCAGAGCCTTTCCTTGCATTAAATATAGTTTCCATGTAAATCAAATCACAAGTATTAATTTAATTTGATGCCACATAGCGCGCAGACTGCAAATAAATCATGCTAGACTTTCATTTGGTTATCTAATTCAATGCATAATTCAATTGGACACTTTACAATGTTTTGAGATCTACTTGCATTTTTTTGAGCTTGAGTTTTACTAAAACTGACCTGTTTTCCCAAAGGTGGTACAGTCCACATGGTCTGCAGGAACAAGGACAAGGCAGAGGAAGCCCGAGCCGAGATCGTCAAAGAGTCTGGAAACAAAGTAAGAGCTCATATGAGAATGAGCAGGATGTTTGGGTTGCTGTTTAATAGTTGGAGCTGATATAAATATTACTGTGGATTATTTAACATATTTGTTGTTGTTTTAATGATGTGCAAGCTGACATTATTGAGCCCATCACTCACTAAGTAATGCTGTCAAATGCATGTAATCACGTCCAAGATAAAGGTTTGTATTTACATAATATATATACTTGTGTTCTGTGTATATTTATGTATATATGTATAAATACACACACATATCGAACATAAAATGCTAAATTATTAGTGCTGGGCAAAGATTAATGGCAATTAATCGAATCTAAAATAAACGTCTTGTTTTTTTTACATAATATACAGTCAAGCCCAAAATTTCAACTTGAATATGTATACTGTGTATATTTATGATGTATGTGTAAATACACACATGCATACATAAATAAATAAATAAAATTAGAATACAATTAGAAATAAAATATATACAGTATATGATACAAATTATATAGAAATTTAAACATCTATGCAAAAAAGTTGTTTTATATATGTATTGGTTCATTCATTTTCTTTTCGGCTTAGTCCCTTTATTAATCCGGGGTCGCCACAGCGGAATGAACCGCCAACTTATCCAGCACATGCTTTACACAGTGGATGCCGCTCCAGCTGCAACCATACAAGACATACACATACACTCATTCACACACGTACACTACAGACAGTTTTAGCTTACCCAATTCACCTGTACCGCATGTCTTTGGACTGTGGGGGAAACCAGAGCACCCAGAGGAAACCCACGCGAACTCAGGGAGAACATGCAAACTCCACACAGAAATGCCAACTGACCCAGCCGAGGCTCGAACCAGCGACCTTCTCGCCACCGCGTCGACTGTATATGTATTACATATACATAATAAATATATATTAAACACAGACACATATGTTATGTGAAAACAAACATTTATTTTGTATGCAATTAATCTTTGCCCAGCACTAAAAAATAAACAAATGAAATAAATCTATATATAATTTGTATTTATATGGTATATATATATATAAACAAATAATTTATACAATAAAGTCATGCATATATTTACAAACACAAAAATATACACAATATGTAAAGATATATTTTGTGAATAAGAACTTTTATTCTGCGTGGAGTTAATCACGATTAATCATTATACAGCATATACAGTATATATATCTGGATACAGACTCGGTGAAGTTGCAAGATGAGCTGCATGCAATGCCTTTTAATGTGCTCACCTAACCCTGCCCCTAACCCTCACAGGGACGTCACTTACTTCATTGAGTGCATTGTGTCTGACATTGCATCTCTGAAATGTGCAGACTCAGCTTGCAAATCCAAGTCTGCATCCAGATACTATTGAAATGATTAGCCTTACTGTGAATTTATTATTTATTTATTTTCAAATATTTACCAGGTGCTGTTTAACACATTTTTAACATAAGTTTTATTAACCAATTACTAATAGAATATATACTTGCTATTTTGCTAGATACTAGGATTCAGCTTAAAGTGCAATTTAAAGACTTAACTAGGTTAACTAGGTAAGTCATTGGACAGCAGTGGTTTGTCAAAAAGGATGCAAATAATATTGACCATGGCAATTTTCATAATTTCTCAAACAAAATTTTGGCTCTTCTAACATTTTTGTCTGCTTGCAGGAGATCTATGTGCATATTCTGGATCTGTCCGAGACCAAGAAGGTGTGGGAGTTTGTAGAGTCTTTTAAGAAAAAGTACAAAACCCTCAACGTCCTGGTGAGACTCTTTTGAAATCACATTTACACTATTATTGTTCAAATGTTTGTGGTCAGTATTATCATTATTGAAATATGTTCAATCAGCACCACATTTATATTGCTGCTAAATATTTCCATTTTAAATAATAAACGCTGATCGTTAAAGATTATTAATGATTAAAATATATTTCTTGATCATCAAATCAGTATATTGGAATGATTTCTGAAGGATCAGGTGACACTAAAGACTGGTGAAATGATGCTGAAAAAGAAGAGTTTCATTTTAAAGGATATTTAAATTAAAAAAAAGTTACAGTAAATTATAATATTATGCTATTTTTACTGTGTTTTTAATTAAAAAAAATAATAATTAATGTAACCTCAATGTGTATGACACCCTTAAAAATGTTTCAAACTCATACTGACCCCAAACTTCCAACTGTATATTGACAGGCACTGAAAGTAATAATCTTTGTTTTGATTTGATCATGAATAAGATCAATAATGCCGGCTGTATGATGACTAAGAGAGAAGTGAACGGTGAAGGTTTGGAGAAAAGCTTCGCTAGCAACTCTCTGGGTAAGTGACTAAATATACATAAACAAATAGAGCTTAAAAGGTACGTCTTAACTACTGACTTTATAACAAAATATCTTGCTGTAGTCTTTCCTTTATGGTGGCTGGGAGAGCATAATGCAAGTTAAGAAAGCATATGCAAATATAAAAACATTTTACAGTGCATTTGGAAAGTATTGATAGCGCTTCACTTTTTCCACAGTTGCCTATTCCAAATTGGATTAATTTATTTCCTCAAATTTCTACACACAATAGCCCATAATGACAATGTGAAAAAAGATTTTTTTGAAATTGTTGCAAACTTATTAAAAATAAAAAAGCTGTAAAATCACATGTACATCAGTATTCTCAGCCTTTGCTCAATACTTTGTAGATGCACCTTTGGCAGCAATTACAGCCTCAGGTCTTTTTGAATAAGATGCCACAAGCTTGCCACACCTGTCTTTGGGAATTTTTGCCCATTCCTCTTTGCAGTACCTCTCAAGCTCTATCAGGTTGGATGGGAACCTGATAGCTTTTTCAGATCTATCCTGAGATGTTTAATTGGATTTAGGTCTGGGCTTTGGCTGGGCCACTCAAGGACATTCACCGAGTTGTTGTGAAGCCACTCCATTGATATTTTGGCGGTGTGCTTTGGGTCATTGTCCTGCTGGAAGATGAACCGTCGCCCCAGTCTGAGGTCAAGAGCACTGAAGCAGGTTTTTATTCAGGATGTCTCTGTACATTGCTGCATTCATCTTTCCCTCTATCCTGACTAGTCTTCCAGTTCCTGCTGCTGAAAAACATCCCCACAGCATGATGCTGCCACCACCATGCTTCACGGTAGGGATGGTATTTGCCTGGTGATGATTGGTGCCTGGCTTTCTCCAAACGTAACGCCTGGCATTCACTCCAAAGAGTTTAATTTTAGTCTCATCAGACCAGAGAATTTAGTTTCTTATGGTCTGTGAGTCCTTCAGATGTCTTTTGGAAAATTCCAGGCGGGGAGTGGCTTCCGTCTGGCCACTCTACCATACAGGCCTGATTGGTGGATTGCTGCACAGATGGTTGTCCTTCTGTAAGGTTCTACTCTCTCCACAGAAGAACGCTGGAGCTTAGACAGAGTGACCATCGGGTTATTGATCACCTCCCTGACTAAGGCCCTTCTCCCCTGATCTCTCAGCATGTTTCCAAACATCTTCCACTTACGGATGATGGAGGCCACTGTGCTCATTGGAACTTTCAGAGCAGCAGAAATGTTTTTGTAACCTTCCCCAGCCTTGTGCCTCAAGACAATCCTGTCTCGGAGGTCTACAGACAATTCCTTTGTCTTCATGCTTGGTTTGTGCTTTGACATGCACTGTCAACCCTGGGACCTTATATAGACAGATGTATGCCTTTTCAAATCATGTCCAATCAACTGAATTGACCACAGGTGAACTCCAATGAAGCTGCTGAAACATCTCAAGAATGATCAGTGGAAACAGAATGTAGCTGAGCTCAATTTAGAGCTTCACGACAAAGGCTGTGAATACTGATGTACATGTGATTTTACAGCTTTTTTATTTTCAATAAATTTGCAACAATTTAAAAAATCTTTTTTCACATTGTCATTATGGGGGATTGTGTGTAGAATGTTGAGGAAATAAATGAATTTAATCCATTTTTGAAATAAGGCTGCAACATACCAAAATGTGGAAAAAGCGCTATGAATACTTCCCGAATGCACTGTATCTACATTAAATATCCAACATCAAATCTGTTGTTTTACTGATGGTATAATGGATACATGTGACCCTTTACCACAAAAACAGTCATGAGTGTAATTTTTTTGTCAATTGAGATACATATACAGTGAATAAATGATCTTATCGTTGACACTGTATGGTTAGTTAGGATAGGAGTTAGGTTGGAGTTTGAATTATTTTGGTTTAATGTGAAAGACAGTGTTGGAAAGAGGCTGTTTGTCCTGTTTGAGCTGCATTTCTACCAGTGCTGTTAGCAATATTGTCTGAATTGATGGAATTGATTGGGATTGTGCATGCTGAAAAATACAGAAAGGTTTTAATCCATTGTTACATTCCTTTTGGAAAGGACTTCAGTGGTAATAGTTTTCATTTTCAGTATGATAATGATCCGCTAATTGCAGGAAATATTTGGAGATAGAAAACAGCTGCTGAGTCAGCGCAATAGCCTAGTGGTTAGCGCGCTGACATATGGTGCAGTTGCACTTCAGGGCGTCCCGAGTTCGAATCCCGGCTCGTGGACATTTCCCGTCCTTACCCCCTCTCTCTCTCTCCCACTTCGCTTCCTGTCTGAAACACTGTCCTATCCGCTTAATAAAGGCAAAAAGGCCAAAAATAAATCTTAAAAAAAAAAAGAAAAAAAGAAAACAGCTGCTGAAACACAGAGAGTCATGAAATGGCCTCCTCAGAGTCCAGACCTGAATATTATAGAGGCTGCATGAGATCAACTGGACAAAAAAGAAAGATATGACACTCTCAACCTAAAGAAGAACTCTGGAAAGTGCTACAACAAGCCTGATATTACACGGCACATTATTTCAGACAATGTCAGGACAATTAGAGCAAAACAATGCCAAGGGAAGGGTTACATTCCTTTTAGAAAGGACTTCAGTGGTAATAGTTTTCATTTTCAGTATGATAATGATCCGCTAATTGCAGTGAAATCCTATTTGGAGAAAGAAAACAGCTGCTGAAACACAGACAGTCATGAAACGGCCTCCTCAGAGTCCAGACCTGAATATTATAGAGGCTGTATGAGTAACCTGGACTAAAAAAGAAAGATATGACACCCTTAACCTAAAGAAGAACTCTGGAAAGTGCTAAAAAAAAAAAAGCCTGATATTATTACAACACAAATTATTTCAGACAATGTCAGGACAATTAGAGCAAAACAGTGCCAAGGGAAGTGTTAAATTCCTTCTAGAAAGGACTTCAGTGTTAATAGTTTTCATTTTAGTATGATAATGATCCGCTAATTGCAGAGAAATCCTATTTGGAGAAAGAAAACAGCTGCTGAAACACAGACAGTCATGAAACGGCCTCCACAGTGTCCAGACCTGAATATTGTAGAGGCTGTATGAGTAACCTGGACTAAAAAAGAAAGATATGACACCCTTAACCTAAAGAAGAACTCTGGAAAGTGCTAAAAAAAAAAAAAGCCTGATATTATTACAACACAAATTATTTCAGTCAATGTCAGGACAATTAGAGCAAAACCGTGCCAAGGGAAGTGTTAAATTCCTTCTAGAAAGGACTTCAGTGGTAATAGTTTTCATTTTTAGCATGATAATGATCCGCTAATTGCAGAGAAATCCTATTTGGAGAAAGAAAACAGCTGCTGAAACACAGACAGTCATGAAACGGCCTCCACAGTGTCCAGACCTGAATATTGTAGAGGCTGTATGAGTAACCTGGACTAAAAAAGAAAGATATGACACCCTTAACCTAAAGAAGAACTCTGGAAAGTGCTAAAAAAAAAAAAAGCCTGATATTATTACAACACAAATTATTTCAGACAATGTCAGGACAATTAGAGCAAAACAATGCCAAGGGAAGTGTTAAATCCCTTCTAGAAAGGACTTCAGTGGTAATAGTTTTCATTTTCAGTATGATAATGATCCGCTAATTGCAGTGAAATCCTATTTGGAGAAAGAAAACAGCTGCTGAAACACAGACAGTTATTAAATGGCCTCCTCAGAGTCCAGACCTGAATATTATAGAGGCTGTATGAGATCAACTGGACAAAAAGAAAGATATGACACTCTAAACCTAAAGAAGAACTCTGGAAAGTGCTACAACAAGCCTGATATTACATGGCACATTATTTCAGACAATGTCAGGACAATTAGAGCAAAACAGTGCCAAGGGAAGGGTTACATTGCTTCTGGAAAGGACTTTAGTGGTAATAGTTTTCATGTTTAGCATGATAATGATCCGCTAATTGCAGAGAAATCCTATTTCGAGAAAGAAAACAACTACTGAAACACAGACAGTTATTAAATGGCCTCCTCAGAGTCCAGACCTGAATATTATAGAGGCTGTATGAGTAACCTGGACTAAAAAAGAAAGATAAGACACTCTAAACCTAAAGAAGAACTCTGGAAAGTGCTAAAAAAAAGCTTGATATTATTACAACACAAATTATTTCAGACAATGTCAGGACAATTAGAGCAAAACCGTGCCAAGGGAAGTGTTAAATTCCTTCTAGAAAGGACTTTAGTGGTAATAGTTTTCATTTTCAGTATGATAATGATCCGCTAATTGCAGTGAAATCCTATTTGGAGAAAGAAAACAGCTGCTGAAACACAGACAGTCATGAAATGGCCTTCTCAGAGTCCAGACCTGAATATTATAGAGGCTGTATGAGATCAACTGGACAAAAAAGAAAGATATGACACTCTCAACCTAAAGAAGAACTCTGGAAAGTGCTACAACAAGCCTGATATTACACGGCACATTATTTCAGACAATGTCAGGACAATTAGAGCAAAACAGTGCCAAGGGAAGGGTTACATTCCTTTTAGAAAGGACTTCAGTGGTAATAGTTTTCATTTTCAGTATGATAATGATCCGCTAATTGCAGTGAAATCCTATTTGGAGAAAGAAAACAGCTGCTGAAACACAGACAGTTATTAAATGGCCTCCTCAGAGTCCAGACCTGAATATTATAGAGGCTGTATGAGTAACCTGGACTAAAAAAGAAAGATATGACACTCTCAACCTAAAGAAGAACTCTGGAAAGTGCTAAAAAAAGCCTGATATTATTACAACACAAATTATTTCAGACAATGTCAGGACAATTAGAGCAAAACAATGCCAAGGGAAGTGTTAAATTCCTTCTAGAAAGGACTTCAGTGGTAATAGTTTTCATTTTTAGCATGATAATGATCCGCTAATTGCAGTGAAATCCTATTTGGAGAAAGAAAACAGCTGCTGAAACACAGACAGTCATGAAATGGCCTCCACAGTATCCAGACCTGAATATTATAGAGGCTGTAGAAGATCGCCTAGACTATAAAAGAAAGATAAGACACTCTAAACTCAAAGAAGAACTCTGGAAAGCGATAAAAGAAGCCTGATGTTATTACACTGCACATTAATTCAGAAAATGTCAGGACAATTAGAACAAAACAGTACCAACTGAAGCCACATTAAACATAGACTTTTGCTTGGAAACGTTGTGCTGTTGTTGTTTTTTGTACAGATTTCCTATATTTGCTGTTTGTTTTTTAATAAAGAGACTTGATTGATTATATATTGTGCTTAGGACTTTTGCATAGTACTGTATATCATTTATAACAAGCATTACTATATACATATAAAAACAAATGGAGTACATTTAGATTTCATTTAGCCTTTAACTCCTCACCATCTGCTCTGTGTGTGTCGTCCAGCTGTGTTCATCTTCATCAAGAGCCTGATTCCTCTGCTGGAGAAGAGTCCTGATCCGCGAGTGGTGAGTAAAGCAGACTCAAACAGCAGAGACTCAGGTCAGACGGGTCGAGTCAACATCTCTCTCCACTTGTAGATCACTGTCTCCTCCGGCGGGATGCTGGTGCAGAAACTGCGCACTGGAAACCTGCAGTCGCAGAGAGGCAGATATGACGGCACTATGGTGTACGCACAGAACAAGGTACAGAATATGTAAACATGCAGTCAAAATCATATCCACACACGGAGAAATACTGATGACATTCGATGCTTTGTTCTACATTTTGAACATCTGACATACAATAAAAACTGCATATTATTATTACAATTTAGAAGAATGCCATTTCAATATTTAAGTATTATATATATATATATATATATATATATATATATATATATATATATATATATATATATATATATATATATATATATATATATATATTATAAAGCTGAAATCACTCCAGCATCATTACTTCATTGTTTAGAGTCACACGATCCTTCAGAAATCATTACAATATGATGATTGGCTGCTGATTATTATCAAAGTTGGAAACCATGATGCATTGTAATTTTAAGGATTCATTCAGGAATATACAGTTGAAGTCAGAATTATTAGCCCCCCTTTGATTTTTTTTTAAATATTTCCCAAATTGTTTAACAGAGCAAGGAAATTTTCACAGTATGTCTAATAATATTTTTTCTTCTGGAGAAAGTCTTATTTGTTTTATTTTTGCTAGAATAAAAGCAGTTTTTGTATAACGTCTATGAGTTTTTTTCAAGGTTTTACAAAAATTCAAACCCCAATACCCAAAACTTACCCCAGACATGCTTAAGAAAAATAAAATAATAATCCTTATAAAAATAATTAAAAATAAAAGTAATATTCAAATTAATTAAAATAAAAAATTCTAATCAAGCACCAATTAACATTCCACTTCATACTTCCAAAGCTTCTTCAATATCTCCATTTTTCACAAAGTTCAAAAACACCTCCCAGATATGACAAAATTCAGAGGATTTTATCCTTATTATAAAAGTGAGCTTTTCAAGAGCCAAACATGTTATTAGGTTTCTCAACCAAAGTCCAATAGAGGGGCGATTAACATTTTTCCAACATAAAGCAATACAACGCCTAGCTTGTATTAAACACAAATCAATGAATTTTCTTTCTTTAGTAGACAAAGCACAACTGTCTTCATACAAATTCAATATACATAATCCAGGACATAAAGGAAATGGAATGGATATAAATTGTGAAATATTATAATACAAAATTTTTGTACCGCCTCACACTCCCACACACAATGAAAAAATGTACCTTGCATCTTATTGCATTTAAAACAAAGATCAGGGATATTAGGGTTATCCAATTATATTGTAGCATAAAAGCAGTTTTTATTTTTTTATGAACCATTTTAAGGTCAAAATTTTAGCCTCTTTAAGCTATATTTTTTTATCGATAGTCTACAGAACAAACCATCGTTATAAATAACTTGCCTAATTACCCTAACCTCCCTAGTTAACCTAATTAACCTAGTTAAGCCTTTAAATGTCACTTTAAGCTGTATAGAAGTGTCTTGAAAAATATCTAGTAAAATATTATTTACTGTCATCATGGCAAAGATAAAATAAATCAGTTATTAGAGATGAGTTATTAAAACTATTATGTTTAGAAATGTGTTGAAAAAATCTTCTCTGCGTTAAACAGAGATTGGGGAAAAATAAACAGGGGGGATCATAATTCAGGGGGGCTAATAATTCTGACTTCAACTGTATATAACATTAGAAGTGTCTTAATTATCACTTTGTAATGCATTCTTACTGAAATTAATTTCAGAGATTCATTCATTCATTTTCCTTCAGCTTAGTCCCTTATTTATCAGGGGTCGCCACAATGGAATGAACCGCCATCTATTCCAGCATATGTTTTACACAGCCCTTCCAGCCGCAATCTAGAATTGGGAAACACCTATACACGCTCACATTCACACACACACACACACTACAGCCAATTTAGTTAATCCAATTCACCTATAACGCATGTGTTTGGACTGTGAGGGAAACCGGAGCACTTGGAGGAAACCCACACCAACGCGGGGAGAACATGCAAACTCCACACAGAAATGCCAACTGGCCCAGCCGGGACTCGAACCAGTGACCTTCTTGCTGTGAGGCGACAGTGCTAACCGCTGAGCCACCTTAATTTTGGAGATTTTATATTATAAAAATAATCATAATCTTGGAATTATGTTCACATATTTTTCCTTGCGTCTAGTTCCTAAATAAATATATATGATCATCATGTTCACATTGGTGTGTTAAATAAACAGTTAGAACTCCAAGAAAAATAAATTTAAAAAAAATTTACACAGAGGGGGAAAAACTAATAAATGAATAGACATTTAAATAAAAAAAAAAAAAGTGCCTCACGCAGGTGAGTGAGTTGACAAACCACCTGTAGGAGACACACTCTTTCCTTCTTTTATATAGCTCACACTCCTTAAATACATTCTGCACTTCGGAGTGTGCTCCGGATAGAAGAGTGGGCTTGACAAACAACCTGTAGGACGCACTCTCTTCTGTCTTGTAGACTTAGTAACTTAAGACTTGTTGTAGGATATACACTACCTGACAAAAGTCTTGTCGCCGATCCCAGTTGTAAGAGTAACAAATAATAACTTCTAGTTGATCATTTGGTAAAGTGGCAGAAGGTAGATTTTTCAGATGAATCATCTGTTGAACTGCATCCCAATCATCACAAATACTGCAGAAGACCTACTGGAACCAGCATGGACCCAAGATTCTCACAGAAATCAGTCAAGTTTGGTGAAGGAAAAATCATGGTTTGGGGTTCCATTCAGTATGGGGGCGTGTGAGAGATCTGCAGAGTGGATGGCAAAATCAGCAGCCTGAGGTATCAAGACATTTGTGCTGCCCATTACATTACAAACCAGAGGAGAGGGCAAATTTGAGGCACCTCAAAGTTCCTGAAAGCAAAGAAGGTCAAGGTGCTCCAGGATTGGCCAGCCCAGTCACCATACATGAACATTATTGAGCATGTCTGAAGTAAGATGAAGAGGAGGCATTGAAGATGAATCCAAAGAATCTTGATGAACTCTGGGAGTCCTGCAAGAACGCTTTCTTTGCCATTCCAGAGGACTTTATTAAGAAGCTATCTGAGTCATTGCAGAGATGTGTGGATCTCCAAGTCTCATGGGAGTCAGACACAATAGTCATTCTTTTTCCACTGCAGCATGACTTTATATTCTATACTGGACATTATTTCTGTTAAGTGACAAGACTTTTGTCTAAGCAAAGTCAGACCTTACTGTCCTAATTAAATCATTAAAAATCAAGGCATGATCATATTATTTTGGTAAAATAATCTAGAGGCCTTTACCTTTCATATAAGCCATTTCTGATACCAAATGATCAACTAGAAGCCAAGTTAATATTTATTGTTTCTAAAACTTGTCAAGACTTTTGTCATGTAGTGTATATACTGCTGTTCTCTGGTGATTTGAAGTGCTTGTTTGATCCTCATTTGTAAGTCCCTTTGGATAAAAGCATCTGCAAAATGAATAAAGGTAAAGTTATTGTAAACAGTTATAAATAACTTTTGTTTCAGTATCTATTCAATACTTCTGTAACACAGAGGTGACTTTAGTATCTACTTTTTGTGTGTGTGTGTTTCAGAGGCAGCAGGTGGTGATGACGGAGCAGTTTGCTAAAGCTCATCCCGGCATCCACTTCTCTGTCATGCACCCTGGATGGGTCGACACGCCGAGTAATTACACACACACACACACACACATATATATATATCTGAAATCTAAACTAAGAAAATTGCAAAAAATATGATGAACATTTAAAATAGTTGACATACCATTTTGAATATATAATCTACTTGATGTTAAATGAAGCTTGTTGTGTGTCAAACAGCATGTTCCAATGTTCATAGCCTGAATGCACTGTTGATCTGAAGTCTGGCTGTTTTGATCTCTTGTTCTTCAGCTATTGCGAATGCGATGCCTGATTTCCACAGCTCAATGAAGGAGCGTTTGAGGACACCAGAGCAAGGAGCAGATACAGTGGTGTGGCTCGCCGTGTCTGAAGCGGCTGCCAAAAACCCCAGCGGACGGTTCTATCAGGGTGAGTGCACACATAGACAGACACACACAATCGGAGGCCCTTCCAGAGGATGCTTCTATCATGATTAGCAAATGCACACACACACGCACATGCACACACACGCACATAGACCTAGACATGGCAAGAACCCAAGTAGAAGCTTCTATCATGATTAACAAATATATACACACACACACACACACACACACACACATGGCAAGAACCACATTGAACACTATTATGATTAGGAAATACCAACACACACAGCAAGAACCCTATAGAACAGATCTATCATGATTAGCAAATACACACACACACACACACACACACACACACACACACATATATATATATATATATATATATATATATATATATATATATATATATATATATATATATATATATATATATATATATATATCTATATATATATATATATATATATATATATATATATACATATATATACATACATATAAATACATACAGTACCCAGAGGATGCTTCTATTCTGATTAGCAAATACACACACCAAGAACCTCAGTGAACTCTTCTATCATGATTAGTAAATACACACACACACCAAGAACCTCAGTGAACTCTTCTATCATGATTAGTAAATAAACTCCAGACACAAAGCAAAAAACCACATCGAATGCTGCTTTCATGATTAACAAACACACACACACATTTTTCCACATTTCTTATGTTACAGCCTTATTCCAAAATGGATTAAATTCATTTATTTCCTCAACATTCTACACACAATACTCCATAATGACAATGTGAAAAAAGAGTTTTTGAAATTGTGGCAAATTTATTAAAAATAAAAAAGCTGTAAAATCACATGTACATCAGCCTTTGCTCAATACTTTGTTGATGCACCTCTGGCAGCAATTACAGCCTTGAGTCTTTTTGAATATGATGCCACAAGCTTGGCACACCTGTCTTTGGGAATTTTGGCCCATTCCTCTTTGCAGTACCTCTCAAGCTCTATCAGGTTGGATGGGAAGCGACAGTGTACAGCTGTTTTCAGATCTCTCCAGAGATGTTCAATAGGATTTAGGTCTGGACTCTGGCTGGGCCACTCAAGGACATTCGCCGAGTTGTTGTGAAGCCACTCCATTGATATTTTGGCGGTGTGATTTGGGTCATTGTCCTGCTGGAAGATAAACCGTCGCCCCAGTCTGAGGTCAAGAGCACTCTGAAGCAGGTTTTCATTCAGGATGTCTCTGTACATTGCTGCATTCATCTTTCCCTCTATCCTCTGAAAAACATCATGCTTCACTGTAGGGATGATATTAGCCTGGTGATGAGCAGTGCCTGGTTTTCTCCAAACATAACGCCTGGCATTCACTCGAAAGAGTTCAATTTTAGTCTCATCAGACCAGAGAATTTTGTTTCTTATGGTCTGAGAGTCCTTCAGATGCCTTTTGGCAAATTCCAGGCGGGGAGTGGCTTCCGTCTGGCCACTCTACCATACAGGTCTGATTGGTGGATTGCTGCACAGATGGTTGTCCTTCTTTAAGGTTCTCCTCTCTCCACAGAAGAACGCTGGAGCTCAGACAGAGTGACCATCGGGTTATTGATCACCTCCCTGACTAAGGCCCTTCTCCCCTGATCTCTCAGCATGGTTCCAAACATCTTCCACTTACGGATGATGGAGGCCACTGTGCTCATTGGAACTTTCAGAGCAGCAGAAATTTTTCTGTAACCTTCCCCAGCCTTGTGCCTCGAGACAATCCTGTCTCGGAGGTCTACAGACAATTCCTTTGTCTTCATGCTTGGTTTGTGCTTTGACATGCACTGTCAACCCTGGGACCTTATATAGACAGGTGTATGCCTTTTCAAATCATGTCCAATCAACTGAATTGACCACAGGTGAACTCCAATGAAGCTGCTGAAACATCTCAAGAATGATCAGTGGAAACAGAATGTAGCTGAGCTCAATTTAGAGATTCACGGCAAAGGCTGAGAATACTGATGTACATGTGATTTTACAGCTTTTTTATTTTCAATAAATTTGCAACAATTTCAAGAAATCTTTTTTCACATTGTCATTATGGGGGATTGTGTGTAGAATGTTGAGGAAATAAATGAATTTAATCCATTTTGGAATAAGGCTGTAACATTAAACAAATGTGGAAAAAGTGAAGCGCTATGAATGCACTGGGTGCACTGTATTACTAGAGACACACACACACATACACACACACTCTCTCTCTCTCTCTCTCAGATGCAAGTGCACCAAACCTACTATGGTCTACCTAGGCAGTATTGTACAGCAACTGTAAATGAAATCTAGAAAACACCCACTAAAATATAATTCAGTGTAACAATAGTTTAGATATTACAAAAATATTGTCATGAATATTTAGATCAAGAATCATTTGTTTAGGATACATAAAGCGATTTTTACTCCCTCAGAAGGCAGCTGCCTATGTAGGGCAGTACACTAGGTTTTGAAAGCAAACTGATATCCTTCTTGCCATCTCCTCCAATAAGACATCCATCTGTTTCAATATAAAACAAGTGAGCCATTCAAGAGACAAAGAACGAATGAAAGACGCTGATGGAGAAAAGACTCAGGAATGTTTGAGAGAAGACAAAGAGTGTACAAAGGAAGAAGTGACACGACAGTGAAACTGAAAGAGAGAATGAGAATGCAGGAGAGAGATGAAGAACAGGAGTGTGTGTGAGTGTGTGTGTGTCTGTGTGTGTGTGTGTGTGTGTGTGTGTGTTGGCGGAGCTCCAGTGCAGCTGCAGTGGGCGGAGCTTCTGTGCCAGACACGGCCAGTGACTCAAATGACCTTAAGATCTAGGAAACCATCAGACAACAACAGTAGAACATTAAAGAAGATTTTGCAGGCCAATGGCTACGACTGCTGTTAGGCCCAATTCCAGTTCTACCCCTTGGGGGTCGCCAAACTTGTTCCTGGAGGGCCGGTGTCCTGAAGAGTCTAGCTCCAACCTTAATCAAACACACCTGAACAAGCTAATCAAAGTCTTACTAGGTATACTTGAAACTTCCAGGCAGGTGTGTTGAGGCAAGTTGGAGCTAAACTCTTCAGGGATACTGGCTCTCTTGCACCAAGATTGGTGACCCCCTGCATAAGCCCTTAACCCTCAGAACGGTGTCCTCTTTTCTAAGTGGTCTAGGGATAAACGGAAGGGCCATACAGATTTTTCTGGATCACAATACAAACGAAGGGGTATGAGAAAATTCCCCAATTATACCAGCAATATGGCTGCAAAAACAAGCAAGTTCAGTTATTTACTGTAAATAATATGCTGTGCCAAACAGAAACAAATTATAATTTATAACAGCAAAAACAAAAAATCCAAAAAAAAAAAAAAAAAACAGGTGTCACACATTTAAAATACTATAGTAATTTATATTAAAGGAGAATATTTAGGAATGAGCATTATATTGTATATATATTTACAACTCCTTATTAATGAATTACACTACATTATATAGTATCATTAGTAAATGTCATGAACTAATAGTGATTACCATAATATACTTTAGCCTTTACTACAGTAAACTATATGTATAGACCTCCTCTCCCTCAGTCATCTTTCCATCAAGCAAGCATTCTTGTGTCAGCACAATGATTGGTTGGCGACGTCATCGACCAGAGCGAGAGGTGGCAGTAACGCACCAAAATGTTTGTTGTCGACCACCGAAAAACAGGAAGAAGAAGAAGAAATCCCCATTCTCGCCATCATATGGATTTACTTTCATCAGCTAGACACCGGCCTCACAGCTCTGTGCATGTCGGTGCCGTCACTTATTGATCCGCAGTCAGTAACTGTAGCTTGTGTTGACGCTACTGCGCTACTTGACAAAAAAAATAGCTTCACTACTGAAAAGCTTTTTGATTTACAAAGTAGTGCCACAGTACTGAAAAATGTAGTTAAGCTAGAAGTGTCACTACTTGTAGCAACACTACTGCCCAACACTGTTAATTTGATAAAATCGCTTTGGCCAGAGGAATCTGTTGATGCCCTGAACTTCACAAATCGATAACTCTGAGTCATAATATATCATTCGAAATGAAAGAGTCTGTTTTTATTTCTGTACACTCACGATGACAAAAACCATTTGCTTTTATAAAAGAAGGCTAGGTTACATACCTGCAGATGCTGCAGAAGTTCAACATTGAAGCCTTTGATTTTGAAAGTATTTTAACTAATTTTAACAAATTTTGCACTGAACTGTTATATTTGTGCCCTTCTTGGATTTTAGCGTGAAATTATTTTTACATTTCCAGCAATGAAATGCATTTTTTATCACTCGCCATGATGGCAGCTCTCAGACTAGTTGTAGTTAGGGATGGCTGACGTGAAACTGACGTTTCGACACCGTGTCGAGATCCCGAAGCGCAAGTGTTTCAAAACACTGCACCGAAGCATGATCCGAAACACCCAAGTCACGTGACTAAAGCGATTCAAAGCATCGATAATTTCAGAAGCGTTTCGAGACCTGGCGAATGTGCATTTGACTGACAGGGTCAGAAGAAACTTCTGTCTCATATGGCCTAGTGGACCGTGCGTGTGCATGTTGTAACTGTGCTTCAAATGATTTTTGGGTTCAAATCCCGACTTGTACAAATACTCCGAAATCATGATTTTAATGTATTTTAATCATGTTACTGTTTTATGGTGTAGTCTACATACAGTAGGATGCTGCTGATACGCCATCAATTTAGCATCATTTTTGTAACACTGTAAAACAATAATTAATATTTTTACAGTACTGTGATGGTTGGGTTTAGGTTTTGGGTAGACATTAATAAAATACAATAAATGGGAAATTTAATGAGTAATATAAATAATTCTTGTTAACTTCTGGCCACAACCGTGTCTGATCTAGCAACATTTTATGACTAAAACAAGACACATTTATTCACAAAGTGTTTATTCAGATGTCAGACCAATGTTCAAACAAAATGATACAAGAACAGAGCAATTCAAACTGATATTAAAGCATTTCAAAACAGCTGTCTTAGCCTGGATTCGAACCCAAAGTCACGAACCCTAACCGCTCCACTAATGCACTTGAAGGTTCAAGTCTATAAAGTGGTTTTTAATACCTCAATTTGCTTAACTGTTCTTTGCTGAAGCTGTTCCAGTGCAATACATAAAAAATGACCACTAGGTGTCACCGTAGAGTGGGGTTTCGAAACGTTTCTAAGCTTCGACACATTTGCTTCGACTGTTTCAGTGTTTCATGAAGCTTTGCTTTGCCCACCACTAGTTGTAGTAGCCGCAGAAAGGATTAACGTAATTGGTAGACGTGGTGCGCCGCAATCAAACCAGAAAACCAATCAAAGGCATCAGAATAGCACCGCTTTAATAAACGGCCTTAGCAGAAGACATCATGCATATCAAAAACAGGCAAAGCAACAGATTAATATTATTCAACATATTTAGATGTAACCCCATTTGTAATCTTTAACATTTTCATAAGTAACTGTAATTTAGTTACACATTTTTCTCAGTAACTGTAACTAATTACTGTTACTTTTATTTTGTAATTAAATTACGTAACTCCATTACAAGTAACTAGTTACTCCCCAACACTGCTTATGATTAAGTGCACACTCTTAAGGCACCATCGTACACACCGGGACGCTTTTTGTTTGCGTTTATCGTCAGCATTTTCCCGGATTCCAACCCAAGCGATTTTCACAGGCGTCGAGCAGAAGAGTATGCAAAATCACTCCTTAAAGTTAGATGGCGCTACACAACTTTAAGCTTCTGACACACCGCTTGTAACACAGAAGAAGAAAACAAAGTTGACACGCTTGTTGTTGTGGATGGTTCAAGCAGCAGCTCCAGCTCCAGCGATGAAGAAATGATTATTTTCATCAGTGCAATAAGCAGCTCCACGTTCATATCATCTCTGGGCATCTTCTTCAGCGCACTCGCATTGACAGTTTTGCGCTTGAGCGCCTCCAAGTGCTGTTTACTGTAACTTCAGCAGCTCCGTGCACGTAAACAAAAGTGCCAATCTGATTGGTGGAAAAGGCGTTTTTTTTTTTTAAATGACGCTTTTGCGCCTGCCGTTTTTTGCGTTGGTGTGCACGATCACATTGACGACCTTTATTTAATCACGAGGCAGTGTTGCCAGACGTACGAAAATTATCGTATTTGTACGATAATTTCGACCTCTGTACGATGTACGATCAATAATGTAAAAAATCCTATAATGTACGATAATTTTAGAATTTTATGGCATTTAAAATGAGTTTCATTGTAATCTTAGGGCTTCTATACTTATTGATAGCTGCAGCTTGTGTCTGATGTCTGTGAGGAGAAGGTGGGGTTAGACACGTTTTCTATCCAATGACTAGTTTCTATCTCATCTTACGTTACATATTCTCAGCCAATCAACGTGGAGAATAGCTCTTTCTCACGAGTTAACATTCCTGCTGCGCGCGGCCGTGGTTCAGTCAGTCGTTTTCAGGTTGAGGTCGGTCAAGTTTTAAAAAGTATTGCTGAAAAGGAAGGTGAGACGAACAGGGGAGTTTGCCCTTGATGTTCTCGTTTTTCCCCCATTCAAATGCATCATGCAAACGTGTTTTTCCAAAGTTAATCTCATCAAAACAAAGCCACGAGATCGGCTCATTACAGATCCTCTGGATGGGCTCGTGCACACCCTCAGACTGTTAAAAATTCGGGAGGGTGCACTGCTTTCAAGCCAACCAGCGCTATGTTGCGCTCCATGTAGGCATCATATTTATAGAGGTAAAGTTGGTTTTATATTCGCACATTCGTTCATTTAGAAGTCTCTATATTGTTAACCATGTTACTTTAAATATTCGATCGAAATTAGCATGCAAGTATGACTTCAAAACAACATTAACACTGTTTATTTGACTGTGAACAATGTTGGACTTTGATAGCCATTGGCTGCTAATATGATTTTGCTATTTAGAGTTTGCAAATAATACTTTTATGAAATTATATTATTAAGAGGAAAGTCCGAATGTGCGAATAAAAAACCAACTTTACCTCTATATCATATTTGTACCGCAAAATGAATCCCTCAACATCTGGCAACACACGCAGGTTTTCAATGACAGTAACTCCGAGGAGTTTGAACCTACCCACTAAGGTACGCCTATGTTCTTTTATTTTATTTTGTTTTTTTTACATATTGTGGTAATTTGCACGTTGTGTCAAAACTCCATTTGTCTAGATAATAGCTGTATACTCTCTGTTTGACTCTTGTACGATAATTTTCCTTCAAATACGATAATTTTGAGGTTCTGGTACGATACTTTCACATTTCCAATCTGGCAACACTGTCAAGAGGCGTTAAACGTCGACGGAAAACACGAGCAAATACGTCTCGGTGTGTACGGGCCTTTAGGCCTTGTTTACACTGCCAGTTAAATGTGACCCAATTTCAATTTTTTGCTCATATGTGACAGATCGGATCTATTCTATGACTGGTAAACACGAAAAAAGTCCATGCATTCGGATATTCAGAGATCGCTTTCAGGCCTCCTTCATATGTGGAAATAAATCAGATATAAATCGCATATGTGACAATGCGACTATCATGTAAACAAGCAGATCAGATTTATTGAGGCATTTCGTTTTGTACTTGCGACAATGTGGTACTTCTCCGCGGTTTAATGACGTAAAAGGAAGAGCGTGTGTGAAGACGCTGACGCGGTAAACGACAATTTGCTCCCACCAGACCTGAGATCACTCTCGTACTCACAAATTCCTCTGAATGATGGAGGACACTATATATACACCATAGGCGCAAGCTGCAATGACGGCCCTTTCCCTCCTCCTCAGCTTCAAAATCTTTTTAAAGTTGGGCGAACTTCGCATATTTCGCAGAGCTAAAAGCAAGACAATTTCTTCCATCATGGCTAGTGGGACGCAGATGCCACAACTCGCCTTTATGCATGCACAACGTCATAAATTGTATACCAAGTGTAAACACATGAATCGGATATGGGTCACAATTAAAAAACAGTGTAAACTGACAGGCAAAAAAAATCAGATATAGGCAACAAATCGGAATCGGGCATCAAGACCTGACAGTGTAAACATGACCTTATATACCTCATCAAGTCGACAGAAGCTCAGGCTCACTCCATTATCCTGATTGGGATGATGGGTAATGCAGTTCTTCAACAGGAATCTGGAAGAAATCAGACATAAGGCTTCTACAGACAAATGCATCACCTAACATCAGTGTTTTGTCTGTGTTTTACGTGCATTAGATCGGAAGATGGTGTCAGCTCATCTTCCTTTGGCCTGGACACACAGTTCACAGCTGGAAGATCAGAAATTCATGAGCGTCATGGAGGATCTGGCCAAGGGTTTCCAACCTCACTAAATACACTCGCATGAAAGAATTAGAGCACAAACAGATGTTGAATACTAACACACATATTTAACAGTTTACGTGCATTATTCTGACCTGTAAATGCAGTGTGAATGTACTCACCGTGCCTCACCACCAATGTTTAGCCGTAGATTAAATATCCTCCAGATCTCTGAAAGTTTGAAGGTGTGAACGACTGTTACGCTCAATAAATGCTTCAAATTATTCGTCTTTCACCACAGTGACTACTTTCCTTTTTCAATATCCTTGTACATTTCATTTCTCTCCAATCACTGGCCACATCAGGCGCAGGAACCATTCTTTTGACACCATGTGCAATCTCAGCCAATCACAGTGAGCTCTCCCTCTCACTGTGCCGGTGACTCCAACAAATCAGGTCAATCTGGTGGGAACCCGCTCTGACCGGAGTCACCCAGCTGTCAATCACTCACTCAGCCAATCACGTGGTGAAACTGGCCGAAAAGGACACTTCCTGCTGTTTGGGGGACAGTGATTGGACGATTCTTGGTTTGACTGACACCTGATGTTCCAGAGAATGGGGAAGTGATGTGTTTTTGTTTTTTTTTAATCATTATTTATTCTCACAATAATGAATGATTCCATTTCTACATATATAGTTTGGGTTATTAATAATTATGACATGACTGTATTCTGATACTTTTTGGTCAAATGTTAATAAATGTCTTTGAAGGTGTGTTAAATGCAGTGTTGATGTATGTGGACCTAAAAAAAAACTCCCAATATGTGTGTAGACCATTTTTATACTGCAATAGTTTTGTGTTCATTCAAAGTTTGCTTGTAGACATTGAAAAACATGCTAAACAATTGCATTCATATTTCTATGACCACTTTTGCAAGAGTGTATTGAGAAAGTCAATAAGATCCATCCTTAAACTTATGACACAAGTAGATTGTAGAGATTCAAACAAATTAGCCGCTAATAGGGATGCTCCGATCAGGATTTTTGCAGCCGATACAGAGTACCGAGTCTTTGTCATGGTGAGCGTCCGATACGGAGTACCGATTCTAATGCTTCAAGCTTTATAATGCATTAAGCAAGAGAGGTTATAAGGTTGGCTGAGACACTAAATAGGGGCGATCGCTCTGCTTGCGTCACAGCACCTCAAAACACTGGAAATACAATGGTTGCACTTGCAACAAAGAGACCATCACTCACACGAGTTGCACCAATAGACTGTATAAACAGGTCGCACCGCATCTGTATATATTTTAGATGTTGTGACTGGAGCGCATCGATCGCTCATGCCCCCACATATCTTTTACGTCCTCGCATGTTGTGGCTGTTATGGGCTATTTATAATATACAGGTACGCACGTGCGTCTTCCTCTGCTTGTAAACTCATAAACAAACGCCTGCGATCGGTTCATGAGATCGGCCAGATTGGCGAGTACCGATTGAGTCATTAAATGTGATGATCAGCCGATCGATCGGAGCATCCCTAGCCTCTAATTAATCCAAAAATCTAAAAGTAAAATAGTTACAAATTGCTCTAAAGCAGGAGTGCTCAAACTTTTCTTATAAAGGGACAAAAACCAAACTCGATCGAGGGCTGTGGGTCGAAGTTAAATATACCAAACCGTATTACATTAAATTTGCTCATTTGTTTGCTTATTATTTTAAAATAACAAGAAAAAGTTGCTTTAAAGCATATTAATTGACGATGCGGTATAATTTTTAACGTTTTATAATCAACTTATTATAGTAAAAACATAAACAATCCCATTTATAACACAATGGAGCTCAATACTGAATACACTAGTCAAGCTGCTCCTGCCTTTGCCTTGATTTGCTCACCGATGTCTTGTACATTGTCCTCTATCTGTCAAGTGACAGTATTTACATTTTAAAAGTCTGCTTCAAATGAACCATTTAACTTTAGTTGGCTTTTTTGTAGCTCCTCAATTAAACAAAGAAAGGAAAGTGTGTACATTAAATTCAAAATGACGATCTCTGTCAAAGACATTCACCCCAACCAACTCTCCATCATTCTCCCTCTCTTTTCAGATAGGATGGCGGGCCAAACCAAAGGTTACCATGAGCCAACTTTGGCCCCAGGACCCTTCTTTGGGCATCTCTGCTCTAAAGGTTATTGCACACTGAATCCGAAATTTTCATCCAGAATTTTCGCACGTAAAAAAATAATTTCGACCTCACATTGTGTCCATTGTATTGACACAATGGCTCCGAAACTTCTGTCCGTCATAAAAATTAATAATAATAAAAATAATAATAATAATCGAACCAGGTTTTTTTTTTTTTTTTTCGCATTCGAATTCCGCACTTTGGGAAGTGTTTTGACAGTTCAGAGCAGTGTTGCCAGATGTATGATAATTATCGTATTTGTACGATAATTCCGACCTCTATTCGATGTACAATCAATAATGATAAAAATCCTATAATGTACGATAATTTCAGAATTTTATGGCATTTAAAATGAATTTCATTGTATTCTTAGGGCTTCTATACTTATTGATAGCTGCATCTTGTGTCTGCTGTCTGTGAGGAGAAGGTGGAGTTAAACACATTTTCTGTCCAATGACTGTAGTTTCTATCTCATCTTAAGTTAAATCTTCTCAGCCAATCAACGTGGAGAATGGCTCTTTCTCACGAGTTAACATTCCTGCTGTGCAGTGCCGTGCTTAAGTTGTTTTCAGGTCGAGGTCGATCGTTTAAGCAGTAAAGTTTTAAAAAGTAGTGCTGAAAAGGAAGGTGAGATGGACAGGGGAGTTTGCCCTTGATGTTCTCATTTTTCCCCATTTAAATGCATCATGCGAACGTGTTTTTCCAGTTAATCTCATCAAAACAAAGCCACAAGATTGGCTCATTACAGATCCTCTGGATGGGCTCGTGCACACCTCAGACTAGTGTGTTAAAAATTCGGGAGGGTGCGCTGCTTTCAAGCCAACCAGCACTATGTTGCGCTCCAAGTAGGCATCCAATTTGTACCGCAAAATGAATCCCTCAACATCTGGCAACACACGCAGTTATTCAATGACAGCGACTCAGAGGTGGAGTTTGAACCTTCTCACTAAGATACGCCTAGTTTTTTAATGTTTTTTTTACATATTGTGGTAATTTGCACGTTGTGTCAAAATGCTATTTGTCTAGATAATAGCTGTATACTCTCCGTTTGACTCGTGTGCGATAATTTTCCTCCAAATACGATAATTTTCTGGTTCTGGTACGATACTTTCACATTTTTAATCTGGCAACACTGGTTCAGAGCCACCGTACAAGCAAAACGCTAAATACAGAATGGCATCATTTGAGCTACAGATAACTTTATGACAAACACAGTGCATAAAATAAAGACAGAATGTTGGAGACATTTGAGAACCCATGACTGAATTCAGTGACTTGCGCACCTCTGGCCTGCTGCTGTTTGGCGTGTATGCGTCCATACATTTGAGGTACTGACCATAGACATTATACCAGAAAGCATGGTCCGCTTTCGTTCCGTTACTTCGACACGTCAACGCAGCTGCAATCTATTATAATGTCTATAGGTAATGCCAGTCTCTGTTTACATACTTGAAAGTGTGACATATCACAAGCAATGCATCAAAATTCCACTGATTTCCTGAAATAAACTTTGCATTTGGGGATAATCGTAGCACAGCTCTTTAATAACGAGCTGAACTCTCCTTCCTCTCTATGCAGTATTGGATGAGCACAATATGTAGCCTATTCCTCTTTCTTTTTCTACTTTGGAGAAGAGCGGAGAACTCACTGCTTGAATTGACTCCGAAATGTTTGATGTTTTTTTTTCATAATGGAATAATTCATATGCATCGGATTCAGTGTGTAAGGTTTGTTTACATGACGAATTTTCCGCATATGAATACGAAAATATGCATACTTCGTGTGCAAAGACTTCAATGAGCAGGTATTTTGAGAATGCAAAAAGCATTTCAATACCAAAACCATCTTGACTGAAGCTTGAATTACACAAACTACAGTAACATTACCAAACAAGTTGACCCCCCTGATCATCAATGTATAACTCACACACTAATTATAATGTGAGATTAAACTCAATTTTTAAGGAAAAAAAACATTGAAATAATGTTGAGAAAAAAAAAACTATGTCATGTTTTGAGAAAACCATTTGGTAAATTTAAAAGAAGTTTAAATAAAATTTGAGAAATAAATTTAAAGACAAAAAGTAGTTTCAAAAGGAAAACAATATTCTTTCCATAAAATGAAAAAAAAAAAAAAGTTTTTTTTTTCCATCATTGACTACTACTATAGGATTCATTGCAATCAAAAAAGAAATAAATACATTTTGCATGTGAGATACACATTAGAATTTTATTTATTGTAATATTTAGCCCAGTCAGCATTAAGACTTGCGTCAGTTTTCATATTAGTGATTTTCGTATGAAAAATACAGATGTTTGAGCATTGGAGCTCGATATATAGAGAGAATAACACTTCATTACTCAACTACTGAAGTAAAAGTAAGAATTAGAAAGAAAAAAAGGAGCATAGAAAATCAGATCTTAAAGTCATTTAGAGTTATTTACAGTTTGATCAGCGCGACAAGCTTTACAATGCTTTCAACATCTGAAGAGCGATAACTTTGTGATTTTACATAGTGGTTAAACTCAGCAAACGATGGGAATCCCTGAAGTGTCAATTTCAGCAAAACAGATGTTAATTAATAAACATACATATTATGGGAGATTCACCACTGACTCGCACGTTTTTATCGTCAGGAAAACTAACAAACCGAAACCAAACTCCCTCAGTTCTCTATAGCGGGAAATTACAGTCGTCAATCACACACAAAAACCACGATGTCAAGTACAAAATATGCTTAGTGACACCTTACACCTTACACCTTACATTCATATCCTTAAGTTTCACATGAAGCCAAACGAAAACAAAACAGAGCACGTATTTATTAACAAAGCGCATAATGAGACGTTATATTAAAACGAAAATTGTGAAGCAAGCGCTTTATACAGGCAGACATTCGCAAACACTCACACAGTCGCTGTTTTTGTACCTCAGATCGCGAACACACACAATCCGTGTAATTCAGTGCAAAGAGAGGAGGCTGAGGGATGAAGAGAGAAAATTAGACGATAAAAATGTCGAAAGTACGTCGGAAAAAACAGCGCTATAATGTCTGTAAACAATAGCAACTCCTCTCATTGGCCAGCGTGACGTTCGTAAGAGTTGTACGTTAATTTAAAATATCACAGCCGTTACAGCGCCACGGTTTGAATGCGAAGCCGTATGTTTATATAGAATTATCAGCCGATAAACATTAGAGATGTGAATCCACAAACATCAATTCTGTCATAATTTACTCACGAAATCAAATTAGTAAGCATTAAAGAAATAGTTCACCCAAAAATGTACATTCGGTCGCCATTTACTAACCAAACCGGAATTTCTTGCTTCTGTTGAACACAAAATATTTCAAAGATTGTTGGTGGTCATTTTCCATAGTATTTTTTCCCACTATGAAAGTCAATGGCTACAAGTTTCCAACATTCTTCAGTCAAAATATCTTCTTTTGTGCTCAACAAGAGGAAAGTCAAAAGTTGGAAGCACTTGGGAGTGAAGAAATTGAGAGTAAATTATCATTTTTATTCATTTAAAGTATTCTTAAGATGCTATTTCACCTCATAATGAAAGTTACTAATTAAACAACAATTTTATCATCATTTACTCTCCCCTCACTTGTTTAAAACCTGTTTGAGTTTCTTCTGTTGAAAAGTAGTTATTTTGAAGAATGTTGGAAAGGGGTAGTCATTGACTCCATAGTAAAGCTACCAACATTTTTCTAAATATCTTCTTTTGTGTTCAACAGAAAAAAGAATCTCATAAAAGTTTGAAACCACACAAGGGAGAGTAATCTTTCAGGTGAAATGCCTTTAATTTTGAATTTAAATTTGGATGAACATTCTTAAAAAATAGTGACCCAAATCTCTCTTATTTGTTTAAAATATCTTTATTTGCATTTCAATTATGAATAACTTCTGGAGCTGGAATGACACCATTTTCATTTTGCAGGGAAAAACCTAGCTTTGTGTGAAGAATCAATATTTTTAAAGGGGTAGTTCACCCAAAGAAGAAAATTCAGACGCCTTTTGCTTATCCTAGATTTCTTCCAAACCTGTTTGAATTTCTCTCTTTTGTTGAAAACAAAAGAAGGTATTTTGAAGAATGTTAGAAAGGGGGTAGACACTGACTTCTGTAGTAAGGCTACCAACATTTTTCTAAATAGCTTCTTTTGGGTTCAACAGAAGAAAGAATCTCAGAAGGGAGAGTAATTTTTTTAGATGAAATCCCTTATATTTTGATTTCTTTACAAAAATTTTTAACGTTCTAAAAAAATAGTGACAGAAATCTCTCTTAATTTTTTATTTTTTATAAATATCTTCATTTCATTTCAATGACAAATAACTTCTGGAACTTGAAGAAAACAAGAGTAAACCATTTTCATTTTGGTGGGAAAAACCCAGCTTTGTGTGAAGAATCAATATTTTTAAAGAGGTAGTTCACCCAAAAAAGACTTTTACTTATCCTAGATTTCTTCCAAACCAGTTTGAATTTCTCTCTTTTGTTGAACACAACAGAAGGTATTTTGAAGAATGTTGGAAAGGGGAACCCCTTGACATCCATAGTAAGGCTACCCAACATTTTTCTAAATATCTTCTTTTGCATTCAACAGAAGACACTCTCAAAAAGGTTTGAAAACACTTGGGTGAGTAAATGGTATGTTAATTTAGATTTTTGGGTGAAAATCCCTTAAATTGATTTCTTTATGAATATTTTGGGTGATTAGACACTTTAAAAATAGTCTCATATTTGTTTAAAATATCTTCATTTGCATTTGAAAGATAAAGAACTTCTGGAGCAGAAAGGAAACAAGGGTGAGTAAATGATGATCATTTTCATTTTGGAGTAAACCAACCCAGCTTTGTCTCAGGAATCAATATCCTTAAAGGGGTAGTAACTTTGATTTTCTCTTGTTAAACACAAAAGAAGGTATTTTGTAAAATGCAAAAAACCTGTAGCCATTGACTACCATGCTATATTTTTCGTACTATGGCTGTCAATGGATGTCAATTCTTCAAAACATCAGCAGAAAACTCCAAGGTGAGGAAACACTAAATAAAATGTCATTTTTGGGTGAACAATTGCTCTAATATGGAGTAAATGATGACCATTTTTTAATTTTGGAGGGGAAAACCCAGCTTTGTGTGAAGAATCAATTTTTCTAAAGGGGTAGGTTCACCCAAAAAAGACAATTCTGACAGCTTTTACTTATCGTAGATTTCTTCCAAACCTGTTTGAAATTCCCTCTTTTGAGGTATTTTGAAGAATGTTGGAAAGGGGTAGCCACTGACTTCTAATAGTAAGGCTACCAACATTTTTCTAAATATCTACTTTTGCGTTCAACACAAGAAAGAATCTCACAGTTTGAAACCACACAAGGGTTTATGAAATATTTGGGTTGTACATTTCTCTGTTTTGTTGAACACAAAAGAAGGTATTTTGTAAAAATGTAGAAAACCTGTAGCCATTGATTACCACAGTATGAGTTTTTCCTACTATGGCTGTCAATTTATGTCAATTATTCAAAGCATCAGCAGAAAAAAAACTGAAACCACGTGAAGGTGAGGAAACACTGAAAAAAAAAATGTCATTTTTGGGTGAACAATTGCTCTAATATGGAGTAAATGATGACCATTTTTTAATTTTGGAGGGGAAAACCTAGCTTTGTGTGAAGAATCAATATTTCTTAAGGGGTAGTTCACCCAAAAAAGACAATTCTGACACGGTTTACTTATCCTAGATTTCCTCCAAACCTGTTTGAAATTCTCTCTTTTGAGGTATTTTGAAGAATGTTGGAAAGGGGTAGCCACTGACTTCCTATTGTAAAGCTACCAACATTTTTCAAAATATCTACTTTTGCGTTCAACACAAGAAAGAATCTCAAAGTTTGAAACCACACAAGGGAAAGTAATCTTTCAGGTGAAATCCCTTTCATTTTGATTTCTTTATGAAATATTCGAGTTGAACATTTCTCTCTTTTTGTTTTTGTAGAAAACCTGTAGCCATTGATTACCACAGTATGAGCTTTTACTACTATGGCTGTCAATTTATGTCAATTATTCAAAGCATCATCAGAAAAAAAAAAACTGGAACCACGTGAAGGTGAGGAAACACTGAAAAAAAAATGTCATTTTTGGGTGAACAATTGCTCTAATATGGAGTAAATGATGACCATTTTCATTATGGAGGGAAAAACAATTGTTCTAATATGGTCATAAATACTACAATAAATGTTTGTTCTTATTATTTCTCAATTTTGAAAGTAATCGCACATAGTATACAGAGAGCAAGGCTCCTTTTATAAACCTTTCTGGAGCTCCAGCCCTCATTCATTTCCATTGTATGGAACGAGCAGCGTTAACATTCTGCTAAACATCTCAATTTCTGTTTCACAGAATAAAGGTGGCAGTATAGATTTAATAACTAGTAAATGTTGACAATTAGCATATTTGGCAAACCATGGCTTTGATTTGTCCCTACATAAATGACGATTAATGCTATAAATGGTGTTTTACAACAGAACACTACAACATATCACATACTAACTTAATCCGTTTAATCAGAATTATTGATTACGCTACATGTATTGACCTGAACCCATCCGTCTCATAGTTTGAAGTTCTCATCACTTTTTTTGTTTGTTTTTGTTAGTTTCTTTTTTTTTTCGGAGGGAATTATTTGTTTGAGAAAGTTCTACGGTTGCTACGGAACACTAATTTCCATGGAAACATGATTGGTGGTTACTATGGAAAGCACTGGCATTCTAACTCAAGAAATGGAGAATGTGTAAATAAGAAGGATGGATAAAGAAGAAGCAGGATGTTGGATGTTTGCGTGGTACTTACGGATAGATAAACCTTCAGCCACAAACACAGAAAGAGCGCAAATATTGTGCTTTTAGAAGTACCTTGAGTTCACGTCCGCTCAGATTGATCAAATCAAGGATCATTCTCGCTACACACGCACACATTTAGACATAGTTGGAGTGTTCATTTTTGACGGGGAGGTGACTGTTTTCATGGCGATGACACTCCTTTTGAGGAATTAGCTGGCAGAGTGTGGGCGGGGCTGTCAGAATCAGCCAATCAGCGGTGAGAGAATCCTGCCGCTACACTGCTGCCCACCACCTGCGTCATGTCCCAGATCTGAGGATGAACCAATCAGACGATGAGAGATTTTCTCAACACATTTCTAATCATAATAGTTTTAATAACTCATCTCTAATAACTGATTTATTTTATCTTTGCCATGATGACAGTAAATAATATTTGACTAGATATTTTTCAAGACACTTCTATACAGCTTAAAGTGACTTTTAAAGGCTTAACTAGGTTAATTAGGTTAACTAGGCAGGTTAGGGTAATTAGGCAAGTTATTGTATAATGATGGTTTGTTCTGTAGACTATCGGAAACAAAAATAGCTTAAAGGGGCTAATAATATTGACCTTAAAATGGTTTTTAAAAATTAAAAACTGCTTTTATTCTAGCCGAAATAAAACAAATAAGACTTTCTCCAGAAGAAAAAATATTATCAGACATCCTGTGAAAAATTCCCTGCTCTGTTAAACATTATTTAAGAAATATTTGAAAGAGAAAGAAAAATCCCAGGAGGGCGAATATTTCTGGCTTCATCTGTACAATACTAAACACTAGAAACAAATAGATGAAGCTGCAGTATTTGACCTTCACCACTCGATCGCTGCCACACGTGACCATCAGTCCTTGGTTGGGGTCCATGTCCATGTGAGCGATGCTGTGTTTCCCCTCATGAAACGTAGCCAGAGGAGTCCGACTGCAGCACAAAACAACAGTAGATTAACTCAAGTAAAAATATATTCACATGTTGGATTAAAACAGCGATACAAAAGGAGACAAACTGAATAAAAGCCACTCACTCGTCCTCTTTGATGGTGTTGAAGCAGTCGTCACACATGCGCACCTGGAACTCAAAGCCCATGATGGGGTACGTGGAGCTCTTGGAACTACATTTCCCACAAATCGCCTTTCCACACTTCCTGCAGTGATGCTGGGAACAGGAAATGATATGAACATTGCATCAAAAAAGCATTAAAGGTTCAGTTAATAATTAACAGGGTAAAATAAGACCAAGAACAACAACAAAAACTTATTTGGATACGCACATGACAATTACATTCGATTAATTGCACAGCCCTACTTTTAAAGAGCCCCTATTATGGGTTTTTGAAAATCACCTTCCATGTAGTGTGTAACACAGCTCTAAGTGAAGTGAAATATCAAGCTAAAGCTTAAATCTGAAAGTGCACAGTTTTTAAAACTATTGATTCATCTACAAAAGAGTCGACTCATAGTGGTTTAAACTAATCGTCTTGATAAGTTATCAGCCGTTTCGGCGTGACGTCGTTACGAAACATAATGGTTGCGCGCGCAGACCTAGCAAAATTCAAACCTGCGGTTCCGCCCACTAACACAGCAGCAGGACGCTCATGAAGACGCTGTGCTTACCTGGATATTATTGGAAGTGTGAGGGAAAGGAGTCGTTCAGAAATCTGTACACTTACAATGGGCGATCTATCACTACACAGCTCATGCATTAAGTTTCTTCCTCCATCTTGTAATGGACAGACAATACACCAGGGGTGCGGGCAAAATAAGGAAAATTATTAGGTACACCGGCAGGCTGCTGCACGCTGGGCTTCGGGCTTTAAAGGGAGCGCAGGAGCCCGCAGAGATAGCTTGTCAGAGGACAGAGGATGCTACAACCTCCCGGCTGGGTATGTGATCGTTTGGAATAGCAGAGTACAGGTAAGCCATGAGAAAATATAGCAGTTCACGGACGAGATGCCAGAGCAATGATTGCAAATAGAAATGATCTACATGTTTTGTTACTAGTTACCGCTTGTACTGTTTCCAGTTAACTCTTTTTATACTCATGTCGCGTCTAATGCCACGTTGAAAACGCGACGCGTGCTGCTTTGTATACGCATTTAAATGTGTTTGTGAGCTCGTTTCACTAACGTTTGACGTTGCTATGGCCACTGTTAGCTAATCCTGCACACGTGCAGCAGTCAAGGTTCAGAATAGTTCAGCTTTTGCTGCTGTGTGGATTAATCTGAATGTGTGTCATACTTGAGAGCAATGCTGGTGTTTAACTGCACTGCTTTCGGCGCTGAGGTGTCTGAATAACACTGTTGATAACCGGGTACTGTTTACTGTGGTGTTAGCAAGTTTACTTTGAAGCGTGTTTCGGGCGTCCGCTGCAATCGGATCCTATACCAATGTTAGCAACCCGGGGGCTTGATAAACCACGCTGGGCATTTCACGGTCTCGCGCTGAACGCTGTTGACCAATCGCAACAGGTTGTCATCGGTCCAATCAGCGCAGATTAGCTTCCCGCTAAGCAGGGGTTTGAGAACAAATGAATCGCTGAACGATTCATATGGGAGTCGCTGGGATAATTAGGTAAAATAAATGCATATTAATAGACCATGAAAGTGTTTTTTGACCTTGCATACATATCAGTATGTTGTTAAAGACCCATAAAACCGAAATATGACCCTTTTCAATGTGTAATAGGGGCTCTTTAACCATTTAGTTTCTCAGTACCTGTCGAAGTCCCAATGTCTTTGTGTCCCACATCTGCTTTATATTCCAGAAAAACGGCTGTTCACATTTCTGGCAGGAATCGCTATCCAGCCACTGCGGAGCCTGAAAAACACACAAATCTGAGCCACTGTTTGCTTACTATTGTGGTGAATGTGATGCAACACTGCTCCTGGGTCAGATATTTGACCATGGGTTTGTTTAAGCACACATGCTAATTAAACATATGCTAATATTCGATAATGTAATGATATGGCCGCCACAGTCCAAAAACATGCGCTACAGGTGAATTGGATGAACTAAATTGGCCATAATTTATGAGTGCATGTGTGTGACTGAGTATGTGTATATGATTCTCGGTACTGGGTTGCAGCTGGAAGGGCATCCACTGTAGAATACATATGCTGGAATAGTTGACAGTTTATTCCGCTGTGGTGACCCCTGATAAATATGGGACTAAGCTGAAGGAAAATTAATCCATGAATGAATAATTATCTATTATTTAAACTTGAAATACTAACTTTTTAAGAATATTCAGATTGTATTTGCAGAGGTTTTCATCATCAGTACCAAATGCTTTATTTTCAATTATTCACGTTTTACATCTGGCTAAAACTTTTTATTGAACATTCTCTAATTATTATTATATATATACAGTTAAAACCAGAAGTTTACATACACTGTATAAAAAGGCACATAACCATTTTTTAAAGAGTCAGATGTTAATGTGACTAAACTTTTTCTCTTTTAGGTAAGTTAGGATTATCAAATGTGTTTCTGTTCTGCTTAATAGCAAAATAATGAGAGAGATATTTTTTGAGAAATTGTTATAACTTTTCTTGAAAGTCAAGTTTACATACAATAAGATTATTATGCCTCTGAAAAAGCTCAGATGATGGTGTCAAGGTTTTGGAAGTTTCTGATTGGCTAATAAACAACATTTGAGTTAACTGGAGGCACAACTGTAGAATAGTATTTAAGACAAACCTCAAACACACTGCTTCCTTTTGTGACAACATGGGAAAATCTACAAGCCAGAATCAACAAAAAAAGCCAGATTACAATTTGCTAAATTACACTGGGAAAAAGAATAATTTTTGGAGACATGTCCTGTGGTCTGATGGAACTAAGATTGAACTGTTTGGCCATAATGACCAGCGTTACATTTGGAGGACAAAGGGGAAAGCTTACAAGCCTAGGAACACCATCCCAACTGTGAAGTATGGGGGCGGCAGCATCATGTTGTGGGGCTGTTTTGCTGCAGGAGGGACTGGCCCACTTCACAGCATAGATGGCATCATGAAGAAAGAACATTATGTAGAAATACTGAAGCAACATCTCAAGACATCAACCAGGAAATTAAAACTTGGCCACAAATGGGTCTTCAAAACAGACCATGACCCTAAGCATACTGCCAAATTAGTTAAAATGTGCTTTAAGGACAACAGAGTGAATATTTTGGAGTGGCCATCACAAAGCCCTGACTCAATCCTTTAGAAAGTTTGTGGGCAGAGTTGAAAAAGCTTGTGCGAGCAAGAAAGTTTACAAATCTGACTGTTACACCAATTCTGTCAGGAGGAATGGACCAAAATTCCTTCAAACTATTGTGAGAAGCTTGTTGAAGTATACCCAAAACATTTGACCAAAGTTATACAGTTTAAAAGCAAAGCTAAAAAAATACCAAGGAAATGTTTGTAAACTTTTGACTGTCTAGAAATTAATAAAAATATCTCGAAAAAGTTTCTCATTATTTTGGCATTTAGCAAATGTAAATGATTTAGGTAATCCTAACAGACCTAAAATAGTAAACGTTTAGTATGATTTAACATCAGACATTTTTTTTAAAAAATGTTTGTTCCTTTTTTAGAGTGTATGTATTCTGGTTTCAATTGTATATAAAATGGTGGCATCCATACAATTGATTTGTGTTGGGACAACATGAAGGAATTAAGTTAACCAACTCTTGTAAGCTGTTTTGGACAGAACTGTGTGTAGGTATAGTGTGTCCGCAGCCATACTGGAGTGATATAAACAGGGCTTGACATTAACTGTTTTGATCACCAGTCACTGCGTCTAGTAGATTTCTAACATAGCTACAATATAGCTGTCGGGAAAATATATTTTATATGCATAAATTTGACTTTCACATGTAAAAATTACTTGATTTAGATTTTGTGTTATGTTCACATCCCTCCTCATTAATTTCACTTGTTTTGTGTTGTGTATGAACTTGCTCAATGTGTATGAGCAAATGGGTTGTGGTTTCATAGTGTTGCATTGCAATTCATTTTATTTCACATGACTTTTCAGGGCGCAAAACTAAAGATTTATTTTCTAAAATTATATCAATTTTTTCTAACCACACCAAAAATAAATAATTATTTCTTAGCCACATTTTTTGAAGTAATGCGGTAAAACAAGCAAAATAAAGCTGTATACTTGCACTTTTTATTCAACAATGCCTGATAGGAAATGCTCATTTACAAAAAAAAGAGGTCTGATGGATTTAGAGGATTTTGCATCTGAACTCTTTATATGGTTAGGCCAATAATAATCTGTTGGTTAAAGCAAAAGTGGCAACTGGTGTTGGTTGCAAAAATACATTTTTAAAAACATCTCGAGCAGCAGAACTGTGGGTGCACAAGCATCGCCTTTGTCCAGTCTATTACAAAAAAACCTATCACAGCAGTTGCGTTTCCAGCCACGGCAGCTTAGTGCCAGGAAACGTGCCTTTTTAAACAGCCGCGCGCATTACATCAGCTGTGCATGCGAGAGATCATCCTCTCATTCGGTATTCATCTGCTTTCTTTTGCTTGTCCAAACACTATTTTTGTCAGTCGTGGTGCTTCTTTACTGTAAGATCACATTTGCATGCACATTGGGCCATGCTTACTTTCGAACCCTGCTTTTAAGAAAACTACCATTAAAAAATAATTTCCAACCAGCCAAAGTGGCTAGTGGGAGTGTCTGTCTAACCCGCCACAGCTAAAATCTACCCGCATTTGGTGGGTTGGCGGATGTTAATGTCAAGCCCTATATACATATACATATATATACACAGTTGAAGTCAGAATTATAAGCCCCCCTGTTTATTTTTTTCCCCAATTTCGGTTTAACTAAGAGAAGATTTGTTCAACACATTTCTAATCATAATAGTTTTAATAACTCATTTCTAATAACTAATTTATTTTATCTTTGCCATGATGACAGTAAATAATATTTGACAAGATATTTTTCAAGACACTTCTATACAGCTTAAAGTGACATTTAAAGGCTTAACTAGGTTAATTAGGTTAACTAGGCAGGTTAGGGTAATTAGGCAAGTTCTTGTATAACGATGGTTTGTTCTGTAGACTATCAAAAAATATATAGCTTAAAGGGGCTAATAATTTTGACCTTAAAATGGTTTTTAAAATTTAAAAACTGCTTTTATTTCAGCCGAAATAAAACAAAGAAGACTTTCTCCAGAAGAAAAAATATTATCAGACATACTGTGAAAATTTCCTTGCTCTGTTAAACATCATTTGGCAAATAAAAAGGGGGGCCAATAATTTGGACTTCAACTGTGTGTGTGTACATGCATATATATATATATAGGGGTGTCAAAATTAACTGTTTATTTGGTGCACCGCAATGCAGACGCAGACAATTCGGTATCGGTTCAGTAATAATCATAACCAGCAGAAGCCCCTATTTCACGGCGATTATGAGAATGAAAGTAATCTCCATTTCTCTCTCTCACTGTGGCCCATGAGTGCATCTGTGAAGAGCGGCAGCGTGTAAGAGCCAATCGCAGCCCTTTCCGTTGAGCGCGTGACCAATCAAAGGGGTGTAAGAAAGAACTTGGTAGACAAGGCTCAGAAAGAGAGCGGCATATTTATATTTGTTTATTTGCTATAAATGCTCGTGTTGTTTAAAGGTACAGTTTATATTTCTGACTGTTTGTATTAAAGGACAAAATTGTTTTACAAATAGTATATATACATATAATTATACATTTTAATACAAGAATTGCTGTGCTGTGAAGAAAATATAAAACTGTGTATGGAAAGAATTGTCAATGCACCGTGATGCTTGTTAACGCTTTTACAATAAGGTTTTTATCTGTTAACATCAGTTTTTTTAACTAAACTCACAATAACTACATTGTCGCCACTGGCTTGCTTGGTTTGGGACATGTAGAGCTGTGCATCGACGGATTTGCTCTTCAGTGTTTGGACTTTCAGCAGTAAAAATTAAACAGCACTGAACTGAACTAAACTGAACTTCAACTCTGAAAACTGGACTGACACTGTTTCAATTCAGTAGAACTATGTTAAGCTGCTTTGACACAATCTACATTGTAGAAGCGCTATAGAAATAAAGATGAATTGAACAATATAAATGACAACAGCTTTTATTATGATGTTAATTTCTAAATGCATTAAAATCAAACGTATCAATTTTATTAAATAGAGTTAATAACTAACAATATTCAGTTGTTCTCTTTAACTAGCTTTAACATGGTAACTAATAAATATGGCTCTTTGTTTTCTCACTGTTGATTTTAATGCATTAACTGACATGTATTAATGAGACTTTATTGTAAAGTATTACCTATTGTACTTTATCATCTTTTTGCAGTTTAATTTGTTTTAATTTGTCAAGTATTTCCCAAATGATGTTTAACATATTCAGGAATTTTCCACAGTATTTCCTATAATATTTTTTCTTCTGGAGAAAGTCTTATTTCTTTTATTTCGGCTAGAATAAAAGCAGTTTTTAAATTTTTTAAATCCATTTTAGGGTCAATATTATTAGACCTCTTAAGCAATATTTGTTTCAATTTTCTACAGAACAAACCATCGTTATACAAGGACTTGCCTAATTACCCTTACTTGCCTAATTAACCCGAGTTAAGCCTTTAAATGTGACTTTAACCTGAACACTAGTATCTTGAAGAAATATCTAGTCATATATTATGTGCTGTCATCATGGCAAAGATAAAAGAAATGAGTTATTACAAATGAGTTATTAAAATTATTATGATTAGAAATCATAAACAGAATAATTCTCATAAACAGAAAATACAGGCAGTGCAGAATTATTAGGCAAATGAGTATTTTGACCACATCATCCTCTTTATGCATGTTGTCTTACTCCAAGCTGTATAGGCTCAAAAGCCTACTACCAATTAAGCATATTAGGTGATGTGCATCTCTGTAATGAGAAGGGGTGTGGTCTAATCACATCAACACCCTATATCAGGTGTGCATAATTATTAGGCAACTTCCTTTCCTTTGGCAAAATGGGTCAAAAGAAGGACTTGACAGGCTCCGAAAAGTCAAAAATAGTGAGATATCTTGCAGAGGGATGCAGCACTCTTAAAATTGCCAAGCTTCTGAAGCGTGATCATCGAACAATCAAGCGTTTCATTCAAAATAGTCAACAGGGTCGCAGGCGTGTGGAAAAACCAAACTAAAAACCAAGGCGCAAAATAAACTGCCCATGAACTGAGAAAAGTCAAGCGTGCAGCTGCCAAGATGCCGCTTGCCACCAGTTTTGCCATATTTCAGAGCTGCAACATCACTGGAGTGCCCAAAAGCACAAGGTGTGCAATACTCAGAGACATGGCCAAGGTAAGAAAGGCTGAAAAACGACCACCACTGAACAAAACACACAAGCTGAAACGTCAAGACTGGGCCAAGAAATATCTCAAGACTGATTTTTCTAAGGTTTTATGGACTGATGAAATGAGAGTGAGTCTTGATGGGCCCGTGGCTGGATCGGTAAAGGGCAGAGAGCTCCAGTCCGACTCAGATGCCAGCAAGGTGGAGGTGGAGTACTGGTTTGGGCTGGTATCATCAAAGATGAGCTTGTGGGGCCTTTTCGGGTTGAGGATAGAGTCAAGCTCAACTCCCAGTCCTACTGCCAGTTTCTGGAAGACACCTTCTTCAAGCAGTGGTACAGGAAGAAGTCTGCGTCCTTCAGGAAAAACATGATTTTCATGCAGGACAATGCTCCATCACACGCGTCCAAGTACTCCATAGCGTGGCTGGCAAGAAAGGGTCTAAAAGAAGAAAAACTAATGACATGGCCTCCTTGTTCACCTGAGCTGAACCCCATAGAGAACCTGTGGTCCATCATCAAATGTGAGATTTACAAGGAGGGAAAACAGTACACCTCTCTGAACAGGGTCTGGGAGGCTGTGGTTGCTGCTGCACGCAATGTTGATGGTGAACAGATCAAAACACTGACAGAATCCATGGATGGCAGGCTTTTGAGTGTCCTTGCAAAGAAAGGTGGCTATATTGATCACTGATTTGTTTTAGTTTTGTTTTTGAATGTCAGAAATGTATATTTGTGAATGTTGAGATGTTATATTGGTTTCACTGATGAAAATAAATCATTGAAATGGGTATATATTGGTTTTTTGTTAAGTTGTCTAATAATTCTGCACAGTAATAGTCACCTGCACACACAGATATCCTCCTAAAATAGCTCAAACTAAAAACAAACTAAAACTACCTCCAAAAATATTCAGCTTTGATATTAATGAGTTTTTTGGGTTCATTGAGAACATGGTTGTTGTTCAATAATAAAATTAATCCTCAAAAATACAGCTTGCCTAATAATTCTGCACTCCCTGTATAGGGGGGCTAATAATTCTGACTTCGACTGCATATACAATAAAGCAATACAGGCATAAAAACAAAAAAGATTAGGTTGCAGATTAGGTCAATATTGTGATAATACTGTATGCTGTGATTAAACCCAAGCACTTAAATTACAAGAAAATATGATTCCATCATCATAAGCGTAATGCTAATATAGAGGGATGTAAACACAAACAATAGTCCCAATGTATTTTCTGTTTTACATTTTTAATTTCTATAGCTTCTGAGAATCCAAAAAGAGCCACATATTGACAAATAATGTTATGATAGCTGTTTCAACATTACGTTATGATTGAATTGCCTCTTGTTACAGTTATGAAATAGTGTGATAACAAGCAGAAAATGTTCATGGGCCAGTGACATCGCCACATTGAAATGGTCTATAGTAAGAGCAGTGCTGTGTGTGTGTTTCCTCAGTTCTGCAGTACCTCTTGTCTTGTCGTGTCCATGTTCCAGACGGTTATTCCTCCATCAGCAGAGCAGGACACGAGCTGACGGGTCAGAGGCAGATACCGCAACGCCAGGACCTTCTCACTGACATGGACGAGCAGAGAGAGAGAATAACAGAACGTGACTGTGCAACTAAACAGATTTCCTACATACACCGCTGTTCAACTGTCTAGAGTTTGTGTTTGAAAATGTTTTGCCCATCAAAGCTGCATTAATGTGATACAAATGATATTTGTGCTGAATTTTGAATATATTTTTAATGTTTTGTTTTTAATGTAATATTTAAAGGGAAGCTATTATGCAAAAAGCACTTTTATAACGGGCTTAAACACTGTTGCGTGGCAGCCGTGTGTGAATATAACCAGCTTCTGATGGTAAAAATTTATTCATTTGTTTAACTTTATACTTGATAAAAACAGTCTGCAGAAACACTTTGATTGACATTCTCTCTTTATACATTTCATTGGCAGTGGAAAGCCCACTAAGAGGCATGGGACGATAACCATTTTCAAGGTATACAAGGTATACCGTGGTTTGGAAAAGTCAAGGTTTTGAAACCACCAACATTTTCTGCTACACCGTTCCTTAGGTATGTATATGATGTTTTTTTTAATAAATTTTTTTACAGCTTTTTTAGGAAAACCGTATCGCCAGCAGAAAAAATATCCAAAGACGCTATTTTAAATTGTAAAGAAATCTGTTTTTGAAACAAATGAAGAGAACAGCATTACATGTTTACTGCTCCAAAGTATTTTAAATAATTTTCAAAATAAAATATATTGTGTTCAAAGGGGAAAAAAGTTTAAGTTTTTTTCAGAGTGTCCGCTGGGTCTTAAAATGTCTTAAACAGGGCTTAAAAACGGAGAAAAATCCAATCGGTTCACCAAGAGCAGCATTGATATATTTTGTTTCTGTTCTAGTTATTAAACAAAATTTTCCGTAAACGGTTTTCTAGAAAAAAAAAAAAAAAATGGTTAAGAACGTTATTTTATTACAAAGTATTGCAGGGCTCTAGAGTGCCCTGATTTCTTAATGGTGCAACTAAAAATTCTATTCGAGGGGTAAAATTAAATG
>LR812533.1:51417120-51427120 GCA_903798195.1 Danio kyathit
CACCTGTCAGTCAGTACTGATGCGCGATTCGTAAACACACTAAATCGCACTTCAGCTGCGTGTTTTTTGAAAGCGCACTTGAGCAGAGTATACACGATTGGCACGCAAGAATCCCGTGCACCAACAGCAGAAAATCGGCGCGGCAAGCATCAGTCAGTGGCGGGGTGAATTTTGGTGTGGCGCCCTGCCATGGAAGAATGAATGTAGCGGAAACCATGCAGTAATCGAGTGATCGCGCACTCACATGACATGACATGACATGCACTTGGGAAAATACTAACTTTAGAATATAATATTTAGAACAAAATCTCATTACTAATACAATTTAATCAAATGTGATCAAATAAATATGTGCTTAAATTTAGTTTAATTAGTTAAAGACAAGTGACGTCAACCTCAACAATGGGCAGCAGGGGGGCGTGAGAGTAATCGCGGGGTACGCCACGAGAGTTTCGCGATACCGTATCGTGCTTGGTGTATCGCGATATTTCGTTCGGTTTGAAGTTATCGTTACACCCTTAATGCTCAGTGAACATTCTTGGTTTCACCCAATGCCAGTTTAGCCAATTATATTTCAGCACCCGGGTTTGCCTTGGTGGAAAACCAGCACATTTTCATTCATTATTCAGGAAGGATCTTAAAGCATGTGCTCATGACCGAAATGCGACCTCCGGTGGACAGCAGCAGACTCCAAAATGAGACGCAGATTCAGAGTTCCACATGAGGTTATTAATAAGCAAATAATATAAATATTATGAGCGTAAACATTAGGTGAGCAGGGTAACCCCGTGTCATAACAACACGCTACGTGACGAGATACGCAGTGATCAGCAGTTTGGCTGTTTGCACCAGACGAAACAACGACAGAAATGTAAACACAGCCATTCAGAAGCACAGAATATGCACTCACCCACGAAATGATAAGGTTTATAATCTAATTAATACACATTAAACCTCTTTAACATTATTAAATGTAGATGCTGAATCACTGATATGTGTTGGTTTTGAGTTCTGAAGTTCAGTTTCAAACGGCTTTTTATTTTCCAGATCTGAGCTGAACTATCTGCTGCTGCTTTCAGTTATACGGCAATAAATGTGATGTAAAACAGCATTCAGACTCACATTATTAGCATTTAACTCTGACTAAAGCACATGAGCTGTACCTGAGCTGATCATTGTCAGTTTTCTGTTGTTCAGCTGAGAGAAGTAGAAGCTGTTTCTAATATCAATTCGAGGTGTTGATTAGGACAAAAACTCCTTGTAATATGGAGATATTCCTTCTCTCAATGCTGTCTTAAATCAGACTTTATGCTCGAGACTAGCTTATGTAGGTCCTCAATCTGGCAACCTGCGCTTGTGTTTGTTTTGATCCAGGAATGCAATACTTAGTTCAACCACTGGGTGTCAAACTTACAAACTGCACCTTTAAGACTTCAAGACCTTTTTAAGACCATATGAATGAAATTTAGACTTATACCAGGATAAATGCTAAGGGTTTTTTTTTGAATATCCCAGTTGGAAATGATTTTCACTTGCCCTATCAAAATGATTATAATTTAACACATTTAACAATAAAATAATAATTATTTAATAATAAAAAATATAGGCCAGGTCATTATCCTCAGCAGTAAATAATGAAGACTTTTAAACTAATGCTACTGTAAGGAAAGTAAGTAAATCATTATGGATACTATAAATAAAGTTAAAATTGTTTATTATTTTTAAATAAAAAGTTTTATTGAGATTGTATGAGCGTTAATGGCCAGATTAAGTAGCTATACATGGAAAATTAAGACCTGTTTAAAAGATTAAAAAGACCTACAAAATATTTCAGTAGATTTAAGATTTTAAGACCTCCTAAAATTTAGGCTTGAACTAAAACATGAAATGGAATTAAGACCATGGTGGAGTATGCAGCATATATAGTGGCAGTCATGAAGTAAACACTGCATCAAACTATTTACCGTCATGTAGTGGACTTTCAACATATTTTCCAACAAGATCCACACCACACAGCTGTCAGTCAAAGACCACGCATGCATGCACGCGCGTGCACACACAGACGTGCACACACAGACAACACACACACAGACACACACAAAAGACGATTACCATGTTACCTCAATCATATTCAGGGCCTTATTTATAAGTGGAAATTTAACCAATATGAATCAGATCCGTAGGAGGTAGATTGGATTTTCACCTGTCAATTCGAGTTGCGCGTCATTAAAAACCCATATCGAATGACGTCAACTCTGATGCTTTCATTTTAGAACAGACTTAAGCAGAGTTGCAAACCTTAAATCTCAAACATGAGGACTAAAAAAAGCTAAAAGAGAGAAAAAGAGATCAACATCCACCACATAACCAATATAAACTATTATAAAACTATTGCATACATCACATGCATAAATCACGCCATGGACATTACAATAAGATGCCTGCCGGTTTAAAAAGGCCTAGATTAAAAAAAGATGGCGAAATGAGAACTTTTCTGTCATAAACTACAGTAAAACAACTTGTCAAAAAGATTTTTTTTTTTATTAAACCCTTCGAACACATTAAATACAGGAATGGACAAAAGAGGGCTATTTTATTATCAGCTGTCAGTCAGCGCCCGCTCTTTTTTTCCTGGTCATTGCGCCTTTGCCGTGGCTGTGTAAATGTAGACAATCAGATACGAGTCACTTTTAAAAGATGATGTAAGCCGGTCATCAACAAAATCAGATACAGTCACAAAATCAGGATTGACCATCAAGATCTGCAGTCTTATTGTTCATTTGATACGGAGCCTTTAATTGTCACTTATAAGGGATTTACAAAGCATAAATAGTTTTCACTTTAGATTAGGTCACAAAACTGCATAAAGTTAAGTTAATAAAGCATTTATTAACATGTATAGTAACCATTACTATATTCCTGAATAATAAAATATATAAATGTTGATTTATATAGTTTATTAATCATTTACTAACTCATTCTGAATGATTTTAAAAGCCACCAACTACTCTTAAACACAAATGGTTTGTAAATAATGCAGTACTGAATTTAGTAATGAACAATTAATAAGGAATAAAGTATGAAAAAACAATCATTAAGCACATTATGCATGTGCTTGTAAGTCAAAAATACAGCATCTGTGTTTATAAACTGCTTACTATAGTCTATTAATGTAGAGTTAATCCTTAACAGATAATTAATTCACTATTTACTAATGCTTAATAGATGATTTATAGTGTGTAGTTATTATAAAGTGTCACCAATACGCTTTTGATCAATTTATTTAGCATTGTTTATTTATTCCATGTGATTTGCACATGTCCTGAGTCATCTGTATTTAAAAGAAAACATTTGTTAGTGTTGGCTCTCGTTACCATAGTAACGCGTAGAACATGTTCTGAGAATAGAACGCATTCCAAAAGTGTACCTAAAGCCTTGCAGCATAGGAGAAGCTCTTGTGGGTTTGTTGTAGTGGCGTAGAGAAGGGTGTTGTTTCGTAGTGAGTGAATATCGAAGTCCTCTAGTGTTTCTCAGCGATTGAACATCTCCCCGTTTGAGTGATTCACGGTGCAAGACCGAAATCCTCATCCTATTTCAGCTCGCAAACCCAGAGTTTTTGACAGGTGTAAGCCTGAAAACCGATTTACATCATGGTTGAGCATCTTACACTGGATGTTGACCGCGCAACATCGGCTGCCAAAATGAGACTCTAAGAGCCAGAAAGAAATGCGCAGCTCAAAGAACGGCCTATAAACGGCACTAATAGTGAGTCCTATTTACATTCTGATATGAATACCCAGTGTTTTCCTGATATAACAATATATACTTATTATTAAAACCTAATGTTTGTACACTACAATAGACAGCTGTTTTCGTAAAGAGCTCTGTTAACACATTCCTGTAACTTGAAAATCCACAGTAACTTGCAGCAGTTCGCCAGTAGTACTGTATTGTAAATTACTGTAAAGTACTGTATTTACTGCATTTATCTTGTGGTATATGTGTTTACAGAATTGTATGTACATCTTCACTGTCATTTTCACAAAGCAACTTTAAAATACAGTAACATACCACAAATACAGTAAAATACAGTAATGGTTAACAGTGAGGCTGTAGCAGGATGTACATGTGATGACGATAACTTCTGGCATTATTAGTTCATATTTATGAGATTATTTCATCACTAGGTTAATCACTGTGCTGCACAGTTAATGAACAGCAGTAACAGAATATGCTGAGATAGTAAACGCTAAATAATATGCTCTAATATATTCAAGTGCATCTTAATGAAACGTTTTGTGTAAATTGATGTTGTATCTCATTTTCAGCTTTTCTGATACAACTTTAGTCTAAAATCCCTCAGTAAAATTAAGTATTTGCTTTTCTATTGTAAAAAGTGCACTGAACGTCTATTTTTTATATTGTTTGGTGCATTGACCATTTATTTGTGTGACCAGTTTTATAAAACATGAGAATAATCAAATATTGTTATCGTCAATTAATAATAATAAAAAATAAGGAAAATGTCATGGTTAAAGTATGTTTAAACTCATAGTAAATTTGTGGTTTAGTTATATATATTTGGTGAATGTTCATTTTAATTTCCTCTCAAATTACTGTGGAAAAGTGTGTAAAGATGAGCAATCGTTTCTCTTTTAACAGATGAGGAGAAGGAGAAAGTGAAAGAGACGAAAAAGAAGAGAAAGAAGAGCAAAGTTGCTTCGTTCATCAGAGCTGCTTTGAGATGGTTCTGCTTCTCTCCCAGTGATGAGCCATTCAGATTTCCATCCTCTGATGGTAAATGGTTTTGGCATCTAGATATTTTTTAGACTATAATGTTATGAATAAACTGTATTTTACTCCCCTTTTCTGGAGTTTAACGTCTCCTTGAAAATGACTGTGGACTATATGCAAACTGCAACTGTCTTTTAACAGATTATGAGGTCTATGAGAAGACGATGGTGAAAAAGGAAGAAGGGAAGGGGTAATGCGAGGAGGAGGAGGTGTGGAGAAGGAGGAGGAGGTGATGACGGAGAAAGAGAACGATAACACAAAGGAAGAGAAGACAAGGGAGGTGAAAAGTGTGGTGGAGGAGGACAAGATGAAGAAAAATGAGGAGGAAATCAAATACATTGAAAAAGAGGAGGACATGGAGAAAGAGGAAGTGAAGAGAGGAGAGGAGAAGGAGGCCAAAGAGAAACTCCATGGTGGAAGAGGAGGAGGTGAAAGGAAAGGAAAGTGAGGAAGAGAAAATAGATGACATTGATAAGGAGAGAGGAGGAGGTGAAGAGGAGGAGGAACTGCAGGGTGGAGGAGGAGACGAAAGAAAAGGAAAGTGAGGAGGTGGAAAACAACATGGAGGAGAAAGAGACAATAACTGACATTGTAAGGACGGAGGTGGAGGAGAGGGTGGTGAAGAAGAGGAGGATGAGGACAGGGACAATTTACAGTTTGAAAGAGGAGTTGCAGACCAAGTTCCCAATAGAGAAGCAGCATATGTGGCCTAACAACAGACCTGCCTCCAAGGCTCCAGCTGCACGGCGGGGAAAAACCGCCATATTTTATTATGGGGCCGAGGAAAGTTTGAAACTCAATAAAGTTGTGTTGAGCAAAACATGTGTGTTGTGTTTATCTGCTTAATTTCTTTAACTTAAACTTTAATTCAAAAGTGTTGAATGTGTTTAAAAGTGTGCTTACAGGTTTTGAACATTCTTACAAACATCTTCTTTTCTGTTCAACCCGATGAAAGAAAGTCAAACTGGTTTATAACAGCTAAAGGCTGAGGAAATGATGACAGAATTATGGTTTTGGTTGAACTATTCCTTTAAAGGCTTAACTAGGTTAATTAGGCAAGTCACTGGACAACAGTGGTTTGTTCTGTAGACTGGAAAACACAATTTCAGGGTTTCTGCAGGTTTCACCAAGTTAAATTTAAGGCAGCTGTATGTGAGTGTTTGACTCTTCTTAAGCATAAAATCACCATCATATGTGTGCAGATATTTCAGAAACATGCTCAGTGAACATTCTTGTTTATCTGAAAACCAATGCTGAAGTCCGATATTCTGCTTTGCACATGTGTGTGACATGCCGGAGCGTCTGTCTTTGTTTTGGTCATTTAATTCACCTAATACCAGTTTAGCCAATTATATTTCAGCACCGGGTTGCCTTGGTGGAAAACAGCGTATTTCATTCATTTATTCAGGAAGGATCTTAAAGCATGTGCTTATGACCGAAATGCGACCTCCGGTGGACAGCAGCAGACTCCAAAATGAGACGCAGATTCAGAGTTCCACATGAGGTTATTAATTAGTAGGGGTGTAACGATACACCAAAGGCACGATTCGGTTCGGTTCACGGTTTTGGAGCCACGGTTCGGTTCGGTTTCTGTTTGCTGTGGGGTTAGGTTTGATGTCATCTTAACAGCAATGCTAAGGAACAATAGATTCACTTAATAACAAGAACAACTAAACTTTTTCTTTATTAACTTTGCCATCACATTTTAGTACAGTCAGGATACCGGAGTAAACAACAAACATTAAATAAATACCTCCAATATAGAGTAGTCAGAAAAAACAATTCTCTTTAGTGCAGCCATCTTAAGAAAGTAAACTCAAATTAAATAAATAACTGCAGTGTTGACTATAGTGGAAGATAAACAGGCTTGTCCTCTCTAAGAACACATGAAATATTCAGTTAATTTCAGTTAAGATGAACACAGTTTCCATAAGTATACTTCATTGATAAAGGTCAATGGCTCTGCATACAATGACTTTATCTTGCTGGAGTCTATAGCCGCCTCGCTCCACCCCAGGACGCGTTAATGTCGCAAAACGCACAAAAACGCACTAAATCGCACTTCAGCAGCGGTTATTTGAAAGCCCATAAAAGATCTGCACTTGAGCGTGTATATTTGAGGGCGTGCAAGAAGTTTTGCGCACGAACAGAGGAAATCGGCGCGCAAGCAAAGAGAATACACTGCAGTTTTGTCTGAAACTAATGTTACGGTTCAAGCTGGTTGTATTTTTGCCTCCCGTTCGCTCTCTCTCTCTCTTCTCTCTCTCTCTCTCTCTCTCTCTCTCTCTCTCTCTCCGTGCCTGTCATTTCTGTATGTCCACCTTCACGACAGCTGATTGGTCAGGAGACCGATCTATCATCACTGGGCGTCGTGGCGCGGGGATCTAAAAAGCCCGTCAGGAAAAGCGGAGATGAGCGCATCTTTTCGTGTATTTTGCTAACATGATTATGATTTTCGTTGTTTTTGCTTAACTTTCGTTTGGGCAAAATTATTTAGCATTACTTTTGCCCACTTTGAGATATTTTGTGATTTTGTACATTTTTTTTGATTGTGATTGTTGTTGGTTTTTGGCTCAGCTATTTCCCGTCATATTGAGCTTTACCTCCTCAAGTTCACCTCTTCTCAGAGTAAGGTGGATAGGGAAGATGTCTTATGACTTCCATTTTGCAAACACATAGAAAATGTATTGTTAAAGCCATCAGGTAAGAGGTGAACGTCATCTTTGTATTTATTTTATTCTACAGTTCAGTATAGGGAAGAATGCGGCGCACGGCGCTGAAAACTGCGATGTCAATATATTGCCTGCGCGCCTATTCTCTCCGTCCATGCACAAAACTCCTGCGTGCCCCCATATATACTCCGCTCAAGTGCGCCTTAGTGTGTTTATGTATAACAAGTATGTCTCCGACCTTCATTAGATTTGCTAGAAATATTTATGAATGTCTCCAATAGAACCGAGCGGCATAAATGCTCCCTGAAGTAAAGTGAAACGTCTATAAACTCCATCAAGATAACCTCATCTATACATTTTAAAGTATTATAAAGCATTATCTATTATCTATAAAGTATAATTATGGAAACTGTGTTCATCTTAACTGAAAGCGGTCGTATTTGCCAGCCTCACACGCTGCATGCACCTGTCAGTCAGTTACTGATGCGCGATTCGTAAACACACTAAATCGCACTTCAGCTGCGTGTTTTTGAAAGCGCACTTGAGCAGAGTATACACGATGGCACGCAAGAATCCCGTGCACCAACAGAAAATCGGCGCGCAAGCATCAGTCAGTGGCGGGTGAATTTTGGTGTGGCGCCCTGCCATGGAAGAATGAATGTAGCGGAAACCATGCAGTAATCGAGTGATCGCGCACTCACATGACATGACATGACATGCACTTGGAAAATACTAACTTTAGAATATAATATTTAGAACAAAATCTCATTACTAATACAATTTAATCAAATGTGATCAAATAAATATGTGCTTAAATTTAGTTTAATTAGTTAAAGACAAGTGACGTCAACCTCAACAATGGGCAGCAGGGGGCGTGAGAGTATCGCGGTACGCCACGAGAGTTTCGCGATACGTATCGTGCTTGGTGTATCGCGATATTTCGGTTCGGTTTGAAGTATCGTTACACCCTTAATGCTCAGTGAACATTCTTGTTTCACCCAATGCCAGTTTAGCCAATTATATTTCAGCACCGGGTTGCCTTGGTGGAAAACAGCACATTTCATTCATTTATTCAGGAAGGATCTTAAAGCATGTGCTCATGACCGAAATGCGACCTCCGGTGGACAGCAGCAGACTCCAAAATGAGACGCAGATTCAGAGTTCCACATGAGGTTATTAATTAGTAGGGGTGTAACGATACACCAAAGGCACGATTCGGTTCGGTTCGCGGTTTTGGAGCCACGGTTCGGTTCGGTTCGGTTTCTGTTTGCTGGGGTTAGGTTTGATGTCATCTTAACAGCAATGCTAAGGAACAATAGATTCACTTAATAACAAGAACAACTAAACTTTTTCTTTATTAACTTTGCCATCACATTTTAGTACAGTCAGGATACCGGTAAGTACAACAAAACATTAAATAAATACCTCCAATATAGAGTAGTCAGAAAAAACAATTTCTTTAGTGCAGCCATCTTAAGAAAGTAAACTCAAATTAAATAAATAACTGCAGTGTTGACTATAGTGGAAGATAAACAGGCTTGTCCTCTCTAAGAACACATGAAATATTTCAGTTAATTTCATTTAAGATGAACACAGTTTCCATAAGTATACTTCATTGATAAAGGTCAATGGCTCTGCATACAATGACTTTATCTTGCTGGAGTCTATAGCCGCCTCGCTCCACCCCAGGACGCGTTAATGTCGCAAAACGCACAAAAACGCACTAAATCGCACTTCAGCAGTGGTTATTTGAAAGCCCATATAAAGATCTGCCCTTGAGCGTGTATATTTGAGGGCGTGCAAGAAGTTTTGCGCACGAACAGAGGAAATCGGCGCGCAAGCAAAGAGAATACACTGCAGTTTTGTCTGAAACTAATGTTACGGTTCAAGCTGGTTGTATTTTTTGCCTCCCGTTCGTTCGCTCTCTCTCTCTCTCTCTCTCTCTCCGTGCCTGTCATTTCTGTATGTCCACCTTCACGACAGCTGATTGGTCAGGAGACCGATCTATCATCACGGGCGTCGTGGCGCGGGGATCTAAAAAGCCCGTCAGGAAAAGCGGAGATGAGCGCATCTTTTCGTGTATTTTGTCAACATGATTATGATTTTCGTTGTTTTTGCTTAACTTTCGTTTGGGCAAAATTATTTAGCATTACTTTGCCCACTTTGAGATATTTTGTGATTTTTGTACATTTTATTTGACTGATTTGTTTGTTGGTTTTTGGCTCAGCTATTTCCCGTCATATTGAGCTTTACCTCCTCAAGTTCACTCTTTTCTCAGAGTAAGGTGGATAGGGAAGATGTCTTATGACTTCCATTTTGCAAACACATAGAAAATGTATTTGTTAAAGACATCAGGTAAGAGGTGAACGTCATCTTTGTATTTATTTTATCTACAGTTCAGTATAGGGAAGAATGCGGCGCACGGCGCTGAAAACTGCGATGTCAATATATGCGCGCCTATTCTCTCCGTCCATGCACAAACTCCTGCGTGCCCCCATATATACTCCGCTCAAGTGCTCCTTAGTGTGTTATGT
>LR812533.1:51434620-51437120 GCA_903798195.1 Danio kyathit
TCAAGTGCTCCTTCAGATCCTATTTAGTTGGCTTAGTTGCATTTGATCAGGGTTGGAGCTAAACTCTGCAGGACGGTAGATCTCCAGGAACTGGGTTGAGCACCCCTGTCCTAGGGCCCGAGTGTCACAGCACATTTTTAGCTCTTAAGTGGCTATTTAAAACACTTTGAATGTTTTATATTTTGTTACAGACATACAGTGTCATCCTGCAACTGTTTTGCAGCATATGAAATGTCCCAAACCCTATTTTTAACTGTCCAAAATGGGGGGGAAAATGTTGTTTTTACTCTCTGATAGTCAAAGCAAGTTCAAAATAAAATTCTATGTTATATATGCATTAAAAAACATTCAGAAAAAAGTGCTTTATGTAAATTCGGACCACGAGTCCACATATAGGGACATAATTTTTCTCTAAAAGTACATCATATCAAAAGATGATACTTAGATTTTTATTCTAATTAGGTTCCAATAAGCCCAAATAGCAAAGAGAAATAAAAAAAATGCATGTTAAAAAACACCTTGAGCCTTAAGAGGATATGGCGACTTCCAGCAGGATAACACACCATCATAAAGCACAAATCATCTCAGACTGGTTTCTTGAACATGACAATGAGTTCACTGTACTCAAATGGCCTCCACAGTCACCAGAACTCAGTCCAATAGAGCACCTTTGGGATGTGGTGGAACGGGAGATTCGCATCATGGATGTGCAGCCGACAAATTTGCAGCAACTGCGTGATGCTATCATGTCAATATGGAGCAAAATCTCTGAGGAATATTTCCAGTACCTTGTTGAATCTATGCCACAAAGGATTGAGGGAGTTTTTTCGAAAGCAAAAGGGGGTCCAACATGGTACTAGTAAGGTGTACCTAATAAAGTGGCCGGTTACTGTTTTCATGGTATTTGTGATCAAATTAAAAACTGCCTTGGTGAGCAGAAGTGTACACAGTTTCCAGTACTGTACTTGTGTTTACATGAGCTAAAGACAAAACAAAACTGTACAAACACACTAATGGAGCTGAGGTAAAGTAATTTAAGCTGGAATCTTGCAGAACTGAAGTTTCTCATAATACGTATTAATAAATATATTAAATAAATATTATTTTTATAAATTTCAGTGATCAAATATTTACTTAATCTGTAAAATGTGTACACCTCAACCCCATTATATCCATTAGCACACAACAGAAAGCTCAGGAGACACACAGAGAGCGATCTAAATATAGAGTCAGAGTAAAAGAAAAAGCGTTGAGAGACTGGTCTGAGGTGAAGGATACTGTAAACAGGAAGCCCAGGAGCCGAAGCTGTGGCGTCCCAGCATAGAGCCGCTCTGAGTGCTCATCCAGCTGATGCTCTTATCATGACCCGTGCTGACCAGCCACTGACTCTCCAGAGAGAACAGGAGATCTGACACGCGGTTCTGATGAGCTGAGGAGCAAACAGAGAGAGAGAGAGAGAGAGAGAGAGAGAGAGAGAGAGAGAGAGAGAGAGAGAGAGAGAGAGAGAGAGAGAGAGAGAGAGAGAGAGAGAGAGTTAGGAAACAGGGATATACACACACACGCACACACACACACACACAGTTACACATGGATGCATAAAGACACACACAGATACTGATATACATTTACACACACAGATATACAGACAGTTGCACACACAGATACGGATGGATACACACATATGCACACACAGACATGGATACACAGAAAGACAAAGATAGACACACATTTACACATGGATACATTGACATACACACAAAGATACACACACACACACACACAGAGCTACACATGGATATGCAGACATACACACAAAGACAAACATACTCACACATGCACACACAAACACACACACATGCAGATACAAACACACATTGAGAATTACACATAGATACACACACACTCACCCATTGATTGACACAGACACAAATGGATACACTGATACACACCGACAGTTCCACATAGATACGCAGATATGCACACAGATAAAGACAGACACACAGAGAGTTGCACATGGATACACAGATTAAAATGCACACACAGACAGATAAACTATAAACACACACAGTTAGACACAAATCCACCCATCACACACACACACACACACACACACACAGAGAATTGCATATATATACACACACATTTACACATGAATTCACACATACACAAAGAAAAAGATACACACACATTTACATATAGATACACACAGACAGATAAACACACACACGGATACGCAAACATACACACAAAGAAAAAGATATATATACACACACAGTTACACAGACAAGCACACAAAATGCACAGATAGACACACACACAGTTGCACAGATCCTCCCACCCACACACACACACACAGATTTACATATAGATACACACACAGACAGATAAACACACACACACGGATACGCAAACATACACACAAAGAAACAGATATACACACACACAGTTACACAGACAAACACACAAACGCACAGATAAACACACACACACAGATCCTCCC
>LR812533.1:51442120-51654620 GCA_903798195.1 Danio kyathit
GCCAGAGGTCAGAGGAGAATGGCCAGACTGGTTGGAGCTGATTCTGCTGCAACATTTGGATGGCCGGGTCAGAACTTGGCATCAACAACATGAAAGCATGGATCAATCTTGCCTTGTATCCATGTTTCAGGCTGGTAGTGGTGGTGTAATGGTGTGGGGGATATTTTCTTGGCACACTTTGGGCCCATTAGTATAAATTAAGCATTGTGTCAACGCCACAGCCTACCTGAGTATTGTTGCTGACCATGTCCATCTCTTTATGACCACAGTGTACTCAAATGGCCTCCACAGTCACCAGAACTCAATCCAATAGAGCACCTTTGGGATGCGGTGAAATGGGTGATTCGCATCATGGATGTTTAGCCAACAAATATGCAGCAACTGTGTGATGCTATCATGTTGATATGGACCAAAATATCTGAGGAATATTTCCAGCACTTTGTTGAATCTATGCCACAAAGAATTAAGGCAGTTCCGAAGGCAAAAGGGGGTCCAACACGGTACTAGTAAGGTGTACCTAATAAAGTGGCCGATGAGCGTATGTAACAAAATAGTTTTGTATAGTTTGTTTTTATGCATGTGCATGCATTACATTTACATAATACATATATACAGTTGAAACCAGAAGTTTATATACACTCTAAAAAAAGGAACATAACCATTTTTTTTTTTTAAATGTCTGATGTTAAATCATACTAAACGTTTACAATTTTAGGTCTGTTAGGATTACCTAAATCATTTACCATTGCTAAATGCCAGAATAATGAGATATATATTTTTTTTAGAGAATTTTTTATTAATTTCTAGACAGTAAAAAGTTTACATACATTTCCTTGGTATTTTTTTAGCTTTGCTTTTAAACTGTATAACTTTGGTCAAATGTTTTGGGTATCCTTCAACAAGCTTCTCACAATAGTTTGAAGGAATTTTGGCCCATTCCTCCTGACAGAATTGGTGTAACTGAGTCAGATTTGTTGGCTATCTTGCTCGCACAAGCTTTTTCAACTCTGCCCACAAATTTTCTATAGGATTGAGCTCAGGGCTTTGTGATGGCCACTCCAAAACATTCAAAATGTCCTTAAAGCACATTTTAACTAATTTGGTAGTATGCTTAGGGTCATGGTCTGTTTGGAAGACCCGTTTGTGGCCAAGTTTTAATTTCCTGGCTGATGTCTTGAGATGTTGCTTCAGTATTTCTACATAATGTTCTTTCTTCATGATGCCATCTATACTGTGAAGTGGACCAGTCCCTTCGGCAGGAAAACAGCCCCACAACATGATGCTGCCGCCCCCATACTTCACAGTTGGGACGGTGTTCCTAGGCTTGTAAGCTTTCCTCTTTGTCCTCCAAAAGTAACACTGGTCATTATGGCCAAACAGTTCAGTCTTAGTTCCATCAGACCACAGGACATGTCTCCAAAAATTATTCTTTTTCCCAGTGTAATTTAGCAAATTGTAATCTGGCTTTTTTTGTTGATTCTGGCTTGTTAATTTTCCCATGTTGTCACACAAGGAAGCAGTGTGTTTGAGGTTTGCCTTAAATACTATTCTACAGTTGTGCCTCCAATTAACTTAAACAGTCAATTAGCCAATCAGAAACTTCCGAAACCTTGACACCATCATCTGAGCTTTTTCAGAGGCATAATAAGCTTATTGTATGTAAACTTGACTTTCATGAAAAGTTATAACAATTTCTCAAAATATCTCTCTCATTATTCTGCTATTAAGCAGAACAGAAACAAATGTGATAATCCTAACTTACCTAAAAGAGAAAAAGTTTAGTCACATTAACATCTGACTTCTTTTAAAAGGGTTATGTGGCTTTTTATACAGTGTATGTAAACTTCTGGTTTCAACTGTATATGCATTTCTGAAATGTGCTTCACAGAGGTGAGTGGGCTTGACAAACCACCAGTGGAAAAACTCTTCTCTACAAAAAACATATTATAATAAATATAAATATGTATATATTTGAAATCTCCCGCTTTCTTACTCTAGCACCCAATTCTCTGGTTAATAAAAGCTTCTTTATATAATCAGCACTTCTTGTGTGTATTGCCTCTTCTTGTTGAATCGCTGAATGCTTCCTCAATCGCTTTGAACAAAGGCATTTGCTGAAGGACTAAATGCAAATTAAATAAATAAATAATTTAAAACAGCTAATAAAAAAGTATTTTTCTAGGGAAATGTTATATCTTGAAAACTATCAAAATATCAATATTCATCAACAACATAGTATATTTTTCCAGCATCATGCAACTGCAGCCCTATTAAAAAATGTTTGTTTTTGTATGTGTGCACTTCTAATCTGATGACATGCATATGAACAGATAGAGACAAAACACTCCGGGCCTCAGGATGCAGCGACACTCACCACAACGGCTCCATTATCCTGACCGATGAAGATCCGCCGGCTCTCATGATGATACGACACACAGGAGCAGGGCGCTGACGAACACACAAACACAACTACTTCAACACTCAGTTATGACGACTCTTTCTAACATTTACATTTGAACACCAAAGTAAAACCTTGAATTAAATTAGGTGCATATATTAGACAAAACGCATGAAATCAAAGCTAACCATATTGATTTTGTTAGCTCACATTGCTAGTGTTGTGCTGATTATTAAGAAAAAAAAAAAAAAAGAAGTGTTTGTCGTTGTAATCTAGAGTTGAAATCTGAAAATGCACTTCCTGTTTGTTTTTAGTTAAACTCTCAGATTAGGTCTGTCTGAGGTATTGGGCGGGGCTAACATACTTAACCACGCCCCTCCAGCTGTCAGTGTTGACAATGGTGAGCAGGAGGAGTCTGTTAGGTTGTAATAACCCTCCTTAAACCTTTTTCCCGATCTTTCTGAATGAAAGATCTACATCCAATCAGATCGCAGTAGAAAAAAAAACAAGCCACGCCCACTGTTTTCTCATGTAATATTCCGTTTCTTTAGGAATTGCGTCTCAATACGAAAAAAAAAGGTCACACGCGTCTCAATAAAAAAAATAAATAAAGGGCTTAGTCCCTTTATTAATCCGGGACACCACAGTGGAATGAACCACCAACTTATCCAGCACATGTTTTACGCAGTGGATGCCCTTCCAGCTGCAACCCATCTCTGGGAAACATCCATACACAATTCACCTGTACCCATGTCTTTAGAATAATATAATATAATATAATAATATAATATATATAATAATATAATATAATAATATTATTCAAAATAATATAATAAAAATAATATTCAAATAATAATAACAATAATAATACCAACAAAAGCACAAAAAATTGCTAAAATAAAAAATTACAAATCTAATTAATTCCTTACTATAAATTACTATATTATTGCATGAATAAAAGTTTCTGAACAATTTCTCTACAATTCTCAATTCGCACTCAACACCGGTCATATAAAGAAGCTCAAGTGAAAACACACACTTCCACACTCTTACTGGCATCACTGGGGAGTACGTATATATATGACATATTAGAAGATGATATAATTGCCATGGCAACAGAAAGAGTTACCATAGTGACCATACCATTGCGCATGAAGACGTATAAAAAAATGTATAATTTTTCTTTGTCTATTACTTTTCTTCACAACTGATGATGTTCAGAGAGTCTGTCACCCGAGTACACTGAATTAAACATACTGATTTAAATATTGATCTCAAAAAAAATTGCATGGCTTTCAGACATTTTACTACAGAAGGTGTTTATGATGCTATTTTTGTCTCCATTGTCAGTTATTGTACAAGAACAGCATGAACATTATGTGAAACATCTCCAATTTTACTTTATAACAGTTTTTCTTTGGGCTGAAGTGATACTCACAGGACACAGTGTGGTAGATGCTGGGCCAGTACTGTCCACTGTCTCGTTTCAGCCAAACCCGAATCGTTCTGAAATAAACATAAACAGCCTGATTAATCACATGGCAATAAAGAATAAGAAAATTAATCTAAAGCAATATTTATGTATATTTATACAGTTACTGAAGACACCCGTTTCAGTGACTGCGTAACATTCATTCACTCATTTGCCTTTAGCTTAGTCCCTTTATTAATCAGGAGTCGCCACGGTGGAATTAACCGCCAACTTATCCAGCATGTTTTAAGCGGATGCTCTTACAGCTGCAACCCAGTAGTGGGAAACATCCATACACTCTCATTCACACACATACACTACAGACAATTTAGCTTGTTCATTTCACCTATAGCGCATGCGTTTGGACTGTGGGGGAAACCGGAGCACCTGGAGGAAACCCATGCCAACATGGGGAGAACATCCAAACTCCACACAGAAATGCCAACTGGCCCAGCCGGGATTCAAACCAGCGACCTTCTTGCTGTGAGGCGACAGTGCTAACCACTGAGCCACCGTGCCACCCATTCTGTCAAAAATAGTTTATAATAAATTAATACATTTTGATGAAATAAAATGTCAATATAATTCTTAAAATGGATAATTCTGAAAAATAATGTCCCATCATCATTCAGTAGAATCATTATATAAGAAAAGAAAAAGCTGTCAAAAAATTAATCACATCCAAAATAAAAGGTTTCCACTTGCATAATATATGTCTACTCATGGTGTATAAAAAATTATGTATAGATCAGGTCTGTGGCCAGGGGGGGGTTCGGAAGACCCACCCCTCACTGACAAAGGTCCAGAATTTGTCTCATTCATAAGCTCATTTGTCCTATTTTGACTGCTACACCATCATAAATAGTGAAAATAATGCATTGAAAAAGGCGGAATCCTGTGTTGGCTGTCGCTTTAGCGTGACTTTAGCTAATCAGTTTTGCCCAATGCTAACAAATATTTCATAATCTGATGTAAGAAGTCTACTTTCACTTCTGTATTGTTTTTAAAAAGAGAAAACATTCGATGAGTAACTTTTATTTTAAATCTTGGACCTTATTCTTGAATCAAAACTGACCAATAAAAAGGTGTGAAGCACCAGAAGTGGGCCATATTAAATTAATTTGAATACTATTTTGGCTATGCAGGGAGTGCAGAATTATTAGGCAAATGAGTATTTTGACCACATCATCCTCTTTATGCATGTTGTCTTACTCCAAGCTGTATAGGCTCGAAAGCCTACTACCAATTAAGCATATTAGGTGATGTGCATCTCTGTAATGAGAAGGGGTGTGGTCTAATGACATCAACACCCTATATCAGGTGTGCATAATTATTAGGCAACTTCCTTTCCTTTAGCAAAATGGGTCAAAAGAAGGACTTGACAGGCTCCGAAAAGTCAAAAATAGTGAGATATCTTGCAGAGGGATGCAGCACTCTTAAAACTGCCAAGCTTCTGAAGCGTGATCATCAAACAATCAAGCGTTTCATTCAAAATAGTCAACAGGGTCGCAAGAAGTGTCTGGAAAAACCAAGGCGCAAAATAACTGCCCATGAACTGAGAAAAGTCAAGCGTGCAGCTGCCAAGTTGCCACTTGCCACCAGTTTTGCCATATTTCAGAGCTGCAACATCACTGGAGTGCCCAAAAGCACAAGGTGTGCAATACTCAGAGACATGGCCAAGGTAAGAAAGGCTGAAAAACGACCACCACTGAACAAGACACACAAGCTGAAACGTCAAGACTGGGCCAAGAAATATCTCAAGACTGATTTTTCTAATGTTTTATGGACTGATGAAATGAGAGTGAGTCTTGATGGGCAGCTTTCGCTTTAACCATTCTTTGAACAGATTAGTAATTGGCCTAACATTAACCGTGTGCGCGGCATCATCCTTTCATTTTCGCACACAGAATGTTTTTTACCTGCTTTCTTTTGCTTGCTGTTATTTTTGTCAATATAGTTTAATAATCATCCTTTACAATAATATTGCTTTAATATGTTGTTGTATGCATAGTTAACTGGTGATCTGGGAGCCAGAACAGACCACTGTGCAGAGTTTTAGATGCGTGAGAATATATATATTTTAAATGTCGGCTGTTTTGTTGAATAAAAAGTGTATGTATACAGCAGTATTTTGCTTGCTTTGACACATTATTTAAAATTTGTGGCAAGGAAATAATTAGTTTGGTGTGGCCAGAGAAAAAAAAAGGTAAATCCCTATTGTGTTGAGCCCTGAAAAGTCCTGTGAAAGAAAACTAATCGCAATGCGACACTTTTTTATGAAAGCATAACCCATTTGCTCATTCTCATTAAGTAAGCTTATAAACAAAAAACAGTTAAATGAATGAGGAGGCAAGTGGAAAACAAAATCTAAATGAAGTCATTTTAACATGCCAAAGTCAAATTTCTGCATATAAAATATAATTTTCCCAACAACAAAATTGTGGCTAGTGAAAATGGCGAGTGGCTAGTAACGGTGGAAAACTACTAGCCACAGTGGCTGGTGATCATAAAAGTTAATGTCAAGCCCTGTCTGTTACTATTATCATTATGAATTTCGACTTAAACTGTATATGCAAATACTAAACGTATACATACAAAATAGTTCATGCACAAATAACAACATTTGAAAATATACAATAACCCACTGAAGTGTGATGATCATGCACAGAAACACACACACACACACACACACACACACACACACTCAGTTTCTGTTCCTGCTTAATTCTCAAGTGTATCGAGTACGCGCGCGCGTGCGCGTGTGTGTGTGTGTGTGTGTGTGTGTGTGTGTGTGTGTGTGTGTGTGTGTGGTGTGTGTGTGTGTGTGTGTGTGTGTGTGTGTGTGTGTGTGTGTGTGGTGTGTGTGTTTTCTGCTTTCACAGAGAAAACGTCTAAGTAATCCTCAGCACTCAAGTGCACGTTTCTCGACTAAAACCATGTTAGCTTGCCAAAACCATTAAATTCCTAATATAAAATACATTCAGAGACAAATTCACTCCTTATATGTAAAGCTCAATCATTTACAGACACTCCAACTAGAGTTTATGCAAAAGTTTTCACACCCCAAATAAGCATCATAACTTTAATAATTAAAAATTGGCTAGGTTTTTTTCAAACCAAAACTATACCAATTGGCTATGAGTAAAGAGACATATACAGTTGAAGTCACAATTATTAGCCCTCTGGAAGGGCATGTAAAACATAAGCTGGAATAGTTGGCGGTTCATTCCACTGTGGCAACCCCTGATGAATAGGGGACTAAGCCGAATGAAGTCATAGCAACTTCCAGTTCCCGTGGACTTTATTAAACACGGTGATTCTCCATCATAATGTCCTCATAAGTACATGCGTTTCCCACACTGACCATGATGGATCAGCCATTAACATTTACAGCAGGGAGGAGGTGCTAATCTATTTTTATCTAATAATAAAAGTATTCTCTTGTTTTACCATGCAAAGCACTTCAGGTTGTTATCAGATAAATGCATCTCAGTTTCATCTGTACGCAGCATATTATTGCAAAAGAGTCAGGGCTTGTCCTTTGCATACCTCTGCTTGATGGCATTATGGGAGAAATGGCTTTTTCCTTCTCGTCTTTCCATTGAGCTGTTTCATGTGATATCATCTGATGCTCTTAGCTTTTGGCTTACAGATGTTTTCTTGGAATACCACATCTATTCCTTCACACGAACTGTACTTATGGCTTCCCATAGAAATATGTTAGTTTTTGGTAATTTTTGAGGTTTTTGTGTTGCTGATTTCCAGTAAAAGTAGTTACTTTAGTAAACAGTAGGGCTGCGCAATATAGAAGAAAAAGACAAATAATACTTCATGGCATAGATCGAACAAGGTACTGGAAACATTCCTCTGAGATTTTGCTCCATATTGACATGATAGAATCACGCAGTTGCTGCAGATTTGTCAGCTGCACATCCATGATGTGAATCTCCCGTTCAACCACATCCCAAAGGTGCTCTATTGGATTGAAATCTGGTGACTGTGGAGGTCATTTGAGTACAGTAAACTTATTGTCATGTTCAAGAAACCAGTCTGAGATGATTCACGCTTTACGACATGGCGCATTATCCTGCTGGAAGTAGCCATCAAAAGATGGGTTCCCTGTTGTCATAAAGAGATGGACATGGTGAGCAACAATACTCAGGTAGGCTGTGGCGTTGACACGATGCTCATTTGGTACTAATGGGCGCAAAGTGTGCCAAGACAATATCCCCCCCACCATTACACCACCAGCACCCGTCTGAACCGTTGATACAAGGCAGGATGGATCCATGCTTTCACGATGTTCATGCCAAATTCTGACCCTACCATCCGAATGTCGGAGCAGAAATCAAGACTCATCAGACCAGGTAATGTTTTTCCAATCTTCTATTGTCTAGTTTTGGTGAGCCTGTGTGAATTGTAGCCTCAGTTTCCTGTTCTTAGCTGACAGGAGTGGCACCCGGTGTGCTCTTCTGCTGCTGTGGCCCATCCGCCTCAAGGTTGGACTTGTTGTGTGTTCAGAGATGCTCTTCTGCAGACCTCGGTTGTAACGAGTGGTTATTTGAGTTACTGTTGCCATTCTATCAGCTGGAAACAGTCTGGCCATTCTCCTCTGACCTCTGGCATCAACAAGGCATTTGCACCCACACTGTCGCTCATTGGATATTTTCTCTTTTTCGGATCATTCTCTGCAAACCCTAGAGATGTTTGTGCGTGAAAATCCCAGTAGATCAGCAGTTTCTGAAATACTCAGACCAGCCCGTCTGGCACCAACAACCATGCCACATTCAAAGTCACTTAAATCACCTTTCCCTATTCTGATGCTCGGTTTGAACTGCAGCAGATCTTCTTGACCATGTCTACATGCCTAAATGCTTTGAGTTGCTGCTATGTGATTGGCCGATTAGAAATCTGCGTTAATAAGCAGTTGGACAGGTTTACCTAATAAAGTGGCCGGTGAGTGTATATACTGCAATATAAATACAATTTGACCAGATGACTTAAACAGCTCAATTTACAAAGTCATTACTTTCGGTTGATTGGGATTATTTTGTATAGGGGAGTGAAATATAAATATCGTTTTATGCAATTTATTATATACTGTACATATAATAAACAAACTACAGTCAGAAATAAACAGAATGGAGCAAATATTAAAGCAAAATTAACCATGTTTTCTGGTTTTCTGGAGAGTCTAACAGTATTCTGGTACAGTACTTGAATAATCAAATGTAAAATAACACTGCACAGTCTTCATCATTTAAGTAATTCAATAAAAATAACTTTTATTATTAAGCTTCTTTATGATTTAAACTCTCTTAAAATTCTCACACAGGCCTTAAAAAACACAACCAGATGATAAATTCACTCTAGGGCTGGGCGATTTTTTCGATTAATTCGAATTTACGTTTTAAGACGATTTTATTTTTTATAAAATCGAGAAATCGCGATTTTTTAATAAAAATATTAAAGCCGCTTTTCCACTATCGTGCCAAACCGTTCTAAACTGTTAGACAACGGTGCTGAATTGTGCTGATTCTGTGTGTTGACGTTGCGGCTCTGTTGATGAGCTACCACAGCTGGATTAGCGGAAGCGCGCCAGGGCGGACTGACCATTGGGAACACCGGGACATTTTCCCGCTAGAGCAACAACAGCCCCGCTAACAGGGCAACCGCAGTCAGCCAGCCAGCTTCGCTAATGTTTCCACGCGCATCGTGCTGTTGTTCGCATCCCCGCAGCCGTCTGTCTCTCCCGCGCGAGCTGGGCACGCGCGCGAGGAGAGGAGGCTCGACAGGCGGAGGTGTGGGCAACCAACTTAACTTTCTAGATCGCTTTCAGTCACTTTGGCCAGCTCACCCTTCGCTCCACACACACACACGAGGAAATAATTGCACCTAATTTAAAGCCCAGACGGCTGGTTTTGTATATTATACCTGCGCACCACCGGAAGGACGGTTACGGCGTGTTGTAAATGTCGGTCACCGCAGAAAGTCAAATCTTTCTTTAATTTGGTCTTTTGCTTGAATTACGGAGTGGCACAGTAGCTGTCCAAGGTACTGTATGAATTAAATCATAACCCATATATGCACCAATAAACAAGTAAAATGAATGAATAGATAAAATAAATATGGATTCTACAATCAGTATTGTTTTTACTCCAAAAAAAATATCAATACGTTTTGACAAATGTTTTATAAAAATAAATTGAGCAATTTCCAACATTTCAGCTATTGGCTGTTATACGATTCAGTTAAATAGAAGATAGACATTAAATATATATAGATATGTAACAGGTTTCTGTGGGGTTTTTTGTTGTTCACGGTGATCTTTAATATATACTGGGTGGTGTAGCTACGCACAAATATTTTCTAAAACGTCAAGCAGGAATTTGTCTATAGGAATGTAATAGGCTACACCTTGTTGACCAATTTATGCATGTATGGCCATTAAAAATAACATGTTCCTTAACCAGATGGTTTTTCAAGTTACTTATAAAGAGATTGTTACTTCAGTCATGTTGTTGTAATGTTTTAAGTTAACTATAGTTACACAGTAAAAAAAAAAAAAAAAAACTAGATTTTTTTTTTTTGCCATATCGCCCAGCCCTAATTCACAGTTAAATTTGTCTGTAATGAGTGTGCCTATTGAACAGGTAGAGGAAATTAGGCTTCTTGGAGTTCTTCTTGATAGTAGGTTAAAGTGGTCAAAACAGATGGATAAAATGGTAATAGTTATGGGAAGAGGTTTATCAATTTTTGGAGATTTTTACCACAGTACTGTATGTCTTAAATTGTGCAGGCAATGGTTCTTTCTTATCTAGATCACTGTCCAGTGGTATGGTCGAGTGCATAAAGTAAAGACTTAGATAAATTACATTTAGTCCAGAATAGAGAGCCACGACTAATTTTACACTGCAATAGAAGAGTTAATATTATGAAAATGCATAACACTTTAGGTTGGTTATTGGTGAAGGATAGGGTAATTGTTTCTCTGTTGTGTTTTTATAAGAAACATTTCTGTGTCAAGAGTTCCAAGTGTATTGTACTGTCAACTTTTGTATAGTAACGCTAGTCATAACTGTAACACCTGGCATGCATCAAAAGGACATTTTTTGCTTCCTGTTTCAAAAACTAATGCAAAGCAATGGACTGTAATGTATAGAGGAATAAAAACATGGAATGAATTGCCATCAGACATTACATGCTTTGACACAAGTAAAATGTGGTTTAAAAAATCATTGAAGAAATATTTAATGGCACAATATTAAGCGGATTGTTGATCTGGATGTTATGTATGATTTTATGGATTTTATTTGTTGTTATGGATTAATGTCATTTTGTTTGTGTTTGATGGACCCCAGGAAGAAGGTAGTGGCTAATGAGGATCCTTATAAATAAATATGCATTTAAACCAGTTATAGGAGACTCCAACACAATATTACGACACTTTAAAGGGTCACGAAAAACCAAAACACATTTTTTGAGCTGTTGACAGTCATATATGTGTCCCACGCTGCTATAAACACTATTATGACACATATATGTCACTAAAAAGTGAAAATTGGTTGTTTTTGCTGCGTCACGCCGATTAGATACTTGCGTGTAATCCAGCGTGAAGACTGGCTGTCTGTACCTGCGAGTGCATCGTGACGTCTCTGAGTGTGCAGCATTAATTCATGAGAAAGACTTGGCTCAAACCAATCAGCGCACTCTATTGTGTATGCGGTGCAACTTCATTAATATGCATGATAGCTTCGAAGACTGGTTTACCTTTTACAGTGTTTAGACGACAGAGAGACGCCATGTTGTGTTGCCAAAACAAGTGAAAGAAGAATTGTTTGGCGACACAGGTCGCCAGTGTTGCGTTTATAAATGTGCTGCAACGAAGGTTTTGTTTTCATTTCTCGCTATGAGAACACAGCTGGACTCACGTGTGGATTACAGTGTACATGACACGCGGCAGAAATGAGTTTGTAAGGAACGTTTTTTTTTTTACTCTAGAGCTTTTCGCAACTGGAAATGATGAAATCTGGATTTGCCGCTGGTCTCCTTTAAAAAAGACGCAGCTCCAGTAGCTTGATTGTCCTGTCTCTACAGATTTGGTAAGCGATCAGTGGTCTTTGTTTGTTTATTCAGATGGCAAAGTTAGTTTGTATTGTCAGCAGTGCTCTTTCAGTGTTTAAAGACATGCCTTAGTCAAAGTTATTTAGTTACTAAGTTTACAGTACGTTAATATCACTACAATACTATAGACGGAAAGATCCGCTGTAAATGCTGCTCTCCGAGTGTAAACATCATAATCAAACTATTCCCGTCATGTAGGATTTTTGCCACATTTTGACACAGGATAGTCTATACACACACGGCTTTCTGGCGCTACCTACCGAGTGCATCTAAGTTACCGAGAAATGCAGAGATTTTTTTCTCCCATTCGCCGTGCGGTATCAAACATACCATTAAATCTGCACTCCACCAGCAGTTCCTCGCATGCAATATCTCATTTGTCACAGTGTAATGCATGAAATGTTCCTAAATGAAAGTGAAAGTGCCAAACTGCAGTTAAAATCTACCATTTAATAATTTGGCAAATAATTCGATGACTGATGTTCATGTAAACGCAGTCACTGTCTATCTACCCTACGCCTGTGTGTTTGTTTTGCCTCTGTGAAAGTCAACGCGTGCCCAAAAGGAAACTCCCATTTTTATGCAAATTTTTTATGCACCTTCCCTCTTTCCCTCCCCCAAAACTCCCACCTCAACAGAGCTGGACACACCCACTTTCCTGACTTTTTCCAAACTAGAGGTGTGAAAACACCCTGCTAAAACAGGGGGGGGGGGGTTAACTGTTCTTTATTTGAACCAATTTATCATAATTGGTTTTACCTGCGTTTCTAGTGTAAATCAATATGTTGTTGCAATCAATCAAGTGACTACATTCAAATCAATGAAACTGACAGTTATGAAACTCTTTTCTATAACTCAACCCAGCTACACTAAAAACCTTTGTCAAACACATCGCATTATTGAGATTTTTCTAGAAACTTAATGGAATATCATATGACTATGATCTTTCCTTATAAAGAAAGAGTGGGTTATTAACTGAGCCTCAGAGGGGTGCCTAAAGTTCTGCACAAAATCAAATATGAACGATTCTGAAAGCACAAAAATAGACCTGACCTTTAAACTGCTCTGAAAGGACTGAAACTATTTTCCAGACCAAAATATCTGCTTTTCTAACCGATCACATGAGCTACTTTCAAGTTACTGATAATCTTAAAGCTTCCCTCAATGGGTGTTTGGAAACACATGCTGCTTAATGTCTGAGTTTCTCTTTTTCTTAGCATGAAAAAAAAAGTTTATTCTACAGTAACTTTGAGATGAGTCAGCTGAAATGCATGAGAAGGACTTTATTAACATCTGTGACTGCTGAGAAAGACATTAAAATTAACTTTAAACTGGTCTCCCAGCTGATAAATGTCTACAAAGACCACCAAAAAAAAGCTTAACCAGCTTATCATGCTCAAACATCTTTTCCAAAGATTTTCTGAGTAAAAAAAAACACAGATATAGAGCTGCTCCAAATACGATCCAAAATACTTTCATTGTAGCACCATCATTTTTGTAATGCGATTACACTACTATTTGTGTAATACAAATCTTAATACTTGGATTTCCTTCAAAAATATAATCCGGAAAAAGAATATTGAAAGAAGAAAGTCGCATACATCTAGGGTGAGTGAATAAAGTGTACTATAAATGTATATATTATGGTATCTACCTGTTAATGAATACTACCGGATACTATAGCATTAACTATAATGAACTGATAAACTGTTTGTAAATGTAGTGTCCTTTTGACTACAGTGAACCATGGTGTATTGTTGTATAATATAGTTGGATAAAACTACAGTATTGGGTTATTTTAATATATTAATATAGTTGTTGTGTTACTACAGAGTATATTATATAATACTCTAACTATAGAATTACTACTAGCACTTAGCTATAGTAAGGTTCAAAAACACTGTAGTGTTTATTTACTATAAATTACTATAGTATGTTTTTGATGTGGGATGGTATTATCAACAGAAGAAAGGAAACTCATGCAGGTTTGGAAAAGTGAACTAAACTTTTAACCAAAACAAAACCAAACTTGTCAAGTTTAAGAATCTCTGTTCAAAACACTAAAAAATACATACTTACAAGCACTACCACAGTGTTTTAGATGTTTAACATTGTATATAAACGTGCTAGTAATCATTCAGTTTTTGTACCACGATGGTAAATACTATAGTATTTTCACACACATTTATGTAAAAGAATAAACAAGTAAGTACTTCAACCAACACAGAGCTAATCAACAAATAAATGAAGTGGTACAGCTGTAATAAATAATGTAGTATACTACTTTAGTTTTTACTCAAGGTATTAACATGCTAGTAAACATTCAGTTTTTTTACCACGGTGTTAAATACTATAGTATTTTCACACACATTTATGTAAAAGAATAAACAAGTAAGTACTTCAACCAACACAGAGCTAATCAACAAATAAATGAAGTGATGTAACTGTAATAAATAATGTAGTATACTACTTTAGTTTTTACTACAGTGAACTGTGGTGTACTGCTGTATAATATACCCTAGAGTTGGATGAATCTAGTAATGGGTTATCTGAATATAAACTATTGCTGTTTTATTACTACACTCTCAGAAATAAAGGTACGCGAGCTGTCACTAGGGTGGTACCTTTTCAAAAGGTACACATTTGTACTTGAAGGGTCCATATTGGTCCCTCAAAAGTATATATTAGTACCTACAAATTTTAAGAGGAACACTTTTGTACTTTTTAGGTACTAAAATGTACCCTTGAGGTATTAATATGGACCTTTTAGGTATAAATTTGTACCTTTTAAAAAAGGTACCACCCCAGTGACAGCCCGTGTACCTTTATTTCTGAGAGTGTAGTAGAGTATTGAATACTATAACTATAGAATTACTATAACTTTTTACTATAGTATGGTTTAACAACACTGTGGTGTTTACTATAAATTACTGTAGTATTTTTTTCATGTTGGCTGATATCAACAGATGAAACTCATACAAGTTTGGAAAAGGCGAAGCGGTGTTTAAATCATAACACAAATTTCATTCTGGAAGCGAACTAAACTGTTAACCAAAACCAAACTCGTCAAGTTTAAGACTCTACATTCAAAACACTGAACAACAGACACAGTAATTTAGATACATAAACATGCTACTAACCCTTCAGTTTTTGTCCCATGGTGGTAAATATATAACACAAGTATACTATAGTATTTTTACACAAATTTATGTAAAAGAATAAACAAGTACTTCAACCAACACAAAGCGCTAATCAACAAATAAATAAAGTGGTATAACTGTAATAGATAATGTAGTATACTACTTTAGTTTTTACTACAGTGAACTGTGGTGTACTGTTGTATAATATACCCTAGAGTTGGATGAATCTAGTAATGGGTTATCTGAATATAAACTATTGCTGTTTTATTACTGCACTCTCGGAAATAAAGGTACGCGAGCTGTCACTAGGGTGGTACCTATTCAAAAGGTACACATTTGTACTTGAAGGGTTCATATTGGTTCCTCAAAAGTATATATTAATATTAGTACCTACAAATTTAAAGAGGAACACTTTTTTACTTTTTAGGTACTAAAACGTACCCTTGAGGTATTAATATACCCCTTAGGTATAAATTTGTACCTTTTAAAAAAGGTAACACCCCAGTTGCAGCCTGTGTACCTTTATTTCTCAGAGTGTAGTAGAGTATAGAACACTATAACTTTTTACTATAGTATGGTTTAACAACACTGTGGTGTTTACTATAAATTACTGTAGTATTTTTTTCATGTGGGTGGATATCAACTAAAGAAACTCATACAGGTTTGGAAAAGGCGAAGCGGTGTTTAAAATCATGACACAAATTTCATTCTGGAAGCGAACTAAACTGTTAACCAAAACCAAACTCGTCAAGTTTAAAAATCTACATTCAAAACACTGAACAACAAACAGCAACACGGTGATTTAGATACATAAACATGCTACTAACCCTTCAGTTTTTGTACCACAGTGGTAAATATATAACACAAGTATACTATAGTATTTTTATACAAATTTATGTAAAATAATAAACAAGTACTTCAACAAACACAAAGCGCTAATCAACAAATATATACTATATACTACTTTAGTTTTTACTACAGTAAACTGCGGTGTACTGTTGTATAATATACCCTAGAGTTGGATGAATCTAGTAATGGGTTATCTGAATATATACTATTGCTGTTTTATTACTAGTAGAGTATAGAATACTATAACCATAGAATTACTATAACTTTTTACTATAGTATGGTTTAACAACACTGTGGTGTTTTTTCATGTGGGTGGATATCAACAAAAGAAACTCATGCAGGTTTGGAAAAGGCGAAGCGGTGTTTAAATTATGACACAAATTTTATTCTGGAAGCGAACTAAACTGTTAACCAAAACCAAACTCTTCAAGTTTAAGACTCTACATTCAAAACACTGAACAACAAACACAGTGATTTAGATACATAAACATGCTACTAACCCTTCAGTTTTTGTACCACAGTGGTAAATATCAGAGTACTATATCATTTTCATACGCATTTACGTAAAATAATAAACAAGTAAGTAATTCAACAAACACAAAGCGCTAAATCAACAAATAAATGAAGTGGTATAACTGTAATAGATAATGTAGTATACTACTTTAGTTTTTACTACAGTAAACTGTGGTATACTGTTGTATAATATACCCTAGAGTTGGATAAATCTAGTAATGGGTTATCTGAATATAAACTATTGCTGTTAAGTTACTAGTAGAGTATATTATAGAATATTATAGAAAACTATCGAATTACTAAACTAGCAATTTACTGAAGTGGTCCAACAACACTGTGGTGTTTACTATAAAGTACTATAGTATTTTCTTAGCATGTGGGCGGATATCAACAGAAGAAAAGAAACTCATACAGGGATGGGGTGTGTGTAAATCATGACACAAATTTCATTCTGGAAGTGAACTTAGTTTAACGTCAACCAAAACAAAACCAAACTTGTCAAGTTCAAGAATCTCCATTCAAGACACTAACAAACACATAAAAACACCAGCACGGTGCTTTAGACATTTAACACAGTATATAAACATGCGACTAATCCTTCAGTTTTTGGACCACGGTAAATATCAGAGTAATATAGTATTTTCACACATTCTTTCGTATAAGAATAAACAAGTATGCACTTCAGCAAACACAAAGCGCTAATCTACAAATAAATTAAGGGGTTTATAGTAATTTTCTGAAAAAATAGTGATTTTAAATCATACTTTTGTAAATTACTTATACTTCAATGAATCTATCGTGCTAATTCTACAGTTGCTAATTGTTATGGTGAAACAAAAGATCTAGAGAGTTAAAACATGGAGGTATAACGTAATAAATAATGTAGTATACTACTTTAGGTTTTACTGTTGGATAATATACATTATAGTTGGATAAAACTACAGTATTGGGTTATTTGTATATATTACTATAGTTGTTGTGTTACTAGTAGAGTACAGAATACTAGAACTATAGAATTACTATAGTACTTTTTTATGTGGGCGGATATCAACAGAAGAAAAGAAACTCATACAGGTTTTTAAAAAAAAGCGGAGGTAAATCATGACACACATTAAATTCTGGAAGTGAACTTAGCATAACGTCAACTGCTAACGTTAACCAAAACAAAACCAAACTCGTCACGTTCAATCTCCGTTCAAAACCCTAAAACACAAACACCACAGTGTTTTAGATGTTTAACACTGTACATAAACATGCTACTAATCCTTCAGTTTTTGTACCACGGTGGTAAATATCATAGTACTATAGTATATTCACACATTCTTTCGTATAACAAATAAACACATCTGTATTTCAACAAACACAAAGCGCCAATCTCCAAATAAATGGAGTGTTTTGATCGCTGTTTGACCGTGTGTGTGTCCAGCAGCGGCTGTACCTGTCCTCGCTGACCGTGATTACTCCGTCCTCCTTCGGGATGAGCACCGCCGCGTTCACGCCGTCGCTGTGGCCCTCGATCTTGTTCAGCAGAACCGGTCTGGAGCTCTGGGGCCTCGAGTGGATCTCCGCCGCCATGGCCGCCTCTCCTGCTTCCCTGCGCGCGATAATACGATGATGATTCCCCGACTCGAGTCAGCTGAGCGCAGGAGAACTTCAACCACAACAGCAGATACCGTAACACTCGGACAAAACGCGCCCGAGAAAAACAACGTATAGACTAGAGGAAGCAATACTATTGTTTTTGAACCGTAAAGTACTTGGATTAATCTGTTGTGGAAGTTTTGTAGTTGCTGGGGTAACACAGCAGCTCTAGAAAGTTCAAACATGGAGGAATAATTATAACACACACACATATGGAAAAATATTACAGTAATTTACAGTTTTAGGGAGTTACCTATGGAAGTAATGCATTTTGAATTAGTTGCGTTACTTTTTATACGTTACTTTTTAACTTTTTGAGTTCGGAAGACACAGCTATGCCATCATAAATAGTGAAAATAATCGTATAAAAATGTCTTTAAAACCAAGCGGAATACTCTGTTGGCTGTCCTGACTTCAACTAATCAGGAAGTGGATTGGTTTGTCTGGTAGGCTACAGTAATTAGCTGGTTTGACTCTTATCTCGCTGACCGCTCTCATTTTGTCTCCTTGGGTGCTCATAGATCTCGGACTGTCCCATTGCATCAGGGTGTTCCTCAGGAGTCTGTCCTTGGTCCACTGTTTAGTATTTATATGTTGCCTCTTGGCCAGATTATAAGTAAATATGGCTTGGGGTACCACTGCTACGCTGATGACACTCAGATCTATGTTAGTGCTTGCCCAAAACTGAGGTCTTACTAATTGGCACCCCTACTAATGTTAGCCAGTATAAGGATTTCACACTTTCGGTTGATAATGTTCAACTGTCTCCTACCCAGGTGCGTAACCTTGGGGTGCTCTTTGATGCACAGCTCAGTTTTAACTCCCACTTCAAACACAACAAAAACTGCCTTCTTTCATCTCCGCAATATTGCACTGATTAGACCATTTCTCTCACGACCTGATGCAGAGAGGCTCATCCATGCCTTTATCACATCACGTCTTGATTTCTGTAATTCACTTTATGGGGGTTTACCTACAAGTTCTCTCAGAAGATTACAGTATATTCAAAATTCCGCTGCACGGGTTCTGACACACACATCATCACGTCACCATATTACTCGTGTATTGCAACAATTACACTGGTTTAAATCACGGATTGATTTTAAGACCTTGATTCTAACCTTCAAAGCAGTGCATGGGCTAGCACCTGATTACATCTGTGACCTGGTGACTCCGCCACAGTGTTGCCAGATTGGAAATGTGAAAGTATCGTACCAGAACCTAAAAATTATCGTATTTGGAGGAAAATTATCGTACACTAGTCAAACGGAGATTATACAGCTATTATCTAGACCAGTGTTTCTCAACTGGTGGGTCGCGACCCAAAAGTGGGTCGCGGGAACATTTTCAGTGGGTCGCGGAGTGTGTGGTCAAAAAAACAACAAAAGTTTCATTTTTAACTTATTTTGCTTATACCGGACTTTTATTTTGAAATGCGCGCGCGACAACCGTACCGACTACTTCCTGATAAACATTATGATGATCCGTGGATGAGCAATCCCTTTGGAATCAACGTGGAAAGCGTCACGTTGCCGAGCAACAAAGGGAATCAGCTTGTGGAGCCGTCATGTGATAAGACGCTGAAAAAGAAATTCAGTGAAGTGAAGCCTCTCCCAGTTTTGGTGCCGCAAAGTGCTTTCTGAGTATTCGTCCCTTGCCATTCGTGCGATCAAGTCCATCCTACCATTCAGCACTACGTATTTGTGTGAAAGTGGCTTCTCTCCTTGGTGCAGCTTAAGTCAAAGCAAAGGAACAGGTTGGACATAGAGCATGATCTTCGGGTCTACCATCACCCCAGACTTTGAAACTCTTATCACGAGTAAAGCACATACTCAGTTATCTCATTAGCTTCCCAAATTACTGTTAAGTGAAACAGATGTTTGTAATTGCTGTTATATTAGATGTAAAAATGGTTATGATTGTTTTAATCATTTTACTGTAATTTGCTGATTTGTTCTGTTCAACAGGATCAGTGTTAATGTTTTATTAACAGTTCAGTTTAGTTCATGGTAACTGAACTTTTCCTTACCCTTACTTTGTAATATTTCTATAATTTGATACATTTAGTTAAATGACAGCAATAAAATATTGTTTATTTGTAAATATTGGTGACTTGTGATTTATCTGTCACTATTTGTGTATGTTAACAAATAAATACAAATTAATTATAATTCCTAAAATTATATTATAGTTCCTAAAAGTTTGGGTCGCGGCTTGATGACCATGTAAAAATGTGGGTCCCATGGCCAAACCAGTTGAGAACCACTGATCTAGACAAATAGCGTTTTGACACAACGTGCAAATTACCACAATATGTAAAAAAAAAAACCTCCACCTCCGAGTCACTGTCTGCGTGTGTTGCCAGATGTTGAGGGGTTCATTTTGCGGTACAAATTGGATGCCTACATGGAGCATAACATAGTGCTGGTTGGCTTGAAAGCAGTGCACCCTCCCGAATTTTTAACACACTAGTCTGAGGGTGTGCAAGAGCCCATCCAGAGAATCTGTAATTAGCCGATCTCGTGGCTTTGTTTTGATGAGATTACCTTTGAAAAAACACGTTCACATGATGCATTTGAATGGGGAAAAACGAGAACATCAAGGGCAAACTCCCCTGTCCATCTCACCTTCCTTTTCAGCACTACTTTTTAAAACTTCACAGACCTCAACCTGAAAACGATTCACTGAAGCACGGCTGCACACAGCAGGTATGTTAACTCGTGAGAGAGAGACATTCTCCACGTTGATTGGCTGAGAAGATGTAACATAAAATAAAATACCACTACAGTCATTGGATAGAAAATGTGTCTAACTCCACCCTTCTCCTCACAGACAGTAGACACAAGATGCAGCTATTAATAAGTATAGAAGCCCTAAGATTACAATGAAACTCATTTTAAATGCCATAAAATTCTGAAATTATCGTACATTATAGGATTTTTTGCATTATTGATCGTACAGAGGTCGAAATTATTGTACAAATACGATAATTATCGTACATCTGGCAACACTGCTCCGCCACCCCAGCTCGCAGTCTTCGTTCCGCATCGGGACTTACCCTATATCAACCACGCTGCAAACTTAAGACCATGAGTGGGAGAGCTTTTTCATACAGTGCGCCCAAGCTGTGGAATGCACTACCCATCAGCATTAGGAATGCTGCCTCTCTGGACTGTTTAAGAAACTTCTTAAGACTCACCTTTTTAGTCTTGCTTTTAACTTAGGATGACCAATTTGTTAACTTTTTATTCTATCTTATGGTTCATATTCTTATTGTTTTATTGCATCTTTTTATTGTTGTGCTGTTTTGCTTGCCTTGTATTGTTAGTATTTTACTTTGTAGCGCTTTGAGTTTAAGAAAAGCGCATTACAAATAAAATTTATTAGTATTAATATTATCAGTTTTGGCCAATGGAAACAATTATTTTTCATGAGTCCAACATCCAGCTGTGCAAGAAAACATACAATCTGATTTAAGTGACAACATCTTTTGCTACTGTATTGTTTTTAAATAGAGAAAATATTTTACAAGTTGGGCGGCACGGTGGCACAGTGGGTATCGCTGTCGCCTGATAGAAAGAAGGTCACTGGTTCGAGCCTCGGCTGGGTCAGTTGGCATTTCTGTGTGGCGTTTGCCCGTTCTCCCCGAGTTTGCGTGGGTTTCCTCTGGGTGCTCGGGTTTCCCACACAAGTCCAAACACATGCGCTATAGCTAAATTGGCCATAGTGAATGATGAGTGTATGTATGTTTCCAAGTAATGGGTTGCAGCTGGAAGGACATTCTCTGCGTAAAACATATGCTGGATAAGTTGGCGGTTCATTCCGCTGTGGCAACCCCTGAATAATAAAGAAACTAAGCTGAAAAGTCTACAATTTACAAGTAACCTTTATTCTAAATCTTGGACCTAATTCTTGAAACAAAAAATGTCCAATAAAAAGGTGTGAAGCACCAAAAGCGACCCATATTAAAATACATTTGAATACTATTTCGGCTATTGTTGTTATCAATGAATTTTTTCAAATGCAATGTTTTGCAAAGCTAGAAAAATCGTGAAGCTCTACATTATTATTATTATTATTATTATTATTATTATTATTATGTTGGAAATTTTTATCATTCAAATGTCCAAATTCTGACTGAGGACTTGATTGTGCTGGCCAGTTTGTTATTTCTAATAAATAAAAATAGGCCACAGTTTTAAATTAAAGAATATAACAGAATCATTTTTTTTCTTCTAATGATATATGAAAAATAAGTATTTTTTCATGTCTTTATTGTAAATCTTTTGGAAATATTTTTGATACCACAAAAAGTGTGGTAATGATGACCATCCGACAAGCTAAAAATAGTGCTTAAAATGTCACCAAAATGCAGTTTTTAAATCTCATATTTAAATTAAAAAATGAGGCATATAACTGCAAAAAGGTCCACTTTTTGAGAAAAAAGTACCACCCCTTTGACTAGGCTGGCTATGAGTCTGTAATAAAGTACTTGGATTAATCTGCTGTGGTAATTCTATAGTTGCTTTGGTATGACAAGAGCTCTAGAAAGTTAAAACATGCTAGAATAAAACAAATAAAAAAACACACACATGGAAAAATACTATAGTAATTTACAGTGTTGGGGAAAGTTACTTTTGAAAGTAAAGCATTACTCCTCAAAAAAATGGTAAGTAATGACTTGGCAGCCATCTTTGAAACACCTCTCGGGCGGCATGCTTGGGCATTCTGTTTGAATGGGGAAACATCAAATTCTCCAAAACTACTTGCCAAGCTTACGATTGAATTTCACATTAGGAATCAACAATATAATTAAACAACAACTGTCTATTTAGTTTCATTTCTAAATGTCCAAATCATACAAAATCTGCAGAAACTCATGTCTGGTCTGAGCCCCTCCCTTGGAGTATCTTTAGTCTATAGGTGCGTTCGACATTAAGCACAGCTGCAGCCGGTGATCAACGAGATTAGCCGAGCGCAGGCGGGGGCGGAGTTGAAAACGGAGCCGTCAAGCCGGACACTTCGGAGCTCGAAGTTGCTGCTGTCATGATGACCGATCACATGGCGGGATCATTCATTTATTTGCTTATTTATTGCAACAACAACAAAAGATTTACAGTACAAATAAAACAGAATACAGTCTCTACAAACTATAGTTCATTTTAAACAAGGGAATTATGAATTAAATTTAAGTAGCCTATATAACAAACGTATGAGAAATAAGAGGAAAACGAGAGAGGAGATTAAAAAGGAAATAAATATCCACAAATAGGCCTATTAAACAAAACAATAAGCACAAATTGTTGGAGTTTAAGCATCAGTACTTTGGGCTACCAGATGTTGAACTGGTATGTTCAATACTGTTCCAGAGTGCTTGTTTGAATATGCTAAAAAGGGTTTACATTTATTTACATTTATAGATATAAAACTTTCCAATATATATTAGTGTAAAACCCAAAACACGGTGTTTTGATTAAGTCTTAAACAATGATTATTTTGGATAATGAAAACATTTTTTAAAAATCCATTTTTTAATCCATAGAGATTGAACAAAAGGACCACAATAAATGAGCTACACTAAATAGAAAATACCCAGAAAGAGCAGGTACATCACTGTCATTTTTAACATTTCTGCATAAACGGCTTAACGGGAAATAAAATATTTAAGAATCATACAGTTTTATATTTAATAAAATATTTTTTACTTAATTTGGTAAGAAATCTTTATAGGGGTGTCAGGATCAATGATGATAATTATTTTATTTTAAGTCTGTAAGACTTATTTGAGTTAATATTTGGTCATTCACTAAAATGTATAATACAGTAGTCTGTATAAAAAGGCTGAATAAACCTGTTCAAACAATCTAGACATGAACAAATTATTTAACAAAAGATGATTACTGCAGTAAAATATTTGTAGTCTTTTAATGAGCATGATGTGTACGGAGAGGGTATGAACAGTTAATTGTTTGTTTTGAAATTTGTGAATCGGAATTTCTCCAATAATAAACCCGAAACACACGTGGTTGTTGTCATGCTGTGAACTCGGCCAATCGTGTAACATCAGTGATGTCATCGCAGCTCCAGCAGCCGCTGTTCAGGTGCTGCGCGGGCTGACTCAATCGTCTGATCTCGGAGCGCTGTCGCGGTACTTTGATGCCACATGTGACAGTCACATGGCGTCAGCGCAGCGTCAATCCGGCCAAAATTTCTAACCAGCATGCACCACTTTAAGACAGACTGTAGGCTTGTTTGAGGTGCGCCTCGCCTTGACTGCTTTGTAGACGAGAGCAGGCAGCTGCAGTAAGAGGAGGGCTCAAAAAATACATCAGAAGTCGGACACCTCCCGAATCTCGCCGTTTTGCCACCTGGAAACGTCACCTGTGGTGGAGATCGCGTTTGCTATCGCGGACGAATGACCTCATGAAAAAATACTATGGTGATTTATAGTAAATATTATAGTGTTTTTGAACATGTTTTTTCAGTATTGGGTTATGTTTAGTTGTTGTGATACCAGAGCAACTATAGAATTTAAATAGGCTATTTTTATAATATGGTTCAAAAACACTACAGTATTCTGAAGGATTCGGATTTCTACCGTCCAGTTCATCTAAGCATGGATCAACGTTTATCCTTTCCTCATCATCCTATGTCTCGTTATGTTTATTAAATATGATTATTTGATTACTTGAATGAGTATTTAACTTTGAAATGATTTCAACTAATGAATAAGTTAAATACACTGCTTTATGTAAGAATGTTCAGTGCATTGCCTGTCTCTTTGAAACTATTTTCAGGAGCCACCAAACTAGGTCAGAGGTCACGGAGACCTTGAGTGGAAATGAACGGCTGAAGACTTGAAACAATATTGTTCTATTGTTTCTATTGTTATTTCTATGAGTTAATTCTATCTAAAATGTCTTAAGTGATTTTGCTATTTTTACGGTTAATTCGTCTAAAGTGATTTTACTTTTTAGTCAAGATAGACTTGATGTAGTGAGAATTTAACTGTCTGAATGTAGATTATACCGGTTTTCAACCAGTTTTTGATAAAGACGGCTGAGAAGTACACTCAGCCTTGGATAAGAAGCAGATTGTACTTTAAGTGTGTGTGCTCTATTTGATTGTAGATACTTTTAACAGGTCTGGAGTCAGCTCTAAACAGTCTATTGGATGTCTGACGTTTATGCTTAAGATATTGTTCAGAATTGTACGCACGCACCCACGTGGAAACTTTCCTAGTCTATCTGTGTTTTAACCAATCAGGCTAGAACACCTATATGTATGACGCAGAAAATGACATTGTGTAAAGAGTATAATTGATGTTGATTTGTGATTGTAAGCAGAGCGGCCTAGGAACTCATTGCGAGTGTTGAAGCTGGCTTCTGCTGATGAAACTGCAAACTATCTTCAGTAAACTTTATTTATTTATTTAAATCTCTGACTCCGGCTCTCCTTCATCTGACAGACTGGTCATTCTTTGGGTTAAAACTGTAAATACCCCTAACAGTTTTTGGTGGAGGATGTGCGGGCATTTGTTTACTGGTGACACCGTTGATCAATCAACAAAAAGAAAGGTAAGAAAAAAAAATAATAATTTAAAGTATATTGTAGACTAGGGATTGTCTGTGAAGTAGTGGTTAGTAACGGAACGCTGTGGGTTTTCTCATTCAGACGTGAATGAAAGGCATCAGTGGATTCACAAAAATTTGTGGTAAATTTGCGTGTAAATCCCGTGGTAGAAAGCTGGTGCGTTTTACGGTACACCAATAATGATACTGATACGTATAACAGTAATGGAAAGGTGTACCTACTCCACCCAGAGTTAAGTACTCCGTAATGGGTGTGTAAGAGGTTTTGAAGACATTCTCGGGGATAAAACTTGGACTGGTTTTTGTATTTAGTAGTGACTAAATTAACTCCGAGAGTGTTATAAGTTCCACCACTGCTATCTTTCTGCTTCACAGACCAGGGCATGCCCGATTTTTAAGAATAGTGTAGGTCAGTTTATTAGGGAAAGAAATAATTGAACAAAAATAACATTATAAAAGAGATGCATTAGATAGTAGTGGCCACAAAAGTCAGATAAGATACCTAGAAATGTCAGGGTGAGGTTGATTGATCAATGATGCACCAGGAGCAATCCCGAGAAAAATATGACCCTAACTGGATTGGACCGGTCTGGACAGTTTGCACCTCTTGGGGATGGTTTGCAGATTCATCAAGCAGAAGCCAAGCGCTGTTGGTAAGATTGCCCTCTCAATTTCTTGTTGCTTTTGGTGTTGAACTCTGATATAAAATAACTGAGAAATTAAGTAGCTTGCTCAGTCTCCATAAGACTTATGAAACAGAAGAGAGCAGAATGCAGTAAATGGCTCAGCTAAGCTCTCGGGTTAAAATGATTTTAGAATTGATTTTAAGAAAGATTATTCTTTCTTTGGCATTTGATTGGAAAGCTAAAATCTAAATATTGAGTGTCTAGTAGCAAAAACCACAAGCACAGAAATGACAGTAACATTTAATGGGAATAAGGAATAGTTTATGTTTGTCTTAGAAGATAAGATTCTGTGTGACTGCTCTGTTATCTTGGTTTAGCCCTCACCATGACTGGTTTTGGCTGTAAAAGTAACAGAGACATGTCCGAATAAAAATGCGCCATGTAAGTCTGTGCAAACAAGCAGCTTCATGGTTGGATTTATATATTTTTATTAATAAAAAAAAGCAACATAAATGGGGGTCTCAAATATTAATTTGATGGATGTAGTTAACCCCTGAAAGATCTAAAACTATTGTTGACTGTAAAAGTATTAAGTTTGAAAATGCATGTCAATTCTGTTTTATAGGTTTTAGGACGAGCTTGAGTAAAAAGATTTTTCAATGAAATTATGTTATTGAGTTTAATGTTGTGTTTAATGTATGTTTAAAATGAGTAAACATGCATTAACCATTCTGGATTCATCAGAACTCTCTGTCTCTCACTCGAAGTTAGCTAAGAGCTGCTATCTGCCTGTTCCATAACAATTGATAAGCACAGTGTTCAGTTGGAAATCACAAAGACTATTTTGTGAAAGAAATGCTAGAATGAATACAGAAATTCTACATGTCAGTGTTTATGCACTAATAGAGGTATTAGTAATTAAACATTAAATTTAACAAATAAGAGATTATAAAATGCTTTTGTTTTCTCAGTGATGGGTTGCGGCTGGAAGGGCATCCGCTGCGTAAAAATGTGCTGGATAGGTTGGTGGTTCATTCCGCTGTGGTGACCCCAGATTAATAAAGGGGCTAAGCGAAATGAAAATGAATGAAAATGCTTTTCTTAAAGCATCTTTAAAACACTAATATACCCCCTGAGCTATAGAGATAATTAATTTGAACAGTTGCTATTACTGTTTGGAAATTTCTTGTCTTGTCTTCAGTGGTGTATTATTGTTTGTAACTTTTGTCTTATCTTTAGTCTTCACCATCAAATACAGGGCCCGGTGGCTACTGAGGTAGCAGACCCTGACACTGAATGGATTAGGGTGATATCTAAACTCCTTGAGTAATCTCAGCTTGATGTTCAGTTGATTTAAGTGTTTGATTAACCTGTCTCAATGTTTGAATTCTAGTAGGTAGTCTCAATGGCTTTCATGGTTCTTGAATGCACTTTCCCAAGTTGCAGAAAATACTGGATCAAGGAGGAAGCCTGCACAGGAGCTGCAGTGTGAGTGGCAGTTGACCAGTGGGCACGAAGGGGGGTACCCTAAGACGGGTAAGATTTTCCCTTGGCCAGAGCGGAAAACAACCTAAGACATGGGACCCCTCGTAACCCCTGGGGCATCTACCCAAAAAGGGGGGTGTTTAATGTGAAAGATGGTGCTGGACTAGGGTGATGTTCCTTCGGCCAAAGGCATCCTTAGAGGGGAACTGTTAGAAGTTACAGTAGTCTGCCTCAGTGGCCCCGTCCAGACCTGATCACGAGAATCCTGCCTTTATTGAGGACATGTCTGTCCTTGTGACAAGCATCAATGGACTATGCCAGGGTATGATACCCTGAAGGAGATGATTGAAAAAAAAAAAAAAAAAAAAAAAAAAAGTTAATGGCAATGGGCTTTCAAGAACCATTGTAGACAGTATAGTTTCTTAAAATTTTACCAATATCATGTAATTGGCTGCTTTAAAAGCACTGGATATTTGCGGTCTGATTTTAAGAATGATGAATTCTTGAATGTGAAGCTGAGATGATTTTTAACTGATGTGTCTGATTTTTCATAGTATTTTACTGATGCAGGTCCTTGTGCGTGGCAAAGGACATTTTCGAGATGGTGTTGGCTAAAGATAAAGACTGCCTTTGAGATGGTTTGGATAACACAGCTGAAGGGAATTAATCAGTTAAGGTAAAATAATTACAAGAAATTCTCTTAGTCTTTAAATAGTTCCAACTGAGTTTTGAAAGATAAAAACTTTTGACATTTGGAACATTGGTGAATGATTAAAGATTCTGTATTGTAATAATTTTAATGTTATAGTCTAAAGACTATTGAAAAATTATGTGCATGAAACAGAGAGACAGAGACTGTCTGAGTGAAGCCTTGAGTCATGTTTTGCTTCTGTTATCGACTTGCTTAGCAACGATATTAAGAAAGCAAAACAACCCAGCTGATTGTCTTAGAAAAAGACATTGATTATGAACAGAAAAACTTTGAAACCTGATAAAAGACCATGTAAAACTAGGTGAAACTGGATAGAGAATTTTAAGAATAAATTTGTGCGAGTTCAACACCTAAAGCAAGCTTTATTATGAGCTGTCACAATATTCATACCTATGTTACAATAATGTTTATTGTCATGGGGGAATAATTTGTCCCTGTTGTATGAATATTGTCACTAACCTCTGGAATGAGTGTAATATCATTACAGATTGTCTAAGCAAAACATCAAGCATTCCAGAAGTTAATAATGCTGAGTAAATCAGATGAAAGGATGATGCAGACCATGAGATGAGCTTTAAATGGATGGGTTATCCGGCTCTGTTTGCAATGGTTAATGATGACTTTTCCTGATTCAGATTACTCTCTGAAATAATAATAACTTTAAAAAGTTTTATTAATTTATAGCTGATTTTGAAGTGAAATTGAAGACTGTCATCTATATTAGGTTATAAACACGTCTAAAAAGAGTTTAAGGGTTAATTACAGTTAACTCTTTGCTATCTGACCGTTAAAGGTATGATGGCATTTAAACAGTGACAGTGGCTAAGTCACTAACCAAATTGCCCAGAAAGCACCCTCACTCTAGCACAGGAAAAATACGCAGAGAATTGAGTTTGAGTCATTTGTGTTAAAGGCAAATGCAGCAGTAAGTCACTCTCTGTCTGTGTGTGTGTCCTCAAGGGCAGAGGAACATAATTGTTTGGATGTTGTATAGAACAGAGAGATAAAGTTAAATGAAAGCGTTTGAATCTGATGGTTAAATAGCTGATGTAAGAATTCAGTAGGAAGAGTTTATTCTGCTGCAGCAAAAATTAACAGCTTAAGAAACAAAAATGCAGCATGAGTTTTAAAAGCATTTTGAAGCAGTCAAGTCAACTCAAGTCAATATTAATGTTGTGAATACTGACAGTGCTGTTTGAAAATGTTTCTCACTTATGTTTTCCAGAAACTTAGACTGTCTTTGAATGAAACTTTGATAGTCCCTATCCAAGCAAGAGTCTTGATTATATGTGGTAATAGAATTATTAAATCTGTCTTGTTCAATTGGTAATGCTTGTGAACAGGTTTTACTGTCAAATGACAAATATGAAAGATTTCCAACCTGTGAGCATTTCTAATTGATCAGACAGTAAGAATCAAATGAATTTTATACAAGATCATATTGTCTGCTTCTGATTATGTTGAATGGTTTAGTCAGAGTAAAGTAATATTGTACAAATGACAAGTTGAGAAGATGATTATAAGGTTTAGTCTTATTTCTGTTGAAAGATGCTTGAGTTTGAATTACTTATGTTTGATCTTTGTTGAATTAGACTAAAATTGTGTTAAACCCCTAAAAAGTGGGAACAAAAGAAATGGATTCACAATCCTTCTTCTTGCATGATAATATATTGGATTAATTGTTTTGTAAAAACTATTGCATCTTTCTTGGTCTTTAGGTAACAAGTATATCTATATCTAGTCTCTTTGAGGTGACTGAGGGCCTGGCTCAATGTCAGGAGTGCAATAACAGTGTTCATTCATTTAGCCCGGCTTCCAGAGAATGGATTTGATATTAGTTTGTTAACTGTGAAGGGGCAACGAGACGCTAATTAAGGGAACAGGAGTCATTACTCCCACTTTCCTTAATGTCCTCACTGGTTGACCGAAAGCGGAATTGTCCGCATTGGTCAAAAAGGGGGGACTGAAGGATTCGGATTTCTACCGTCCAGTTCATCTAAGCATGGATCAACGTTTATCCTTTCCTCATCATCCTATGTCTCGTTATGTTTATTAAATATGATTATTTGATTACTTGAATGAGTATTTAACTTTGAAATGATTTCAACTAATGAATAAGTTAAATACACTGCTTTATGTAAGAATGTTCAGTGCATTGCCTGTCTCTTTGAAACTATTTTCAGGAGCCACCAAACTAGGTCAGAGGTCACGGAGACCTTGAGTGGAAATGAACGGCTGAAGACTTGAAACAATATTGTTCTATTGTTTCTATTGTTATTTCTATGAGTTAATTCTATCTAAAATGTCTTAAGTGATTTTGCTATTTTTACGGTTAATTCGTCTAAAGTGATTTTACTTTTTAGTCAAGATAGACTTGATGTAGTGAGAATTTAACTGTCTGAATGTAGATTATACCGGTTTTCAACCAGTTTTTGATAAAGACGGCTGAGAAGTACACTCAGCCTTGGATAAGAAGCAGATTGTACTTTAAGTGTGTGTGCTCTATTTGATTGTAGATACTTTTAACAGGTCTGGAGTCAGCTCTAAACAGTCTATTGGATGTCTGACGTTTATGCTTAAGATATTGTTCAGAATTGTACGCACGCACCCACGTGGAAACTTTCCTAGTCTATCTGTGTTTTAACCAATCAGGCTAGAACACCTATATGTATGACGCAGAAAATGACATTGTGTAAAGAGTATAATTGATGTTGATTTGTGATTGTAAGCAGAGCGGCCTAGGAACTCATTGCGAGTGTTGAAGCTGGCTTCTGCTGATGAAACTGCAAACTATCTTCAGTAAACTTTATTTATTTATTTAAATCTCTGACTCCGGCTCTCCTTCATCTGACAGACTGGTCATTCTTTGGGTTAAAACTGTAAATACCCCTAACAATTCCTATAAATTACAGTAGTATTTTTTAATGTGGGAGTGGATGCAATTGAAATATCACTGTTTTTACAAAAAGAGGGTCACAATCACAGAAGATGAACAGCTCATTACTTAAAAAGGTTTATTTAAAATATAAATCTGTATATTCAACAGTGGTAAATGTTAAAAGAATGTCAAAATAAACAGCTTATACAGCAAGAAAGCTTTCAATATATCTCATTTGGCTATATTATAAATTAAGTAACTATAGCAAGATGCTTTTGAGTAACAAGTCATGACAAATGTTTGTTTATTTATTTGTTTCGCTAGGAATGTCCCTAGAATTTGGCATTTTATTGAACAAGTGATCCATTTCTATAGTCATTTCAGACTTTCTATAGAGGGCATTAGAAGGTATAAAGGGAAATACAAATAAGACAAAATTATAAGCCCTCTTGTGAAGTTTAAAGAAATGTTATTGCATCAAATATGTAAAATGCTGTTTAACAGACTTTGTTTTCAACAGTTTTATAAACTAATTTCTACTAACTCATTTGTCTAGTGTTTGCCATGATGACAGTAATATATTATATATTTTACATACAGTTTTTTTTTGCAAGATACTAGTATTCAGCCTAAAGTGCAATTTAAAGAGTTCACTATAGATTAATTATGTTAAAGAAAAATGAGGAAAGCCATTGGACAACAGTGCTTTGTTCTGCAAACATAAATAAATTCTTAAGGGGCTAAATATATTGACATGTTTATTAGGCCTATAAACAGCTTTCACTCCAGCCAGACTAAAATAAACAGCCTAAGACTTTCTCCAGAATAAAAACTATAGGCTGTAGGAAATACTGGGGAAATGTTCTTGATCTATTAAACATTACTTTTGACTTCACATACATGTGTGTGTGTGTGTGTGTTTGTTTTCTTTACTACAGCCCTTTCTCTTATGAAACCACACAAAGATGAGGCATAATGGCAAAACAGTCTGATTACCTCATGTATGCATATATGCATGTTTTGGATTGACTTTCATGGAATAACATTGCATAAAAATTACAATACAAAACTCACACAAACATACAAAAAAGTGAAAATGACAACAAACCAAACTTTAAACTGAGAGAGAAATAAAATACAGCACATGCACATCCTAATTATTTATATGTAACATTTAGTTATGTTAGATAGGTCACATTATGTTTTTACAAAGGTGTGTTTTGTCTTTGTTTGCGTGTAAATCTAAATAAATAAACATATGTGATGCTCTTTATGACTTTTTTTTCATTATCAACGAAAATACAAAAAAGGTATACAACAAAGCCAGGACAAATCTTAGTAAAAACAAGATAGAGAATAACGTGTAGTTAGTCAGTCTCATCCAATGAGCATTCAGCTGTGTCGTCAGCCAGCCGTTTCCCATCATGCTTTTAGTGGGCGCAGTCTTCAGTGTTGCCAGATTGGGCGGTTTCCCGCCCAATTGGGCGGTTTTTAATCCAAGTTTGCGGGTAAAAAATATCATAGGCGGGTAGTGGATATTTGGGCGGTATTGAAAAGGTACGCCCGCCTGCCCGCGATCTCCCGTAACCCCCAAATTTTCGTCAATTTTGGGACCTGTCCCCCTACTTTTCATGAAATACAGGACTATCCAACCACCCCTCATACGTTTTGGAGCGGCCCATATATATATGGGAAGCGCCAAACCCCCCCACTTTTCGTGAAATTTGGGACCTGTTTTCGCATGTCGGCGGGTTTTTGGGCTGGAAAAAGTCAGCTACATCTGGCAACACTGGCAGTCTTTTGAGAGCAACTGCTGCCGACTGCTCAATCCGAGGTACCCGCCTCGCGATCGCGAGAGTTTTTTGGCGCACGTCAGCGTGACATCAGAGCCAGGCGGACGCAACTCGGACACATTTCTAACCGGCATGCATCTTGCGGTGATCACCGGTGATCGATTCTGCGCAGATTTTGGCCACCTCAAACGAGCCTTTTGATCGATCTGCGCAGCGCTGCATGAAGTCGAACGCACCTCATAGCGATCAGTGATTAGCTTCTGTACTAGAAGGCGGGCTTTATTCACCATTTACCAATCGCTGATTGGCTCCTGTAATAGTAGACGTTACACTTTTCCCCATTCAAAAAGATACGAGTGACATGTCTTGTGCATTCTACAGCAAAGTCCCTTTAAGGCAAGTCATTTCACTCGGCAGCCATCTTTGAAACGCCTCTCGGGCAGTATGCTCAGGCATTTTGTCTGAATGGGAAAACATCAAATTACTTGCCAAGCTTATGATTACATTTCATATTATAAATAACCCATAAAATGAAACAACAACTGTCTCATAAGTTTCCTTTCTAAATGTTCGTATCACACAAAATCTGCAGAAGTTCACGTCTTTTCCGAGCCCCTCCCCCAGAGAATTGTCATTCTATAGCATTTGCTGAATGGCTTCTGTACGAGAAGGCAGGCTTTATTCACCATTTAGCGATCACTGATTGGCTCCTGTAATAGTAGGCGGGGCTTTATTCACCATATTGACAGCTACACTTTTCCCCATTCAAAAAGATACGAGTGACATGTCTTGTGTATTCTATAGTCTTTGGTAATGGTTACGCTACTTTTGAACCATAATAAAGTAGGCTGCTTGAATTAATGTGGTAATTCTACAGTTGCTATGGTAATATACAACAGCTCTAGAAAGTTAAAACATGTAGGAATAAAATAAAACACACATATGGTGTATAGTACTATGGTAATGTATTGTAAAAACTATAATGGTTTTAAACTATATTATTGTAAGATACATGAATTATTCTGTTGTGGTTATTCTATATGATAACACAACAAGTCTAGACATTTTAAAACAGAATAATAAAAAATAAAAACACACATGAGGAAAAATACTATAGTAATTTACAGTGTTGGGGAAAGTTACTTGAAAGTAAAGCATTACAATATTGAGTTACTCCTCAAAAAAATTAACTAGTTGCTTTACTTTTTATGGTAAATAATGTGTTACGTTACTTTTAAGTGGAGTTTAATATTAAACTAATTTCGAGAGAAGCGCGCGCTCATGATTGACTCAGCTGGCTCACATTAGCTAATTATGATCCTCCAATCAAAGGATCCCAAAGTTCCTATATATTCAGACTCATCTCATTCTTACAACTATCTTCGTTTGGAAGAAACCCACCTCCTCCCCTTCTTCCACCTTTTATCCAGATGGGCGACAAGGTGGCCATTCCAACGGCTCTTGTTTCTTTGCGGGCCATCTGGTGGTTCTGTGTGGAGTTTACACGTTCTCCCCGGGTTCCCCGGTTTTCTCCTAATGTCCAAAGTTGCTCCATATCTAAACAAAATAAAACTAAACACCCCTTCTTTTAGTCGTCTTGCTCTCGGGAAGTTCACCTTAGCCTCAGCCGCGGGGGAGTTCTGAGATCGTCCCGCAAAGGGAGGGAGCCCTGGACTCGAGGATCCCTTGAGCTCAGGGCTCTCTCCCGGGACAGCAGGCCAAATAAGCTTTTTAAATTATAAGCTAAGCGTGAACTCTTGAAACCATAGTAAAATACATGGATTAATGTTGCCATGGTAATACTACAGCTCTAGAAAGTTAAAACATGCAAAAATAAACACACACACACACACACACACACACACACATCTGGACAAATACTTTAGTAATTCATAGTAGAAACTATAATGGTTTTAAACTTTATTATAGGAAAATACTTGAATTAATCTGTTGTGATAATTCTATGGTAATCCAACCGCTATAGACAGTTAAAACATGGTAAAAAAACACAAACCCATATAAACAAAAATACTATAGTAATTTATAGATAATACTAGTGATTTTGAACCATACTATAGTAAAGTAAGCTACTTACATGAAATTATTTGTTGTGGTGATTCTATAGTTGCTGTGGTAACACAACAACTACAGTATTTTAAACAATTTACCCAATACTGTAGTTTTCTACAACCATAGGGTATAATATACTACGATTATAAATTTATATTTCCATATATTAAATTATATGTTATTTGTAAATATAATGCAATCTATTCAATATATATTTGCATTTGGCCATATATAAAAATTTATTTTAATAGGCTATAACAATGTATACGGTTTATTCATTCATTCATTTTCTTTTCGGCTTAGTCCCTTTATTAATCTGGGGTCGCCACAGCGGAATGAACCGCCAAATTATTCAACATATGTTTTACGCAGCGGATGCCTTTCCAGCTGCAACCCAACACTTGGAAACACCCATACACTTTCTTTCACAGACATACACTACGGACAATTTAGCTTCATTCCCAATTCCCCTATAGCGCATGTGTTTGGACTGTGGGGGAAACCGGAGCACCCGGAGGAAACTCACACGATCACGGGAAGAACATGCAAACTCCACACAGAAATGCCAACTGACCCAGCCGAGGCTCGAACCAGCAACCTTCTTGTTGTGAGGGGATCGTGCTACCCACTGAGCCACCGTGACGCCAAGATTATTAATATTTTCTATTATTATTGTCTTATGTCATTTAATATAAATAAAGTACAAAAAAAAAAACAAAAGCCACAAACTATCTTGAATATCCTTTATTAAATAAACATCATATGCTGTAAAACAGTTGAAAAAAAACAAAACCCAAGCTGAAGCAGCAGAAGTACATCATTTAATAAAATATGACACGAATGCATCGTTAAAATGACTAATAAACTGAATAAAGCTTTATTAAGAAAACAAAGAAGCCATCTCAGTTAACGTTAAACAAAAGTTGCACACATTTAAGTGAGAAAAACTTGCATTAAGAAACTACATATAAAATCGTACAAAAAGCTCTCCAAGTTTACAATGAAACTGGGGGTCTCAATACAAAGACGAGCGTAAAAAGACAAACGAACACGCAGTCAAAAAGTAGACAAAGGGAATATATTCATCTGTATTTATGTGTGTGGTATTGTATGCCTGTGTGTGTTCAAGGTTTGTTGATCTGGCCGGCAAATAGGATGGTTCCTGAAAAGACAATGAGATCAGATTTGAGATTTTTTTAAATTAATTAATAAATAGAGTCATTACAAGTTTTTATACAGTTAAAGTCAGAACTATTAGCCCTCCTGAATTATTAGCCACACTGTATATTTCAACAGAAAGATTTTTGTTTAACACATTTCTAAACATAATAGTTTTAATTAAAGCTGCAAGGAGCGATAAAAAAGACCTCACACCTGGGCTCACCGCCGCCCGGTGGCCTCAGGATGACAGAGAACAGCGGACAATATTAATTTAGGCTGTTATAAAGAAAAAACCTGAGAAAATCACAGATTTATGCCAAACTTCCACCTGTCAGCAGGTGGCGCTATGACTGTGACTCTATATTGGCATGTAGATGTCTTCAGGGGAGGAAACTTATCGAACATGTGAAGTTTTAGGCAGATCAGACATTGTGTGGCTGAGTTATAAGCTAAACTTCCTCCTGTCAGCAGGTGGCGCTATGACTGTGACTCATTATTGGCATGTAGATGTCTTCAGGAGAGGAATCTCATCGAACGTGACGTTTCAGGCAGATCAGACATTGTGTGGCTGAGTTATAAGCTAAACTTCCTTCTGTCAGCAGGTGGCGCTATATTGGCGCTATACTGTATATATACTGTGACTCAATATTGGCATGTAGATGTCTTCAGGAGAAGACTTTTATCAATCATGTGAAGTTTCAGGCAGATCAGACATTGTGTGGTTGAGTTATAAGTACTTCCTGTTACATGGCGAATCACTGAGGTTTGTCACCCATGGACACGCCCTTCGGCGAAAACTCTAGATCTTCACAATATATCATCGGTAGAGCATTTAGATAACACCACCCAATTTCGGTGCTGAGACGATCAAATTTGTAGGTTCATTGCACTGTAAAATATGTCATTTCCTGTTGTCAGCAGGTGGCGCTGTAACTGTATTTGGATATTGGCATGTAAACGTGTTCAGGTCAGGACTCTTATCAAACGTATGAATTTTGAGGCAGATCGGATAATGCATCCCTGAGTTATAACCACTTCCTGTTTCATGGCGAATCGTCAAAGTTTGCGAGGCCGCCACGGACACGCCCATCGATGAAAACTCTAGATCTTCGCAATTTAACATCGCCAAGGCCTTTAGATGACAAAACCAACAAATTTTGGTGTTGATCGGATAAAATCCCTAGGAGGAGTTCGTTAAAATACAACGTCTGGAAATGGCAAAAACAGCACTATTTCGCCAAAGGAAGTTATAAATATCCGACTTCCTGTTGGGTTTGAGATTTTGCACCATGAGACTTTTTTGTAGGTTTTGGTATGTTTGACGTGTGTCCCAATTCTCGTGCATGTGCACGAATCGTAGCACGGGGGCCATTTCGTCAAATGTGCATAGGTGGCGCTGTAGAGTCATTTTGCCATGCCCACTTCCGAAACCTATAACAAACGTAAATATTCGCCACTTTTGGGGTGTGTGCAAAGTTTTCGTGAGTTTTCGGGCATGTTTAGACCCTCAAAATCACGATTCATTCTGGAGAAGAAGCGGAAGAATAATAATAAATGGAGCAATTCCAATAGGGCCTACCCACTGTAGGTGCTCGGTCCCTAATAACTAATTTCTAATAACGGATTTCTTTTATCTGCGCCGTAATGACAGCACATAATATTTGACTAGATATTCTTTAAGACACTAGTATTCAGCTTAAAATGACATTTAAAGACTTAACTAGGCAAGTTAGGGTAATTAGTAGGGCCAGACAGAATCTGCGGGCGTTTTTTGCAATTTCTGCGGAGAATTTTGGTAAAAATCTGCGGATTTCTGCGGAATTATTTTGGGAGTCTCATAACCAAAACCTTAATATGTGAAATATGTGTAATTTAAAAACTGAATAAATTCAGATTTACACACATTTACTCAAGTAAATAAACAGAATTAATGATGGGCTAAAAATCTGCGGAATTCTGCGCGCGCATATTCCGTGTGGGCCTAGTAATTAGGCCCCGTTTACACTGATACATTTTAGTTTTAAAACGCATAAAATCCACACTACCCAGGAGTTTTCGAGCCCCAAAAATAGAGCGTTTTGGAAAAACGCTGGACAGGCCGCTTTTGGTTTTAAAACGCTGCTGCTTTGTGTTAGTGTGGATGGGAAAAAAACGGAGTCATCTGAAAATGGAGGCGTCTGATTGGGGCTTTTCGCTCAATATTAAGTGCACAAAGTTCAATCTTGCATCCTTTTCTTCTAAGTTCAGACTTCACAAGTTTGATATGGAAAACAAACTCCCGAGGACACATCGGGTAAATTTTCAAAGGGAACAGTGTACTTTATAACGTCACTCACATCACTCTGGCTACGTTGTTTCACTTTCTTAACAATAAAATGAAAACATGATATAAGGAACCGCCTATTTACATTTTGATATTAACAACTTAACAGACACCAAAAATGTTGAGGCATCTTGTAGCTATTTATATGACCGTCATCTTCATGCATATTTAGAACAAAACGGAGCCTATAACATAACTGCCTTCTTACATTTTCATTGAAAAATATGAAACATATCCTCTCTTTTGCTGAATATCTGTAATCAATAATGGCCATTATAAAAGTATAACGTACAATAAGTTTATACAATATAGCAAATAAAGGCAAACAATCAGTCAATCTGCAGAATTAGTGTATGCAGTTACATATCTTTGCGCTCAGCCAAAACACGTTTCCTGATAACAAGTAATGGATTCAAAAGACCGAAGAGTCATTAATAAGTATCACGTTTAACAACTATCGTGAAATGAGATCCAGCGGTAGATCATTGATGAACTGACTGACGTGTGCTGCTCCCACCTGGGGAGCTGTGCTCAAAGCATCCGCTGACTGCCTGGAGCTCAGAGACGCGCATACGCTGCAGCGCATGCCAGAGTGTGTGTGTGGTCACATGATGTGCGTTTTCAGTGGTATAGTGTGGACGGAGAGCTGTTCAGAAACGCTAGGTGAAACGACAGTGTGGACGTCGATCATTTGAATCGACATATTTTAAGTATATTTAGTTTTTGTCACTTATTATTTTATTTAATCTATTATTAATATCAATTTGTCATAATTTTAATGAAGTCTCGAAGTCTCAGTGTGGGGACGCCGTTTTAAAACTAAAACATATTAGTGTAAACAGGGCCTAAGGCAAATCATTGTATAACGATGGTTTGTTCTGTAGACAATCGAAAAAATATTGCTTAAGGGGGCTAATAATATTGAACCTTAAATTGTTTTAAAAAATTAAAACTGCTTTTATTTTAGTCGAAATATAACAAATAAGATGTTCTCCAGAAGAAAAAAATATTATAGGAAATACTGTGAAAGGCAACGCAGTGGCGCAGTAGGTAGTGCTGTTGCCTCACAGCAAGAACGTCGCTGGGTCGCAGGTTCGAACCTCGGCTAGGCTGGGTCAGTTGGCGTTTCTGTGTGGAGTTTGCATGTTCTCCCTGCGTTCGCGTGGGTTTCCTCCGGGTGCTCCGGTTTCCCCCACAGTCCAAAGACATGCGGTACAGGTGAATTGGGTAAGCTAAATTGTCCATAGTGCATGAGTGTGAATGTGTGTGTGGAAGTTCCCAGAGATGGGTTGCGGCTGGAAGGGCATCTGCTGTGTAAAATCGTGCTGGATAAGTTGGCGGTTCATTCCGCTGTGGCGACCCCGCAAGGGACAACGCCGACAAGAAAATGAATGAATGAATGAATGAATGAATACTGTGAAAAATTCCTTGCTTTGTTAAACATAATTTGGGAAATATTTGACAAAGAAAAAAAATAAACAGGAGGGCAAATAATTCTGACTTCAACTGTATGTCATGTGCATATAAAGACTGAATTACATTAGACTCAAGAAAACACTTTATGGAAATCCAAAAAGGCCAAAATCTCAACATTTGCAAAAAAAAGTATTGTAACCTTATCAAAGAACCTAATAAAATATGAAAATAGATATTTCCACATGTTATTATAGGCCAGGGATGAGCAAACTCGTTCCTGGAGGGCCGGTGTCCTGCACAGTTTAGCTCCAACTCTGATCAAACACACCTACTTATAGATAATTAGTGATCTTGGAGGCACTGATTAGCATGTTTGGGTGTGTTTGATTAGAGTTGGAGCTAAACTATGCAGGACACCGGCCCTCTAGGACCGAGTTTGCCCACCCCCATTATAGGCTATAGAGAATTGGACACAACATACATGGACTTTTGACCGGCCCCACAAATATGGAGCTCTATTTTAACGATCTAGAGTGCAGGCCGCAAAAACATAAAGTGCGTGTTTGAATCCACTTTTGTTATTTTAAATATGGAAAAATACGCTCTGTGCCACGGCGCATGATCTAACATGGTTGTGCTTATTCTCTTAATGAGTTATGGGTGTGTTTTGAGCATAACTACATTAAACCAATCAGAGTCTCATCTCTCATTCCTTTTAAGAGTCAGTTGTGTTGCACCATGGCGCATTCGCTATTTACATGGCGGACTTTGTAAGTGGACAAACTGAACGCTTCACTATCGAGAAAACAGATAAACAGAGCATCTGCAGCGCGAGTATAAAGAACGAGCCTCCTCCATTCGGCCTCTTTACTTTTACTCTTTACTCCTTTACTTTCGTGGATAAGGAAACAGTGTTGCACTCCACTGAAGACATCCATTAACCTACATATTAATTTAGTTTGTTAAGCACAAAGATTTGTTTCAAAACTATTACTAAATTCAGTTTTAGTGTGTATTAAGCAATGTGTAAGCATTTGGACCCACATAGGCACACAACTAACGTGCTCTGCACTGGACTTTAGAGCAGCTTTTAGTTGGTCAATGGCGCAGTCTATTTCAGTTCCTCAAAATAGCAACACGCAAATAGATTTGCTATAGACCATTTCAATGTGGTCATGCCATTGGCCCATGAACATTTCCTGCTTGTTATCACAGTATTTCATAACTGTAACAAGAGGCAATTCAATCATAACTTCATGTTAAAACAGCTATCATAACATTATTTATTATTATGTGTCTCATTTTGGATTCTCTGAAGCTATAGAAATTAAAAATGTAAAACAGGAAATACATTGGGACCGTTGTTTTTCTTTACATCCGTCAAAATGGGGATTTAAACAACGTGACACAAAACGTGAAAATTAGGGTTGCGCTGGTCTGAAAATAGCAATAAATCGCGCCAAACACATCTTGCGCCGGGCTCATTTCCACTGACTGGTACAGCACGGTACGGGTCGATACAGGTCACCTTAATCAGGCTTGCATTTCCACTACCAAGGGTACCCTTTTGGTGGGCGTGGTGTACGACAGCGTTTCAGTCGACGTCATTCTTGCTCGAATAAATGTCTACAGTAAAGCTGTACAGGTCTTTCACAAATCATTTGAGAAGCTCTTCTCACAAAACAGATGCTTTAAACATATAAATACTGGTTTATAAATGTTTATTACTAACTTTTATATAGACATAATTTGATTATAACTGGAGATCAATGACAGCCTACTGTAACATCTGTAATTATATAAAATAAATATATAAACGCAACATATATGAACACTTACAGTCTCCGATATGTTACCAATTACAGATAAACTACACACAGCATACATTTAGTCCTTATTTGAGTTCAAAAACAACAGCAACATATAGCCCACAGTCAGAGCAAACCTCTCATCTGTGTCTGTGATCTTCACCAGCACATGTAACCTCTGTTAGAGAGTAATGTTGTCATTCCAAGTTCATAATAGTCCAAAAGGCGATGATAAACATGGCAGTTTGTTTATGATTCAGGTTGCTGAAACAATTTGTACCAGTGTTTAGTCGGGCTTCTCCTTTTTTTTTTTTTGCACTTCACTCTCGCATTTGTCCTTTTCTTTTCTGAAAGGATCAGATGTCGAAGACACTTCAATAATCACACGCACGTTATTATCATCAGCACAAGAAGTTCGTTATATCAAATATAGACGCGATCGCAAGCTCCCTGGAGAAAGCGAAAACCGCTCGCACTTTTAGACGGCCTCGTAAAACAGGACACGGCAGATTTTGTTCTTCTTGGCTTTGGGGCTGTTCATCAAGACAACGACAAGGTTTGTTTGAGCTCAGGTCGACCATGGCTTGTTATTATATGCATATAGTTGTCTCGGCTGTGTATTTAAAAAACATGGCGGTTCCATTGTTTTTATTCTGGCTAGCTCCACGAGATTGTCACGTCTCTCTGTAACCAATCAGTGTTCAGCTGCGCGTGTAGCTCCACCTTTTGGTACCCTTTCTCGTGTAAAAAGGGTGCCGAAAAAGTAGTACGGTATGGTTCGGTTCGGTACGCCTTTTGACAGTGGAAACGGCCATAAAAGCATACCGAACCGAACCGTACCGTACCACTCAGTGGAAACGGGCCATAATGTGTGTGTGTGTGTGTACCTGAAGAATTGTGTCTGATGAGAAACAGGAACGGTCTGTCCACAGTCACCCATGGCGGAGATGATCGAGCGTGCAGGATTACAGCTGAAAACACATACGCATTATGAGCTGCTGACATTAAAGTTCTCCATAAAGCACCCTGAAATGTGCAACTTTGCTTAGCGTGTGAAAATGTGGTATATGCATGGAGACTTTCAATTTGGAATACACCAGCTCAGTTGCTTCCTGGTAACAGTCATGCCATTATAAACTCACCATGTTTAAGATCCGATGTCTTGAAAACTCAGTGATCTTCACTGCCTGATTGATATACGATATAAAGTGGGCCTCAGACAGGACAAGAAGCACTGAATTAAATTATAATGTTCCATACCATGTCTTTAAACATAGAAATTAATTTTACCACAGTGTTTTCAATGGTGATTCAGTGCTCGCCTTCTGTTCCTGATGCCGCTTGCGTTTAAACAGTCTTTTATCCGTTTATAATGAATGCTTAATTCTATTTAATTGACTGTATTTTAATTAATCTACATGATCGATGCTGTTAAATGAACTTCATGACAATGAAAAAAAGTCGATCAAGCGTTCAGCGGAAGTTTATTGGTGGCTGAATAACACTTGCTGTGTATTTCCACTGAAACATCAAAATAGGGCGGAATGTATTAAGTAGCCCCTCCCCCTTTAAAAAAAAAAAAACAGCCAATTGGGTTCGGTTTACATTACAGCTCGGCCAATCAGAATGTTTGAGATAAAGCACATCAGTCTCATGACAGATACGGTCTATAACAGTAATGCCGAGTCTGTATAAACATTACATTGTAGAATTCAAATAAATCTATTTTGTTTTGTGGTTATAATTAACGGTCCTGTGAAATTAAAGTAATTTTTTAGGTGTTAAATTCCTTATGTTAGTCTTAAGGGTATCTAGTGTGCTTCAAAGCAGTGACAAAATTAGCACTTAGAAGATATAAACATCCAAAGCTTTCAGTTTGTCACTTCCGCCTAAATGGATCAACAGTTTCATTATAATCACCTCATGCTTCAGTTTCTCATCAAATCTCCTGACCAATCAAATGCTCTGTAGTATCTGACATGCCCCGCCCCCTTCAATATTTGCTTTTCATTTGATGCGCTTAAGCGCAATCACTCTCACTGGCAGAGCTGTGATCCAACAAAACGTTATTGGCTTTTTTTAAAAAAGGGGAGGAGCTACTATAAGTCCTGCCCTGTCTTCATGTTTGAGTTGAGATTATATCAAACATCGACAAAAAAAAAAATGCACATTTCAAAGCACTTCACGGGACTTTTAAACTGTCTGAATCACAATTCTCCCATGTAAAGTACTGTCCTGTTAACCACATAAAAAATTGTGACTATTTTAGTATGTGACAGTAACTCACATGTGGTGGCGGAGGCTTTGGTTCCGTCCTCATTGACCTCAATCTTGGCTTTCTGAAGGGCTTTGGACACGTAGATGGACTCTGAACCTGTTTCACACACAAATGCAAAAGTCTAAGAGCACAAAACTTCAATACGCCAAGCGAGTTTCATTTAAAGGTTTAGTATGTACATTTGTCACCCAGTGGTTGAACTAGGTATTGCACGCCTGCTTCAAAACACACGCAAGCGCAGGTTGCCAGATTGACGACACCAACACCTGTGATTCAGCATGTACATTTAATAAAGTTCAAGAGGTTTAATATGTATTAATTAGGTTATAAACCTTACCGTTTCAATGGAGTGCAGTGAGTGCACTATTCTGTGCTTCTGGGGTGCGTTTCCCAAACAACGACGTAACTCGCAGCTGAATTATCACAGTACAATGCATCGGTTGGGAAAAGAACGATGTAGTGACGAGTGTTTCCCAAAACTAGTAGTTTCTCTGTAGCAGATCCATAATTTTAACCACGTTAGTTATAACGTAAAACGCCCATAATTATGCTCTAAACGGGTGGTAACAACTTCTTTAGAGAAGAACCCCATAATTTCTTTGTGCAAATTATATTGTTTTACATGCACACGCATACTTTAATAATAATATTAATGATGATGATGATTATTATTATTTAGTAGGATATTGTTTATTTATTTATTTATTTTCTGAAAAGTCTACTTTTACAATTTGACACATGCAAACTACTGCAGAAATGTTCTAACCAGCAGGCCCATGTCATATACAGTACAGAAACTTAATAAATAACCTACTATAAATTAAAAACATTAACGTATGCTATATTTTTTGTTTTCACAAGCTTTGGAGATGTAACAAATTCCACTTTTAAATAATAGGTCACCTATAGCTTTGGTCATGAGGCTGTGTTCAAAATGACTTCAATGTTTTTAAAGTGCACTACGAAGGGAGCACAATTGTAAACATGAAGATCGCTAAAACTGAACTGTAAAAATACTTTAAAGGAAATTACACCTAAGAGAGATGACTTTAATGCTTTTTTATTTTTAATCATTCCAAGTTTAAATGTTCGAATGTTCTAAATGAATAGGGCATAGGGGGGATAAGTGGGAATAGAACACAGCCAGGAACTATGTTTCTAACTACAGCTCCACAAGTGTACAAGTGCACAAGTTTGCGATGCAGTTTGCGAATATTAGTTGGAACGATGGATTTGGGAAATGGAAAATCAACGAATTATGTTTGTAACGACAGAACTTGCAACCTTAGTTGGCTAACGATGGTTTTGGGAAATGCACCCCTGAATGGCTGTATTTAAATTTCTGTTGCGTTTCGTCTGGTGCAAACAGCCAAATTGCTTATCACTGCAAATCTCGTCATGTAGCGTGTTGTTAGGACACGAGTTACAATGCAACCCGCTCACCTAATGTTTATGCTCGTAATATTCATATTATTTGCCAATTATTAACCTCTTAATGTGAAACTCTGAATCTGCGTCTCATTTCGGAGTCTGCTACTGTCCACTGGAGGTCGATTTTCAGTCATGGACGCATACTTTCAGAGCCTTTCTGACTAAATGAATGAAATACACTGTTTTCCAACAAGGCAACCCGGGGTGCTGAAATATAGTTGGCTAAACTGGCAGTGGGCAGGTTAAAAAAACAAAACAAAGACAGCCGTTCCAGGGGTCCGTTCTTCGTACGTGGATTACTCAATTAGCTAAATTTGGATATTGACGATTTGACACAATCCAGGATCATTTAGTTCTTCAAAACTCATCTGAGACTTCTTGTCATAGCAACAGTTCTGGTAGCTCAAAACTGCTAGGGAGCAGGTTAATTTCATATAAACAGGATTAGATCGGGTCAGTTCAAGCAGATAATACTGAAAGTATGTACCTAATGCCGATATTTTCTTACAGTAGTTATATACACACTTGGGAAAATATTAAATATTTTTTTAACTATATATACACAAGTTAAAAATATATATTAATAAAACTTATGCAGCGACGCAGTGGCGCAGTAGGTAGTGCTGTCGCCTCACAGCAAGAAGGTCACTGGTTCGAGCCTTGGCTGGGTCAGTTGGCATTTCTGTGTGGAGTTTGCATGTTCTCCCTGCGTTCGCGCGAGTTTCCTCCAGCTGCTCCGGTTTCCCCCACAGTCCAAAGACATGCGGTACAGGTGAATTGGGTAGGCTAAGTTGTCCGTAGTGTATGAGTGTGAATGAGTGTGTGTGAATGTTTCCCAGAGATGGGTTGCGGCTGGAAGGGCATCCGCTGCGTAAAAACATGCTGGATAAGTTGGTGGTTCATTCCATTGTGGCGACCCCGGATTAATAAAGGGACTAAGCTGAAAAGAAAATGAATGAATGAATGAAAACTTATGCAATCTGCACTCCGAAATAAAAGTACAAAGAATGCCACTTGGTGGTTCAAAGAGAAAATTTATTGATATGAACTTTTTAGATACAAACGCGTACATGCACAATATTAGACTTTAAAAAAAAAAAAGGATAATAATTTATGCAGTCATGCACGTGTTTTGACTGCTAATATGCCGGTGATTTGATGCTTCGCAAAAGTTGCAGACACTTTACCGATATCAAAATGCTTTTTTGATGCACAATTAATTTAACCAGTTATTCCTTACGCCGATTAAAAAACTTGAGTAGGCCTAGGCTACTATAATAAAGAAAATCTTCTCTAAATGTAGAACTAAATACATTGATATGCATTGAAATACATGATGAATACTCTTGACACATGAAAGTGTAAAGCCTGCAGCTCACAACAAATGTGGAAAGTTATTGCGCGTCAAATTTAACAAAACGTTTACTGCTAATTTTATGTAATTTTGCTCACATGGATAATTGAATATTAATCAGATGATGTCATTACGCTGCTGTGCTGTCAGCCAATCGTTGCATCGATAGATCTGTCCTTCACAACACACGCAGCGATCTCTGATCAGTTCATCCAGACATTTTAATCTGATTCGCGAACTTGTTTGAAGAACCAAATTAGCCAGAGATCAGTTATCAGGATTAAAAGATCCAGGATCTGCCAAATCATCTTAGATCAGGGGTTTTCAAACTTTTTAATCTCAGGGACCCCCAAATATGATGATTCTTTGCAGGGGACCCCTTTGCTTAAATTTTAATGGCACTTATGTATTTTAAGTATAAATATGTAAACTAAAATTCTGTATAACGTAAAGACATTATAATTCATATTTCACAGGCATGCAAAAGGGTATTGTTTTTAAAACCATTTATTTTATTAGTTGGCAACTCATCATAGCCAAAAATGATTCTCACAATTATTTCATATTTCATAAAAAAAATAATAAAAAAAAATGAAATATTTACATTAACTTATTTAGAAAAGCTATCTTGTTAAGGCACTTGTAGATGAAAATCCTAATACGACAGATGAGCTTGGTGGCTTCTACATAGTTTGTCATAACGTGGCTTCATTTCATTCTTTGACACTTGATGCAAATCATCTTCACTGCGCTTGGCCACAAGAGCCTCACGGTGAAGCATGCAGTGTGTGCCAATGGCGTTGAGTGCTTTCTCTTTTATCAGAGTCATGACGCCGCTGTGCTTACCGGTCAAAGCGGCAGCACCATCGATACACACTCCAATACACCGAGACCAGTCTATTAAATTGTCAGTCATTAACTGATCCATCATATTAAATACGTCCTGACAGACACCAATTCAGACATTCAGGGGTTTACAGAAGAGAAGTTCCTCAATAAATTTGTCCTTACCGAGAAAACTTACGTAGACCATAGCTGTGCTTGATTCGCTATATCAGTACTTTCGTCCAACTGCAGTGAAAAGTATTCACTGGCTTGCAGCTGTTCTAAAAGTTGTGACGAAATATCATCGGCCATCTCACTTATGCGTCTGCTTACTGTGTTGTCTGACAAAGGCACACAATCTACCTTTCGTGCTGCTTCCTCTCCAAATAACTCTTTGAATGTCTTGTAAATAATTTTTTGTTTCTGCCAAGTTTTTCGCGGACCCCCTAGCGCTCTCTTGCGGCCCACCTGGGGTCCGCGGACCCCAGTTTGAAAACCCCTGTCTTAGATCATTTAAGCGAGGTATGAAGAACAGACCCCAGCATGTAACGCACATTTTCAATGCAGAATATCTGACTTTAGCATTGTTTTTCAGATAAACAAGAATGTTCACTTAGCATGTTTCTTAAATATCTGCAAACATATTATGCTATTTTTAGGCTTTAAAAGAGTCAAAAACTTACGTACAGCACCTTTAAATGTTAACAATAAAACTAAAAATGACAATTTCCTCATTTACTCACACTCAAGTGGTTCTAAATATTATAATTTTCTCTCTTCTGTTAAAAAAAAAAAAGATATGCCATATTAAAAAAAAACAGCAAGTCAATGCATTGTTATGGGTTTGTGATTGGTTTGTTCTGTTTCCTGGTTTTGGTTTTCTTTTTTTTAATAGGTGAATCATTATCAATCACAGGTGCGGCTAATCTTATGGCCTATTTAAGCTGCAAAGATGCATTCAAGAGACTGCTTTGGAGGGTCCATTTTTGTTTGACATCCCTTGGCTTGCCCACCGCTTATATTTTTGTTTATTTTGGAATTTGCTCTTATGTTATTTACTGCTGTTTTGAACGTTATATGTTATGTTAGATATTCAATTTACATATAATTTACTTTGATACCCCTTTGCATTTTATTTAGTAGTTTTTGTAATCTTTAAATAAATATATCTTTTTGCATTTTTCATTTAAATTGGTTTGGTTCCCTTTATTAGTTGCGTGCTTGAGCCGGCACGTAACAGCATTCATCAGAATATCTTCCTTTGTGTTCAACAGAAGAAAGAAACTCAAACAGGTTTTGAATAAGTGACAGAATTTTTAGGTGAACTATCCCTTAATGGAAGGTTATGTAATCCCATTATTCGCCACACGGGGGAATCAGATGAACACTTCAGACCACAGTTAACCGCGCGCATCCGGTTTGAGAAACTCTTTGTGAAACTTTTGGCCTCCACTGCTTACAAAACCTTTCTTCCTTCTTCTAGCTCTCATAGCAATCTATTTTCTCTTCATACTTTGGTATGAGTTCATATTTGCTTTTCTCTTTTCTTTCTACAGATGATCATTTATGTGCTTTTCTGATATTTATACTAAGAAAAGTCATTTAAAACCTTTTAATAGATCATAATTTTGATATAAAATGTTGAAACTGTGATAGTCACAATTATGTGATGAATTAAAAGTTGAGATGGTGAAAGTCAAATTAAAAAATATATGACATTTAGTTTGGCGACGCAGTGGCGCAGTAGGTAGTGCTGTCGCCTCACAGCAAGAAGGTCGCTGGTTCGAGCCTCGGCTGGGTCAGTTGGTGTTTCTGTGTGGAGTTTGCATGTTCTCCCTGTGTTCGCGTGGGTTACCTCCGGGTGCTCCGGTTTCCCCCACAGTCCAAAGACATGCGGAACAGGTGAATTGGGTAGACTAAATTGTCCATAATGTGAATGAGTGTGTGTGGATGTTTCCCAGAGATGGGTTGCGGCTGGAAGGGCATCCCCTGCGTAAAACATGTGCTGGATGAGTTGGCGGTTCATTCCACTGTGGCGACCCCAGATTAATGAAGAGACTAAGCCAAAAAGAAAATTAATGAATGAAAATAACATTTTTTAAGACAAATATCTTAGCCAAATTTTTGAAAAAATTGCCTCATTTATGAGATAAGATTATAACAAATAAGTCTGAAACACCAAACTAGGAGACACAACTATGAGTAAACTAAGAGACACTAAATCATAAACACGTGAAAAAACAAAACAAAATGTATGACATCAATGTGACTGAGATGTTTGTCTTACAAAAACGTAGTTATTTTGACTACTTAGGCCACAATTTGACTTTTTATCTCAAAATTATGAGACAGTATGACATTTTTCTCATAAAAGCTTGGCGTAAAAGAGCATAAATGATCTAATCCAGCTGTTCTAAAGGCCAAAAAATAAAGATTTCACAAAACAAGATGCATTAAAGCTTGTGAAAGCAGCATTCTGTCATCATTTGTTCATCTTCACATGACTTTCTACTATTCACATAGTCTGTTAAGCTCCTAAAATAGCTTTAATGCCTCTTTTTTTTGTATTCCAGAGGCGGTTTTTGTCTGCTATCCATTTGTGAGCCGTAAATATAAACCAAATTCCAACATGTGGGCGAGTAAGCGATGACAGATTTAATTTCTGGGTGAACTATGACTTCAGGCTTTGCCCTATTTATCTTTTCGCCGCAGTTCAAAGTGAAAAAGCCAGGATGATTCACTGCTCTTTGTGATTCAGGTTAAAGTCAGTGGTGAATGACGGCTTTGTGGAGAAGCGTCTCTGTAAAAACAACACTCATGTTCACACTCCACTGAGAGACGTGATTCACGCGGCTCAATTTCACACTCAACAACCAACATCAAAATCATCCTCATCACCTCACACTAATGCTATTTTAGTTTCTTTGTTTGTGTTTAATGCCATTCAAGCTTCTATGGGCATTTTCATGGCACACACACCATCACCTGTTGTGAAATAAATAAATAAATAAATAAATAAATAAAGTTTAAACATTGCTTAAAAGGTTTGCAGAGCAGACCATGTAAGCAGTTCAAACCTTAAACGTTGCTTTGGTCGACACTGGATGTTTTCTGTTAACCAAATATTCATTCATTCGTTCTCCTTTGGGTGTTTCCCAATACTGGGTTGTGGCTGGAAGGGCATCCGCTGCATAAAACATATGCTGGAATAGTTGGTGGTCTATTCTGCTGTGGCAACCCCTGATAAATAAGGGATATTTATTTACAACGCATGTTTATTACCAATCATCCCAGAGAGCACCATTATCACTTATCAGCACCATCAAAGTGAACCTTAAGCAAAGAGAGGGCTCTCTTAATTTAGTGGGAACAGTCAGTCGAGAAGAAAACTTTTCTTAGCAGACAGCAGGTAAACAAAATGAATAAATAGCAGGAACGATCGAGTGCGGTAAAAGACCCAGCTGGAGCGCGACTGCAGAAGCAGACCTGTGCACCCTCTTTAGGCTGTATGTCCTGGTCTGTATGAGACACTTCTGGGTCTGGACCTCGATCTGTCTGTTAGAGACCACTGAACTAGGTCATCTTTACAACAACAACAACAAAAATCAGCATTCGTTATTTTCTGTCTGTCTGAATTTACAACGAGTGTCTGTTGAAACAATGACTACAATCTGCTGTGTTTTGGTCTCACCTGCACTTTTGCGTGCGCTTTATCTCCTTCACTTGCCATGCTGTACTTTCAGAAACTACACATACACTACACTGACACATGAGAAAACGTGATGTCAACAACATATTTACATACTAAGAGATGATTGGACAGGTCACAGACATGTGAAAGGTAATTGGAAGCGTACAATGCCAGATTTCTTTTGCTTTGTTGCAGTTGTTTTTATCACCGAACCGATATTAATAATGCCTATTATGAACCATGGATCACAGGGCACGCCAAACCATGGGAGGACAATAGGACAATACTTTTTTTTTTTTTTTTTTTTTTACAGAGAACCGTTGCATCCCTAGTATTCACTGAAATGGATAAAAATGTGCATTCATTTTCCTTCAGCTTAGTCCCTTTATTAATTAGGGGTCGCCACAGCGGAATGAACCGCCAACTTATGCAGCAAATTATTCCAGCTGCAACCCAACTCTAGGAAACACCCATACACTCTTGCATTCTCACATATACACTACGGCCAATTTAGCTTACTCAATTCACCTATAGCACATGTGTTTGGACTGCGGGGAAAACCGGAGCACCCGGAGAAAACCCACGCCAACACGGGGAGAACATGCAAACTCCAGACAGAAATGCCAACTGACCCAGCCGGGGGGGTGGGGGGGGGGGCTTCTTGCTGTGAGGCGATCGTGCTACCCACTACGAATAAAAATATTCATTTTCAAAAGGAGGTGTACTCATTTACGTTGAGCACTGAATGTGAAGAAAATGTCGAGTATGATGGACAGCTGTCACTCACTCAGGTGTCTGAAATCCGCCTTTTTCTGGTCAAAGATGTCTTTGATTCCCAAAGCTTTAAGAGGAGTCTCCAGATCCACCTCTTGCTCGACTGTGAATCTGAGCAAAGAAGAGAAGAAACAATGAACTACATATAGCACACTCAGAGCATGTGATTTTTCAGGTTTTTTATCTTTAATAAATTTGCAACAATTTCAAAAAATCTTTTGTCTAGGGGTGTGACGAGATGCCTACTCCACGAGACGAGACGAGATACGAAATTGGTTCGTGAGAACGAGACAAGACGAGATTTTTACACTATTTTTAAGAAATCCTCAATGATGAAATATATGAATGCAAAATAGTCTTTTATTCCACTGGGGAAAAAAACCAAATCGCAAAACTACTTAGGTGCTTTCTTTAAATCAACTTGTAATGAATGTTATTTTACTTCTATTTTAATGAATTACACGCAGTAATAGACGTGCAAACACTGATGAATATTTTGCTAATAGCCTATGTGAATGGAAAAATCTTTTTATATATAATTTTAAATATTAGCAAAATATTTGCTAATATATGACTGGAAAATAGATTTTTATTCAACTAGAAAAAAATAAAAAATAAAAAAATAAAATAAAATAAAAAAAAATCACAAAATACAAAACAATTTAGGTGCTTTTTAAAAACATTGTAATGAAATGGTATTTTATTTCTATTTAAATGAATTCTATGTCATAAAGGACATGCAAACACTGCTAAATATTTAGCTATAAACTCTACCGACTAGCTTCTCCCCTGTACAATTTCACATGATATATGCGAACTTATTTCCACACACTGAAACAAATATATGTAATTTTTTATATTTTATTTTTAATTTAATAAATGAGTTTCACTTTCATTTAGCAAGATTTCATTCAGGCCCCGTGACTCACTCTGAGCTACCGGATGCGATCATGCGAATATGAAGGACTGATAGGAGAGTTGTTTTAATGGAGTTTGATACCGCACGCAGAATGAAAAAAAAATTCAGCTTTTCCCGGACAGCATAAACGTGTGTTCCGTGATGATGATGTGATGATGAGTCTCCAGGAGTTCATTCAGTGAGTGTGTGTGTTTGTTTGCGTGCGCTTAGAGATGTGTGCGTCTGTGGTGCTTTACTGACTCGCTAGGTGTGTAGGTCCTGTCGCAAAATGCGGCTAAAAGTCCTTCACGGTGTTAATAGTTTGATTACGGCGTTTACATATCTCCACTTCAATAATGCGACTAAAATAAGAAATACTCCAAGTCGTAATTCCATTTGTGTTTACGATGATTATGCCTTTCAGCATATCTGAAGTGCTATTCCATTGCATGGATACGAACCATATTGTGGGAGGCTGTAGTTGTAGCCTATGTTGGATGCGGCACCTGCTGAACTCCAGTGAAAAAAGCGGTTACGTCACACCCGCCCACCCAATCGAGTGACAAGCGCAACTCTGAGGCCCGCCTAGGTTGCCAGGTGTGTGCAAAGCACTTTATTTGCAGATCAAATCCAATCCTGCCTCCAATCGTCAATGCTAATTTCACCCTCCCGCTCCATCATAACATCACAACTCACAAGACATATTTTCACCTCGACGAGAAATCTCGCCTCGATTTAATCTCGCGAGATCTCGTCGTACGAGATATTGTCACACCCTTACTTTTTTCACATTGTCATTATGGGGTATTGTGTGTAGAAATTAGAGGAAATAAATTAATTTTGGAATAAGGCTGTAACATAAAAAACTAAGGGAAAAGTGAAGCGCTATGAATACTTTACGCATGCACTGTATGAGAAGTGTGAAACGTGATTACAGATAATACAGGGTTCTGTTTATGCAGGGTTTAGGATGACCCAGGGTTAACAATTTCAAGTGTGAACAGCCCTAATAAGTGAATATCAGCATGATGTCTGACTTTGGCATCAGCAGGCGCATCCTCCTGGGGTTCATCAGTTTGGTCCAGCTCTGGATGGTGTTGGTGGAGATGTGCGGCAGGATGGAGGACAGAGGAATCGAATCTTCGGTGGGCAGAGCGATGAACATACTCATGCTGTTCCCGTGATAAGGCAGCTCGATCACGCTGTACTTCAGTCCATCTGGAGTGCTGGCCTGACCTGCACACACACAAACAACAACAATCAGCAGGATTAAATAGTTGGACCTGTGATTGAAAGGTTGCAGAGTCCTAGAAGCGTTGTCCTGACATTTGATCCTACCCATCAGATTATGCTACCAACAGTGTATTTGAATGGTTCTGAGGTTGGGGTTAGGGTGATATTAAAGCTTCACATCACACTACTCCACATTAACATTTACACTGGTAGCAAAATCTGATGCGTAACATATTGCTTCATCAAAATGTGCTACCTACTTTTTGAATGGGAGGTAGGACAATCTGATAAGGTAGGACAAATCGACACTGGCAAACGCATATTTATTACTATACATTACAGTGTTTCCTCTACGATTTTTCCAGCTGTGGCGGCAGGCCTTTTGATCTACCAACTACCTTTGGCGTTATTTCAATGACAAATGTTACACAGTATTCAGGGCCGGCGCATCCATAAAGGCGACCTAGGCGGCTGCCTAGGGTGGCAGAGCAGTCAGGGCGGCGTCCGAGGCGCGTCTCCTCCCTTCGCTTTCGTCCGCAACTAACCCTGCATCATCTCAGCGCCCCTCGGTCTTCGCTTTCGTCCGCGACAAACCCCGCATCATCTCAACACCCAGCTCCGCCGCCCCCTCTCCGCCGGCTTTTTCCGATTGAAGGCGGCATAACTTTCGCTTTGAGGGCGGCATTCTAGTCATTTGCCTAGAGCGCCAGTTGAGCTTGCTCCGGCCCTGGCAGTACTACAAGTCGAGATCGGATTTGTGTAATACGAGCATGCTGATCTTTTTGCTTGCGCTAGGATTTCCTCTGTTCGTGCACAAAACTTCTTGCACGCCCTCAAATATATACGCTGCTCAAGTGCAATTTAGCACGTTTACGTAGTGAATTTATCTCCAACCTTTATTAGATTTGCTAGAAATATATATGAACGTCTCCAATAGACCTACAGAGCGGCATTAATGCGTCCTGAGGTAAAGTGAAACGGCTATAAACTCCAGCAAGATAAAGTCTTTGCTTGTTGTATGCAGAGCCATAGACCTTTATCTATAAACAAAGTATAATTATGGAAACTGTGTTCATCCTAACTGAAAGCTATATGTCATGTTTGCTGGCCTCACACATCACGCACCAGTCAGTCAGTAAGGCAGTCAATCAGCATGTCACCTTAAAGGGTTAAACAAATAACGCACAGCACTACTACGGTTACAGAAAAGCTTGCGCTGTTATAATTCACTTACCTTTTAATACGTTTTGGTGCGATTATAACCCGCTATTTAAAAAAAAAAACGACAATGTTTTGAATGAGAAGCTGTAATGTAGCCGTGGCGGGATGAATTTTGGCGTGGCGCCCTGCCATGGTAGAATGAATGTAGCGGAAACCTTGAATTATTAATTATGAGCCTTCAAATCATGTTATGAGATGAACAGATATATCAAATAAACCAATGCCATACTAAGTCATAATTATAAGAGCCTATACGCATCTTTCAGCTACTAAATATCATACCTGCCAACACTCCGTTTTTTTCCGGGAGTCTCCCGTATTTCAGACCCATCTCCCGCCACCCTCCCATTTTGTTATTTCTCCCGGAAAACTCCTGTAATTTCACCCCACCCAACCCCCACCCCCCCAGATCTCATCTTTTTGGTACAGTCTGCAATACCCCTGTGTTGCCAAAGTATATTATCCGATTGCAGTGGCCGCCCGAAACCCGGTGCATACAGTTACTAACCCGGTTCTCAGCTTTGTTATTCAGACACCCTACCCCCGACACCAACCATACCCATCCCACAACCCTCCACCCCCGGTCTCCCAGATTTTCAGAGACAAATGTTGGCAGGTATGCTAAATATGAAGATAGATTTCGGTACACCCAACACACATGTATGGATCACACCCCAGTCACCCGATGAACTTGACAAACACTGCCCTCTATAAAACACTTTATTCTGCCCATAAAGCTCTTGTATCAAAACTGGTAAAACCGCAGACGTTTATTACCATTTTTATGAATTAAATCCTTCAGTCGATAGCCAGACGCTCTTGGCGTTTGCATTAGGATTTAATTAATTCACATTTTGCGCTGTTTTATTCCCATCTGCTGGCTTATGAGCAACCGTAAAAGTTAAAACACTCCAACATTCCCATACATTTATAAAGTAGCCACGTTTTTATAGCATCTCCGTCTCTGGAAAACACTTCAACATGACCAGACAATAGCATGAATCACGTGGCAGATGTTTCTTTTATTGCATTATGAGACAGGGTTGCCAAGTCTGTGACTTTCCTGCAGAATTGTACTACTTTTGAGCTGTGTACGTGGGTTGTTTTTTTATTCATTCATTCATTTTCATTTTCAAAGCATATGTTTTTAGGCAGCGGATGCCCTTCCAGCTGCAACCCATCACTGGGAAACACCCATACACTCTCATTCACACACATACACTACGGACAATTTAGCTTACCCATTTCACCTATAGCGCATGTGTTTGGACTGTGGGGGAAACCCGAGCACCCGGAGGAAACCCATGCGAACATGGAGAGAGAACATGCAAACTCCACACAGAAATGCCAACTGACCCAGCCGAGGCTCGAACTAGCGACCTTCTTGCTGTGAGGTGACAGCGCTACCCACTGCTGTGTTATTTGACTGTTTGTAAACTAAAGACTGAATCTCTTTCTTGATTTTTTCGTTTTTCACACACAGATTTGAATGCAGCGATTCGAAGGATTAGTAAACATATGCAAACCACCATTGTTTATAATTATGTTGCGTGGTTGATGAGATCCTGATCTTTTAATGATTAATCGTGCAGCTTACACTGAATGCATCAATGCAGGCTAAACAAGTAGTGACAGAAAACACCTTTAATAACCTGAGAAACCCTCCACATCCCGAATACCTACCACAACTTCTTCCATCATCATTATATTTTACAGGAAAGCCTAAATGCTTTAATACATTTGATTTGAATCTCTCCGTATGATCTCTTCGTAAACGTTACAAATTTAGGATTAATGTACAAGTAAAAAAAAAAAAAAAAGTATTAATCCGAGGGTCACATGTGTTCCGAACCATGGGTTGTGTGAGTACATTCACAGAACAACCTGTTAAACCCCATACCATTACCCATATACAATAATTACAAAGAAAACCATATAAAGCATACAGTGATGTTAAATAATTATATTTATCTAGGGGAATAACCTATTTTGCGTTTATGGATTGGGCTTGTTTTGGGCTAGTTTGGTTGGCCATTGGGCTGCTTTTGTTGTGAAAACATTGCAACCCTTCGATGAGAGCAGAACTGCAGAAAATCTCACCCATGTTGAAGACGGAGAGTTGGGACATCATGGGCACTTTGTATGTGTTTCCGTCTCCGGCGGTGAAGCTCCGGGGTTTGGTGTTTTGAGGCTGGAAACGAGACTTCCAGAGGCCTTTAAAGAAGATGGAGTTTACAGCCACCAGACGCGTCAGAGCCGGGTCAAACATATCCGCATTCACCACACTGGGAATCTGGCCTGACAAACAAAACACAACAGCTTATGTATAATAGAGGTGTTATGTAATAGCAATATCATAATTCAATGGCACAATTAGCACGGAGTCAAAATAGAGGGGTTCTTCTTTTTGAAAAATAAAAATAAAGGTAAGGTCAATGGAAATCAAACTAAACATTTTAATAGATGCCGTCACTGCAATTTAAGAACTGTAAATTTTCCACCCGAAAAAAATGTTAAATAAATACAAAACGTTTAAAAAGACTGATAAATATGAACTGTTCTGTTATTGATGTTTGATGTCATTTGAAATTAAATATTGAAAACATTACATCAGCTGTTCTTTTATGTTGTTAATTTTATATTTATAAAAAAGAAAAAAGAAAAAGATTGGTCAAGGCAGTCATTTTGTAGCAAATATTTAGTTTATAATGTTGAAACATGTTGCCACCTACTTGGTTATTTGTAACTTATACCGTCGCTTTATATATATATATATATATATATATATACAGATTCATTCATTCATTTTCTTGTCGGCTTTGTCCCTTGCGGGGTCGCCACAGCGGAATGAACCGCCAACTTTATATATATATAAATCTACATTATGCATCTATTTATGCTACATTATTTATAGCATTCATATATTTATATTTTTTACATTAAATAAGAAGATCTGTGGATTGGGGGGGGGGGTCAGATTTTGGAAAGCTGCTGCATTGTAAACATCTGTTCAAATAAGTGAAGAATGAATGAATGAATTAGCAAATAAGTGAACGAATTAATGAATGAGTTAGGGAATGAAAAAGTGAGTGAATTAACTGAGTGAGTAAGTGAATAAGTGATTTGTGAATGAATGAGTCAGTGAATTAATGAATGAGCGAGTGAGTGAGTAAATGGGTGAGTGACTGCATGAGTGGTTGAGTGAATGCACGAATGACTGAATGATTGAGTGATTGAATAAATTAATGAGTGAATAAATGACTGAATGAGTGAATTTACAAATGGGTGAGGGAATGAGGGAGTGAGCGAATGAATTAATAAATGACAGAGTGAGTGATTGAATGAATAGGTAAATGAGTGAGTGAATAAATGAATCAATGAGTGAATAAAATAACGAGTGAGTGAATGAGTGTGTGAATTAATGAGTGAATGAGTGAGTGAATTAATGTATAAGTGAGTGAATGAGTGAGAGAATGAATTAATGAATGGGTGAGTGAGTGAATGAAGGAGTTACTGAATTAATAAATGAATGAGTAATTGAATGAATGAGTTATTAAATTATTCAGTTATTAAATAAATGAGTGTTATTAAAATAATGAACGAGTTATTGAATGAATGAATGAATAAGTGAGTAAATAAAATCTTGAATAAGTGAGTGAATGACTGAGTAAATTAACAAATGAGTGAGGGAATGGGGGAGTGAATGAATGAGCTAGTGAGTGATTGAATGAATAAGTGAATGAGTGAGTGAATAAATTAATAAGTAAAATAATTAATTAATTAATGAGTGGGTGAATGAGTATAAATTATTGAATGAGTGCATGAATGAATATATGAGTGAGTAATTGAGTGAGTGAATGAATTAATGAATGGGTGAGTGAGTGAATGAAGGAGTTACTGAATTAATAAATGAATGAGTAATTGAATGAATGAGTTATTAAATTATACAGTTATTAAATAAATGAGTGTTATTAAAATAATGAATGAGTTATTGAATGAATGAATGAATAAGTGAGTAAATAAAATCTTGAATAAGTGAGTGAATGACTGAGTAAATTAACAAATGAGTGAGGGAATGGGGGAGTGAATGAATGAGCTAGTGAGTGATTGAATGAATAAGTGAATGAGTGAGTGAATAAATTAATAAGTAAATTAATTAATTAATTAATGAGTGGGTGAATGAGTATAAATTATTGAATGAGTGCATGAATGAATATATGAGTGAGTAATTGAGTGAGTGAATGAATTAATGAATGGGTGAGTGAATGAATAAGTAATTAAACTAATTGATGAATGAATTAATGAAAGAGTGAGTGAATGAGTGAGTATTGAATGAATAAGTAATTGAATAAATTATTGAGTTATTAAATGATTGAGTTATTGAATGAATGAGTTGCTGAAAGTCAGTAAATAAAATCATGAGTAAGTGAATGAGTGAGTGAACGAATTAAGAAATGAGTAATGGTAAGTGAGTGAATGAGTAAGAGTGAGTGAATTAATGTATGAGTAATTGAGTGAGTATGAATTAATGAATGGGTGAGTGAGTGAATAAATGATTTAACTAATAATGAATGAGTGAATGAATAAATGAAAGAGTGAGTGAGTGAGTAAAGGAATGAGTGATTGATTGAACTAATTAATGAATGTGTGAATGAATTAATGAATGAGTGAGTTATTGAATGAATGACTGAGTGAGTGAATGAGTGAGTGAATGAATGAACCTTTGGTGCTGTTCTTCACCCAGTCATTGATGGACTGTGCGGCTGTCTCCGGGTCACTGTAGTCCACACTGTGACTCTCACACAGAAAGTTCTCTCTGTTGGCAGACAGGAAGTCCTCCTTCATGCTGAATCCCTCATTAGGGAACAGAGCGTTGGCGATGGTCACAATATCAGCATTAGATTTTGTCGTCAAAGACTTATGAAGCTTCCGCAACATCTTATATGGACCTGACGGAAGAAAACAATAATAATTAGATGTATAACATGTGAAAATAAATGTTTATCCTTGAGCTATTATTCAGAGTATATTTCCAATACAAAGAGAGTTTATTTTCAACTTTAATGGCTACTTCATGCCAAAAACACAAAGAATATAAATAACCCCTCAATGTGATGTAAAACTAAATATTGAACATAAAACATTATACACTCACTGGCCACTTTAATAGGTACACCTTACTAGTATCAGGTTGGACCCCACTTTGCCTTCAGAACTGCCTTAATCCTTTGTGGCATAGATTCAACAAGGTACTGGAAATATTCCTCAGAGATTTTGCTCCATATTGACATGATAGCATCACACAGTTGCTGCAGATTTGTCAGCTGCACATCCATGATGCGAATCTCTCGTTTCACCACATCCCAAAGGTGCTCTATTGGATTGAGATTTTGTGACTGTGGAGGCCATTTGAGTACAGTGAACTCATTGTCATGTTCAAGAACCACTCTGAGATGATTCACGCTTTATGACATGGTGCGTTATCCTGCTAGAAGTAGCCATCAGAAGATGGGTACACTGTGGGCATAAAGGGATGGACATGGTCAGCAACAATTCTCAGGTAGACTGTGGCATTGAAACAATGCTCAATTGGTACTAATAGGCCTAATGTGTGCCATCAAAATATCCCCTACACCATTACACCAGCACCACCAGCCTGAACGGATTCATGCTTTTATGATGTTGACGCCAAATTCCGACCCTACCATCTGAATGTCGAAGCAGAAATGGAGACTCATCAGACCAGGCAACGTTTTTCCACTCTTCTATTATCCAATTTTGGTGAGTCTGTGTGAATTGTAGCCTCAGTTTCCTGTTCTTAGCTGACACGAGAGGCACCCGGTCTGGTTTTCTGCTACTGTAGCCCATCAAGGTTGGACGTGTTGTGTGTTCAGAGATGCTCTTCTGCAGACCTCGGTTGTAACGAGTGGTTATTTGAGTTACTCTTGCCTTTCTATCAGCTGGAACCAGTCTGGCCATTCTCCTCTGACCTCTGGCATCAACAAGGCATTTGTGCCTTTTTTTCAGACCATTCTCTGTAAACCCTAGAGATAGTTGTGCGTGAAAATCCCAGTAGATCAGCAGTTTCTGAAATACTCAGACCAGCCTGCCTGGCACCAACAACCATGCTACATTCAAAGTCCCTTAAATCACCTTTCTTCCACATTCTGGTGCTCAGTTTGAACTGCAGCAGATCGTCTTGACCATGTCTACATGCCCAAATGCATTAAGTTGCTGCAATGTGATTGGCTGATTAGAAATTTGCGTTAACAAGCAGTTGGACAGGTGTACCTAATAAAGTGGCCGGTGAGTGTATATGCCGTTTTTAATTATTTTTATGCTCATTTTGAGCTATATCTGAGCCCTGATTTGTGTAATTTAACAAAGCATTTCATTTTAAACTAAACTATATTCGACTGCTCATATTATTGTCTGACAAAATCTGTCAGCACACAAAATAAAAAGAGTAGAGTTTGATTTCATACCAACTTTAACCATTTAGTCAACCTTAAAATGGCTGCTGTGTAATGAAAAGTATGAATTTGTGTGGGAAAAACAACATTACCCATGATACTGCACAGAAAATTCCACCAATCAGAGAATGGCAGCCAACACAATGGGGCAAAGACATGTTTAGCTCCGCCCACTCCCATGAAGCACCAAAAATTACTTAAATAAACATAATTTCACTCTGAAAAAATATTGAAACAAATATTATGCTGATGATACACTGGACGCGGCAACATAGTGGCTCAGTGGTTAGCACTGTCGCCTCACAGCAAGAAGGTCACTGGTTCGAGTCCCGGCTGGGCCAGTTGGCGTTTCTATGTGGTTTGCATGTTCTCCCAGTATTTGCGTGGGTTTCCTCTGGGTGCTCCGGTTTCCCCCACAAGTCCAAAGATATAATAATAAACTAAATTAGCTGTATTGTGTATGAGTGTGTTTGTAATTAAGTGTGTATGGATGTTTCCAAGTACTGGGTTGCAGCTGGAAGGGCATCCGCTGTGTAAAACATATGCTGGAATAGTTGGCGGCTCATTCCGCTGTGGCGACCTCTGAAATAGAGACTAAGCTGAAGGAAAATGAATGAATGATACACTGTGCAACTTTTGGAAATGATGCCATCAATGGGTAACCAAGAGAGACACAGAGCAACTTATCTAGGTACTATTCTCAATAGCAAAGCAGTCAAGCAACACTGCTCAAAAAGTTGCCCTTTGTATCATCAGCATAAGTGTATTCATTCACCGTTCTTCTTGTATTTGAGTCTGTTGAGCAGCTGTTTGCGTGTGTCCCCGTGGGCCCCCGGGAGCAGCATCCCCAACACTGAGGCCACGCCGTGGGGAGACAGCAGCACGTTCTCCTGCGCTCGATCCTGGAGCACTCGCATGAACACCTGCAGACCCAGATCTGAACCCCGCGCTCCGTATGATGAAGACTGAGACTGGGAGACGCTCACAGAACACAGCAGAAACAGCAGGACACCGCAGCGAAACAGCACACACATGATGAGGACACGCCACCTGGACACACACACACAAGTTTCAAGAATACATTTATTTATATAGCTTGTTTAAACCTTTACAGGGAGTGCAGAATTATTAGGCTAGTTGTATTTTTGAGGTTTAATTTTATTATTGAACAACAACCATGTTCTCAATGAACCCAAAAAACTCATTAATATCAAAGCTGAATATTTTTGGAAGTAGTTTTTAGTTTGTTTTTAGTTTTAGCTATTTTAGGAGGATATCTGTGTGTGCAGGTGACTATTACTGTGCAGAATTATTAGGCAACTTAACAAAAAACTAATATATACCCATTTCAATGATTTATTTTCACCAGTGAAACCAATATAACATCTCAACATTCACAACTATACATTTCTGACATTCAAAAACAAAACAAAAACAAATCAGTGACCAATATAGCCACCTTTCTTTGCAAGGACACTCAAAAGCCTGCCATCCATGGATTCTGTCAGTGTTTTGATCTGTTCACCATCAACATTGCGTGCAGCAGCAACCACAGCCTCCCAGACACTGTTCAGAGAGGTGTACTGTTTTCCCTCCTTGTAAATCTCACATTTGATGATGGACCACAGGTTCTCTGTGGGGTTCAGATCAGGTGAACAAGGAGGCCATGTCATTAGTTTTTCTTCTTTTAGACCCTTTCTTGCCAGCCACGCTGTGGAGTACTTGGACGCGTGTGATGGAGCATTGTCCTGCATGAAAATCATGTTTTTCTTGAAGGATGCAGACTTCTTCCTGTACCACTGCTTGAAGAAGGTGTCTTCCAGAAACTGGCAGTAGGACTGGGAGTTGAGCTTGACTCCATCCTCAACCCGAAAAGGCCCCACAGGCTCATCTTTGATGATACCAGCCCAAACCAGTACTCCACCTCCACCTTGCTGGCGTCTAAGTCGGACTGGAGCTCTCTGCCCTTTACCGATCCAGCCACGGGCCCATCAAGACTCACTCTCATTTCATCAGTCCATAAAACCTTAGAAAAATCAGTCTTGAGATATTTCTTGGCCCAGTCTTGACATTTCAGCTTGTGTGTCTTGTTCAGTGGTGGTCGTTTTTCAGCCTTTCTTACCTTGGCCATGTCTCTGAGTATTGCACACCTTGTGCTTTTGGGCACTCCAGTGATGTTGCAGCTCTGAAATATGGCAAAACTGGTGGCAAGTGGCATCTTGGCAGCTGCACTCTTGACTTTTCTCAGTTCATGGTTCAGTTCTCAGATTATTTTGCGCCTTGGTTTTTCCACACGCTTCTTGCGACCCTGTTGACTATTTTGAATGAAACACTTGATTGTTCGATGATCGGAAGCTTGGCAATTTTAAGAGTGCTGCATCCCTCTGCAAGATATCTCACTATTTTTGACTTTTCAGAGCCTGTCAAGTCCTTCTTTTGACCCATTTTGCCAAAGGAAAGGAAGTTACCTAATAATTATGCACACCTGATATAGGGTGTTGATGTCATTAGACCACACCCCTTCTCATTACAGAGATGCACATCACCTAATATGCTTAATTGGTAGTAGGCTTTCAAGCCTGTACAGCTTGGAGTAAGACAACATGCATAAAGAGGATGATGTGGTCAAAATACTCATTTGCCTAATAATTCTGCACTGCCTGTATAAAGCTGTTGGGGATGATTTCATCCACTCTGGGGTGATTTTGAGTCTTGATTTGGCCACATCTTTCTCTGTTTCAGCGAATGGAATGATTTTTGGTGACAAATCTTATTTTGACACATATTTTGGAAAAATGCTTTGGAATTAAAAAAAAAAAAAAAAATTCAACAATACACTCAATTTAACTCCTGTTCATTATTTTCGTGGCTGTTTTTGCCCCTATTTTGACTTCCATTATAATCACTTTTTGTGTCACGGTTGGGGATCTGTCTGTTCCTCTTGTGTGTGTGTGTGTGTGCGTATGTATGTGTGTGCTTGTGGGTGTGTTTGTTTGGGTATCTTTCACCGCGTGGCTGTCTGTCTTTTCATGTCGTCAGCTGGGCAGTCACATGCTCAGCTGTCAATCAGCACACCACAGGTGCAGCGCATTACGGCACCTTTATCTGTTCAGCGTTCGCGTCGCTTGTTGTCAGTTCGTTGTTGTTTCACGTCTGTGTCTGTTCCTGTTGAGCTCTTCCCGCTGTATCCGCTGGTGGTGAGTTGATCTTAGAGACTGTTGCTTTTGGAATTGTCAGCACTGCTTGATTTCACCAAAGTACTGTTACCGCTGTTTAGCGTTGTCGACACTCACTGGATATTCACTTTGCATTGCTGCACTGAAGAACTGTTACCGCTGTTTGGCGTTGTGGAATTCTATGAGAGATCTCCATGAAGTGGAAGCTGAAGTGGACAGCTATTTTACCGCGTTTGAGCGGGTTGCCGCTACACTGCAGTGGCCGAAGGAAATGTGGGCTCTGCTACTGCAGTGTAAGCTTATGGGAAAGGCACAAGAGGTTTGTTCTGCGCTACCGATTGTTCACCCGCTTAAGTAAAGCCTCATTGACTGTGAATTAAAAAAAATGCGAATTCGCTAAAGCTGTGGTCACTTACTTGGGTAAGCAGGTCGGACAAGGACAGGTGCGTCCAATCGAAGCCAAAGTAGAGGCTATTGGACATTTTCCCGCCCCCACCACCAAACGAGAATTACGTCGGTTCCTGGGTATGGTGGGATATTACAGGAGTTTTTGTAAAAACTTTTCCTCCGTTGTTTACCCTCTCACTGACCTGTTAAGTGGGTCCAAAGATTTTGTGTGGGATCAAAAGTGTGATTTTGCTTTAAGAGCAGCTAAAGATCTTTTGTGCAGTGCCCCAGTTCTCTCTGCCCCTCACTTTACTCACCTTTTTAAAATAGAGGTTGATGCCAGCGCGTTGGGTGCTCGGGCAGTGCTGCTCCAAGAGGGTGAAAATGGAGTTGATCACCCTTTGTGTTATATTTCAAATAAATTTGCAAAAGCACAACAGAATTACAGCACGATCGAGAAAGAGGCCCTAGCGTTACTTCTTGCCCTTCAGCACTTTGAAATATATGTGGGTGGTAGCAACTTGCCTGTCGTGATTTACACTGACCACAACCCTTTGGTTTTTCTCCAGCGCATGGCCAACTCCAATCAGAGGCTAATGAGGTGGTCATTAATAGTGCAAGGTTTTAACATTGACATCCGCCACAAGAAGGGTTCAGAAAACGTTATTGCCGATGCTCTTTCTAAAGTCTGATTTTTGTTAGTTTTTCTGAAGATAATTGTCAAAAAAAAATAAAAATTTATATATATGTGTATATGTGTTTTTTTTTTTACTTTAATGTGTGGGGGTGTTGCGATGGCAGGTGTGTCTGTGTGTGTGTGTGTGTGTCTGTCTCTCTCTCTCCGTCTCTCTTAGATCTGCAGGCCCCGCCCAGTCACGCAGACGACGTGCCCTGGGATTGGCTGGTGTGACCCAGGGCGTCTTTTAAAAAGGAAAGAACGGGCGTGGGACAGGAAAGCGATTGTTGGTTGGCATTTTGTTTGAAGCTGTTGTATTTCATTCTTGTTGCTTAGTGTATCGTTGATTGTGTTTTTGTTTTGTGTAACTCCTTTGTGGTTTATTCATCCGTGTTTCCCCCTCCTATTATTTTGTTTGGTTTGTTTGTTGACACTGTAAATATTGTATTGTACACGGTAAGAAGCAGTAGGGGTTGGAAACCACCTTTTATTTTCTGTAAATATTTTCTCCTGTTTTTTTTTTATATGTAGTTAGGGAGGTAGGGGTAGTTTTTGCATTTTTATTTCTGTTATTTTTGTTGAGGTTAGTTAGTTTCATTTGGGTGTTTAGTTAGAGGGTACCTTTTTTGTTTATTATTTTCCTGTGGTTCCACTCCGAGGTAATAGGCTTCACGTTTTTGGGTGATATAAAAAAAGAAAAAGAAAAAAAAAAGACAAATAAAGAGACCCGACACCAAAGGGTTATTAAAGTTATTTTTATTTGTCTAGTGGTCTTTTATGTTGCGGCCTTGTGCCTAGACCAGAGTCGTAACAATGGATCTGTCTCATTGAAAAACTATTACCGCTGTTAAGCATTGTCGATCTCCTTGAGAAATGCATCATTGCTCTACCCTAACCCTCGATATCTGGTGAGATCTATATCAGCTGTTTATTCCGGTTATCCCTGTTTAATAAATCAACTTGCATTCACTTGCATTTGGGTCTCCTGCGAATTTATGAAATTTTTGTAATGCAAAGCCTTGACACTATATTATCATGCATTCTTGATTGTTGGTGGGTTTCCCTTTCGGGAAGTGGTAAAAAGAGATTTTTAATTTGTACTGTTGATTATCAGTTGCACGGTGGCTCAGTGGTTAACACTGATCAGACGATGGCGACTGCTGTAGTTATTCCAGTTGTGTTATTTTTGGGTATTTATCTTCAGGAAATCACTGAAGGCATATATCATGTTATCATAACGATCTAATGTGGCATTAAGATCATAACTGTACTGCGCATTTACACAGTGGCCATATTTATCTATGTAAACACACCAAACACAACATTAACATTATAGCAGACACTGTAAAAAGCTCATTCTCAGCCACTAGACTTTTCTGACAGGGTGTTCGAGTGTCATCGAGTGTCAGAATGTTGTGGGACTGCTGTACAAAAGCTAAGGGTAGGATTGGGGGTAGGATATGGCCCAATCCCAATTTTACCCCTCGTTTTGCGCGTTCCCGTGAAGGGGTAGAGGTGTCCAAATTCTCTTTAGCTTGAAGGCGTAGGGCTAAGGGGAAGGGGTAGATAGCTCTTCGAATGGAGATTTTTTTAGGACACACTCGAAACCAAGGGGAAAATTTCCCAGAATACACCAGCTACAACAGCAGTTTCGCTGCACTCGGAAGTAAGGAGAAATTTACAAACAATACAAACAAATTTGTATTTTTTTTGTCATTATAACTAATTTTTACAACAAACAAACACATGTTTTAATATATTCATAACCGTGTTTTACCGTCATGCTTTAAAAAAAACCCTCTAAAATAAAAATTAAAAAACATTTCGCAATCTATAATCCATAATAACTCCTGTATAGCAGTCCCACAACATTCTGACACTCGATGACACTCATATACCCTGTCAGAAAAGTCTAGTGGCTAAGAATGACCGTTACAGTGTCTGCTATATTGTTAATGTTGTTTTTGGTGTGTTTACATAAATGAACAGTGTAGGCAATAGTGTAGGCAAACACTATTTCACATGGCTATGGTAGCTTAGTCTCTGATTTATCGGAGTTCAGTATAGTGGAATGAAGCACCAACTATTCTAGCATATGTTTTACACAGCGGATGTCCTTTCTGCTGCAACCCAGTACTGGGAAACACCCATACGCACCCATAAACATATACTATGGACAATTTAGTTTATTCAATTCACCTATAGCGCATGTGTTTGGACTGTGGGGGAAACCGGAGCACCCGGAGGAAACCCACGCCAACACGGGGAGAACATGCAAACTCCACACAGAAATGACAACTGACCCAGCCGGGACTGGAACCAGCGACCTTCTTGCTGTGAGGCGACACGGCTAACCACTGAGCCACCCCGGTTTGCATTTTTTGTTTTTCCTTAATTATACAGTGCTTTATTAAAATACTGCATGATGTGTTCACTTGTGTTATCTTTGACTAATATTTTCATTTGTTTGATGATCTGAAACATTAAAGTGTGACAAACATCCAAAAAAAAAAAAAATAATAATAATTATTATATATATATATATATATATATATATATATATATATATATATATATATATATATATATATATATATATATATATATATATATATATATATATATATATATATATATATATTAGGGATGCTCCGATCGATCTCATGAACCGATCACAGGTGTCTGTTTACGAGTTTATATGCAGAGGAACCAGACATGCTAGTTGGAGAGCAAAATATTGGAATAGTCTTGCATGTGTTTAGACCCTTTTACATATATAAGAACTGAGAGTTCTGTGTTTTTGACAATATTGCAAGTTCACTAAAACCTGGCTGAAATACAATTAAAAACGTAAAAAAAAGATAGATGTGCATTATAGATGTGCATTTTAACATCTTATGCATCAAATATGTACTTTTTCTTGATTGAGACATGTCGAATTCTTCTTCCATCATTTGCAATGTTTCCAAATTGCTTTGTTAGTTGTTTTTCTTACCATTTTTTTGTATCTGTTTTATCTATTATTTTCTGTAAAGTTGCTTCTGACCATGACATGTCCACACTAAATGGTTATAAGAGACATGTTTGAGGGATTATGCAACATTCTTCATTTATTCTCTGAGGTGTAAGGCAAGATCTCCACTTAATTATCATACTTAGGGGGGAAAATGTGCTTCATGTATTATAAAGCTTGAAGCATCAGAATCGGTACTCAGTATTGGCCGATCACCATCACAAAGAATCGGTACTTGGTATTGGCTGCAAAAATCCTGATCGGAGCATCCCTAATATATATATATATATATAAAAGTCAATAAGGGGGCAAACACACTTTCCTGTTTATACACTGCAAAAAGTGCCTAAGAATACCATGGTAAAATCAACAGTGCGTTGTTATGTTGCTTTTAAATTGTACTTGCTTACAAATATTTAAAAATGGTATTATTGCAATTCTGCTTGGGTCTGAAAGACAATAAAAAAAGTCAAACAAAAGTGATGAAAAAGTTCAATTTAAGCCAGATTTAAGGTCAAGTCAGACACAAGAAAATCCCTCAATGGAAATCATAATAGATGCCAGTGAAATGAAGGTGCTGTAGTTCCAGGTTCAGACCTGTCCAGACGTCTCACCTGAGGCTCTTTCTTACAACACAAAGCACAACACAAACACCTGCTGCTGTCAGAGAGCTCAGACTCATCAGTATTCTCCACAGCACAAAGCTTTCCCTCACACTTTATACTTCTTTCACTCACACACACACGCCTTTCTTGGGGAACCAACAGCTCCAGGCGACACACATTTCCACAATCCTGTAGACTCCTGAATCTGCACACAACGTGCTCTCTCTCTCTCACACACACACACACACACACCCATGTGCATGCATGCATATGAACATACATGCACTCTCTCACAAACTCTCTTACTCTCTCTCTCTCTCTCTCTCTCTCTCTCTCTCTCTCTCTCTCTCTCTCTCTCTCTCTCTCACACACACGCACATATGCTCACACACACATACACATTAGCTTAGCTATCTAAATAGGGACATTGCATAGAACAATCTGTTTTTATAAAAAGAGAGTTTACATTAATTACAGTTTCAAAAAGACTTTCTGCTCTTCATTTTTCTGCCACGTCCTCGAAAAAAGGCTTTTGGTAGAATCTGACAGCTCCTACTCACTCAGCGGTGTAACAGATCACAAATCTCACGGTTCGGATCACATTATGGTTTTTTTGTCACGGATCGGACCATTTTATGGATCAGCCAAAAAGGGGAGGAGGCAAATGTAATTTGCTTTCCATTTATCACAAAACAGTACTGCAAGACACTTTTGGTCTTAACAAACAGAACTGAGAAGCTGTCATTTTATTACAAACAAAATGAAGAAATAATCAGCTGAATAAAAATACATTAATTATTCAGTACAGTGAAAAATTCACTGTTACTCCTACTCAGTGGTGGAAAGAGCACTGAAAAATCATACTCAAGTAAAAGTACCATTACTTGCCTAAAAATGTAGTGCAAGTAATTATTACTCAAAGTATGAGTAAAAAGTAGCCCTTTTAAAAAGTACTCAAGAGTAGTGAGTATTATGCTGTCAAAAGCTGATATGTTTACATGTAATTTGCGCATGTGTGTGTAAACGTAACATTCTGTAGTGCATTTAGTTATTGCCCTGAAGGCACACAACATCATGAGGCATTAATATTAGGTTAGATTTAGGTTGTGATGTCAGGTGACCAAAATTAATTGTCAAGCCAGCAGCTAAGGACAAAGTTATTTTGATGTCCAATAATGACGTCAAATGACGTTGATATTTGGTCGATTTTTAGGTTGTTAGAAAGTGACCAAAATCCAGCGCTGAGCCAACATCTTAAACCAACTTCATGTATGATGTCAAATACTGACATTTATTCGTCAAGTAAAGCAACCGAAATACAACGTCTGATAGATGTCATAAGGGGTAACGTTCACAAAAAGTCATTAGACGTTGAAATTTGGTTGGTTTTAGGTTGGGCATTGGACATTGACATTGGCCTGACGTTGAGTTCTGACGTCAACTCAATTTTCATTTCCAAACAAAATGCAAAGTCCCCATGACGTTAGGGTTCAACGTCAATCAGACGTCATGTTGACGTCCTGTGCCTGCTGGGTGTTTAAGGCCATTTCGGTCATCATACAGTAAACATCCGTCATCTTCTCATCAGTGACATGCATCTAAACAGTCTCCGGGTCAATGCTCGTAAAGATTTTAACATCTTCTTGGACACTTTTAATACTTCTAAACAGTTTGCTGCAATTATAAAGTGCACACGTCTTGAGGTAGTTCATTATGATGTGATTTACCTTCTACGGTATGTGTGATTTGATTGGACAGGAATCTCAGGACTTTTTTTTCTAATCCCCATAGACAAGAAAAATAAAGTAGTGACTGCAAGTTGAAAAGTACAGATACTGCACTAAAAACGTACTCAAGGAAAAGTACACATTTTTAAAACTACTCAGTAAATTACAATTCCTGAGAAAAACTACTTAATTACAGTAATTTGAGTATTTGTAATTAGTTACTTTACACCACTGCTCCTACTGCTACTGATGACGCTAAATGTAGAAATCTAACATTATCATTTGTACAACCCATATTTATTTTTTGTCTACTTTTCAATAAATGATTCAGTTATTCACTCACAAATCTTCATGTTTCATTGCTAAATGTGTCATTTTTGAAGAATTATTCAGTGGCATATTTTTGGAGACTGGTTGTCCCCACCTATTAGTAATGGGCGATATAAACGATATGCGATATAAACGATACAAAATTGGCCTACGATAGAGATTCTAATTCAATTGCACTATCGCGATAATGCATGTTTGATGACGCAATCTACCCGCGAAATTAAGAGCAACGAGCTGCAGCCGGCTGCAACGCATCATCTTGAATAAACATGGACTCGACAGTGCGACCATTTCGCTCGCATTTGTGACAAAAAATAGACTTAGATAGGCTTCCCACACAGATTTTACCTGGGCGGCCGATATATTATTGGGGCGGCCCGGTTCTGTGTTTGCGAGAAACTGAGAACACTCTGCCACAGACTCGCATGCTCTGCATGCAGACCCACAGAGACGCGCTGGATACAGAACTGTTGTCCTGACTTTATAGCAGCTTTAAGAAGAGCGCGAAGACTAAATAGACTGATCCAGCTCATTATTTGGGGTGACAATACATTCTCTTTCCCCGGACATGTCCGAGAATCTGCTTTCACTTTCGATATTAATTGTATTCATTTTTGCATTACTTTATAAGCAAACTTTGTCTGGTGCATCTCAATCTCTCAGCAGCACCAACACTACAGCATACAGAGAGAGAGAGAAGGAGGGAGAGAGAGAAAGAGCAGATCAAGACACCAGTTTTAATGTCATTAGGAGAACAAAATGTTTAAAATCAAATGTGTTACCTTAGGCTGCAGGTTAGAAATATGTTTTATTTAAAGTATCTGCAATACACAATTTTATTTGACTAATTTAATACTGGAAGTAATTTCAGTACAGTGTAAGTTTCTTAACTAAACACCAGTTTTTTTTTTTTTGTACTCTGCAACTTGGCATTTAGGAACCAAGGACTTTAAAGAAAAGTCTTTCTTTCTAAAAGGCACTACATTTAGTTTATTTATCTGCAACATTGTGTTGTTTAATTACAGTTTTGCTTTTGCACAATAAATGTTCTCAAAATGACATGCAACGTTTCTTTATTTCTTTAAAAAAATAGCAGTTTGGCTTTCCTAAGGGTCTATGTAACCTGTTCTGAAATGGTTCTATTATAATTTATATATCGCAATATATATCGTTATCGCAAGAGGCTGCAATGTATATCGCAATATGGATTTTAGGCCATATCGCCCATCCCTACCACCTATTGGTTAAATAATGTAATTGCTGACTACAACTTTCATTTTTGAGCATCATTAAACACATATGACGGTGATTTTAATCTTTACCATAAACATCAGTGGTTTTACATAAACTATAAACTGTTATCCCAGTACTTCTGTGTTATTTGACAGTAACTTCATAACTAACTCAAAAGGCTAAAGACTAAATCTCTTTGTTGATTTTGAGATACGAATGCAGCGATTCGAAGGATTAACAAACATATGCAAATCACCATCATTTATATGTTGCGTGGGTGTTGAGATCCCAATCTTTTAATGATTAATTGTGCAGCTTACACTGAATGCATTAACGCAGGCTAAACAAGTAGTGACAGAAAACACCTTTAATAACCAGAGAAACCCTTCAAATCCCTAATACCCCACCACAACTTCTTCCATCATCATTAGATTTTACAGGAAAGCCTAAATGCTTTCATGCATGTGATTTGAATTACGCGAGAGGTGATCTCTCTGTGATCGTTACAAATTTAGGATTAATCTTCTGAACCGTGGGTTGTGATCCATACGAATCACGGATCGACTGTGATGTTACGACCTTACTTTTGGGTAAACATTTGTCCCCAAAAAATGGTTATGCAAGTACACCTACTCCCACACACCCACATAAACTCTTTCTCCAGTTCTTGCTCTCTCTCACATACTCTCCTGGGCTATTTTGTGTCCGGTCACACAGCCATGCGGCTCAGGAATTCATTTGATTAAGGCTAGTATGTTAGTGTGCCTGAATGCGTTTTTGTGTGAGTGAGTGATCAAGACAGCCAGCCTAAATCTATGACTGGTGAATATTTAATGGTGAATTCAGCAACAAAAACAAGTAATTTAAAACTGATTTAAACTGACACTGTATATTCAAGTAACTCTTCAACATACCGCATGAACAGAATGTTGCAATAAATCATGAGTGTGTGGCACAGCTATCAGTCCTTACAAATATTATGACCATTTAACTGCATATTAAAACAGTCTAAACAAACAATTCTTCATGAACATTCCAAACACAACCATAGTGTTAAAATTCTTTACTCATTAGGAGTCTTAGGGTGCTTTCACATCTGTAGTTTGCTTTATTTGGTCCGGACCAAGGGCAATAAATGATACATTGTAGCATTTTCTGCCGCCTTTGGGCAGTTGAAAAGAACCAAAATGCATTCATGTGACAAAATCCACATCACTCATTGGCCAGATGTTGTTGAACATATTTCCTAAACTGCTCTTCGATTGGTCAGAATTCACGTGAGGGAAAATGCCAAAGGAACTCCCGCAAATAAACAAACTGCCAGACACAAAATGTCGCTTTTCACTATGGAGGGACGACTGCGCTGGCTGATTGTATCCCTGCTCATAGTATACTACATAGTATGTGTACATCACTTAGGCAAACTATACATTTCGAGAATGAAGCGCGGCTGTGGTTGGAAAACAATGTTTTAAGGCATTGCAAACGGCGAAGGTGCATCGTACGTCACTTCAGGAGGCGTGAATTAATTTAGCTAAACTAAAACATGGTCATCTTCCGGAAATATTACCAACGATCCATTAGGTAATGTTTTCCCCCTCTCTCTCTCTTTTGGTAAAGCGCTGTCAACAAATACTTTTCCTCCACATTCCATAATGCACAGCGCATCAGCCTACGGCAGCTGGATTAGTCTAAAAAGGCGCAGTACTTATTGCGGTTGGGTCTGTTTTAGTTCGGATCATGTTCTCACCACAAACAATCCGCTCCAGGGTTTGTTTGAAAGCGTACCGAGACCACCTCTTCAACGAGGTCTCGGTACGCTTTTTTGGTCCGCTTTTGGTGTGCACTCGAGTACGATTGCTACATTCACACCAGACAAAGTTTGCTTATAAAGTAATGCAAAAATGAATACAATTAATATCGAAAGCGAAAGCAGATTCTCGGACATGTCCAGGGAAAAGAGAATGTATTGTCACCCCAAATAATGAGCTGGATCAGTCTATTTAGTCTTCGCGCTCTTCTCAAAGCTCCTATAAAATCAGGACAACAGTTCTGTATCCAGCGCGTCTCTGTGGGTCTGCATGCAGAGCATGTGAGTCTGTGGCAGAGTGTTCTCGAGTCTAAAAAGGCGCAGTTTTAGTTCGGATCATGTTCTCACCACAAACGATCCGCTCCAGGGTTCGTTTGAAAACGTACCGAGACCTCTTTGAAGAGGTTTTTTGGTCCGCTTTTGGTGCGCACTCGAGTACGATTGCTACATTCACACCTGCCCAAACGAACCGTACCAAAAGGGGAAAACGAACTCTAGTGCGATTCAACTGAACTAAATAAGGGTGCTGTGGTAACCCTTAGGGTGCTTTCACATCTGTGGTTCGGTTCATTTGGTCTGGACCAAGGCCAACAAATGATACATTGTAACATTTTTCTGCCGTTTTTGGGTCCTTTTCAGACCACACTGATTGCTTTGGTCCAAACCAGGCCCAAAAAAAAACAAAATGCAGTCATGTGACAAAATCCACATCACTCATTGGCCAAATGTTATTGAACGCATTTCCTAAACTGCTTTTCGATTGGTCAGAATTAACATGTGGGAAAATGCCAATGCAACTCCGGTAAGTAAACAAACCAGCAGACACAAAATGTCGCTTTTTACTATGGAGGAACAACTGTGCTGGCTGATTGAACCCCTGGTCATTGTATACTATATAGTTTGTATTCATCATTTTTAGGGGGTTTTCACCTTTAGTGTGATAGGACAGTGAAGGACAGACAAGAAAGCATTGGGTGCAAAGAGAGGGGAAGGATCGGCATAGGACCTTGAGCCAGGAATCAAACTCGGATCGCCAAAAGCACCTTGGTGCGATATGTCGGTGCACTTAACCACTAGGCTATTGTCGCCAACATCGCCTTAGACAAACTATACATTTTGAGAATGAAACATGGCTGCGGCTGGAAAACAATGCTTTAATGCATTGCAAACAGCGAAGGCGCATCACAAGTCACTTCAGGAGGAGGCGTGAATTAATTTAGCTAAACTGAAACATGGTCATCTTCTAAAAATATTACCAACAATTCGACAGGTAATGTTTTCCCTCTCTCTCTCTGGCACAATCCCAATTCTATTTGTGTACGTCTACCCCTTCCCCTTGGCCCTTAAAACCGAGTGTGAAGGGGAAGGGCTTCAAAATTTACCCCTAAAAACTGGGACAACGCTACAGCACCTGCACACGTCATCATATGTCATCACGATCTCTTGCTTCATGTGAGATCAGACGATGGCGACTGCTGTAGTTATTCCAGTTGTGTTATTTTTGGGTATTTATCTTCAGGAAATCACTGAAGGCATATATCATGTTATCATAACGATCTAATGTGGCAATAAGATCATAACTGTACTGTGCATTTACACAGTGGCCATATTCATCTACGTAAACACACCAAACATCACATTAACATTAAAGCAGACACTGTAAAAAGCTCATTCTCAGCCACTAGACTTTTCTGACAGGGTTTTCGTGTCTCATCAGGTGTCAGAATGTTGTGGGACTGCTGTACAGGAGTTATGATTAGGGATTATAGATCGCCAAATTTAGCAGTTTTTATTTTAGCGTTTTTTTTAAAGCATGATGGTAAAACATGAACGCGGTTATGAATGTATTAAAACATGTGCCTGTTTGTTGCAAAAATTCGTAATAATGACAAAAAACTAATTTGTGGATCTCCTTACTTCCGGGTGCAGTTATGCTCCCGTTGTAGCTGGTGTATTCTGAGAAATTTTCTTACCCCTTGAATTCGAGTGTGGTCCTGAAAAATCTTCGTTCGAAGAGCTATCTACCCATTCCCCTTAGCCCTACGCCTTCAAGCTAAAGAGAATTGGGACACCTCTACCCCTTCACGGGAATGCGCAAAACGAGGGGTAGGGGTAAGAGGAAGGGCTAATGGGTAGAATTGGGATTGGGCCTCTGTTTAATATTTTTGGTAAAACGCTGTCAACAAATATTTTTCCTGCACATCCCATAATGCACAGTGCATTGGACTTCGGCAGCTGGATTAATCCAAAAAGTACAGTACGTTTAGCTAGTGTGAACGTATTACACTTCACCCAAAAATAAAGTGAAAGTGGGCAGAAGCATTTGAGGCTGTGGATTAAATTTGATAACATTGTAAATAACTTAAATTTTCTTGCACAGAATGATAATTTAGCTTCATAAGTCTTCAGTGTATCAATTAAAATTTTTTATTTGGTTTTACCTTTATATGAACTACCAAAAATCAGTGTTTCAGCTAAAACCTTTCTTTTATTTCTTATTATTTTTATTTTATTAACTCATTCATTCATTTTCCTTTAGCTTAGTCCCTTATTTATCAGGGGTTGCCACAGCGGAATGAACCGCCAACCTATCCACCATATGTTTTACACAGCGGATGCCCTTCCAGCTACAACCCACTACTGGGAAACACCCATACACACTCATTCACACACACACACACAACGGCCAATTTAGTTTAATCAATTCACCTATAGCGCATGTGTTTGGACTGTGGGAGAAACCGGAGCACGCGGAGGAAACCCACGCCAACACGGGGACTCCACACAGAAATACCAACTGGCCTAGCCGGGGCTTGAACCACTGAGCCACCGTGTCACCCATAATGTCATTATACCCTCACAAAAATGAACAAAATGTACCTGGGGGCCTAAGACTTTTGCACAGTACTGTATACAAACACAGACAGACAGACAGACAGACACACACAGACACACACAAACACCTCCTCCAGCCTCAGGGCCGCTCCAGCTGCTGTTGCGAATGTCCTGGATGAAGCTCTTGTACTGGGTGTTTATGCAGGACTGTGAGAAGGTTTTTTGCATCAGACGAGCCACAGCGGCGTATCGATCTAACGGTCACCCAATGAAGAGTCCAGCATCACACCACACAACACATGCAAACTCCATACAGAAATGCCAACTGACCAAGCTGAGGCTCGACCAGCGGCCTTCTTGCTGTGGAGTTCGCATATTCTCCCTGTGTTGGCGTGGGTTTCCTCCGGGTGCTCCGGTTTCACCCACAAGTCCAGATATGTGGTATAGGTGAATTGGGTAGGCTAAATTGTCCGTAGTGTATGTGTGTGAATGAGTGTGCATGGGTGTTTCCCAGTGATGGGTTGCAGCTGGAAGGGCATACGTTGCGTAAAACATATGCTGGATTAAGCCGAAAAGTATGAATGTTATCGGAGAACTTCCCGACCCCAGAGCTATACATGACGTATAGAGATTATTGAAAGTATAAAGCAATGTGTTTGCTGCTTTTGAACTATTTGTCTTAAGAAACTCTCATTTGTTTAGCATTGCTTTTAAAGTATGATGATCATTTTTGTAAATTTATTCATAGTATTTTTATCGTTTATAATTTTTGTTTATTGTTGTAATGTTTTATTCACAGTTTTATCGTTCTTTACCCTATAGCGCTTTGAGTCGGAGAAAAGTGCATTACAAATAACATTTATTATACTGTATCATTATTATTATTTGTCTTAAGTAAAATCACTGTCCATTGAGACTATAATTCCCTTTTCCTTTTCTTCGATGCTTTCAAAACAATGAAAACATTCTCTCATTGACTGCGTGATTCATAGTGGCTACTTTAATTTTAATACACCAATTTATTTATTTTTAGCTAAATTATGGAGTCAATTTAGGGCCATATATACTTGCAACATAAAAGAAAGTTTTGTAAAAAAAAAAAACTAAGCAGGGCTCGAAGTTAACTTTTTACTTGGTAACTTCAAAAATTTAGGAGCACCAGAAAAAATTTAGGAGCACCAGAAAAATTTTAGGAGCACCCACCAAAAATGAATGAGCACCCCTGCAAATTGTATATTAAGGCATTTATTGTATTTGAAAACAACATCAATCAGGACTAACAAAAACCAGAAACAACTATCTAACTAATGCTGTGATGAATTATTGATATCTGTGCAATAATTCCAAAATGAATGTCTAATAATTATAAAATATTAATAATGATGGCGATGATGTCAATAATACTTACAATAAATAACATTTCTCATTATCATGCTGCCCTGAATGTGCTTAAATGCGAGTTATGTACTGTAAAAGGTCCTGCTGTTACTTTATGAAAAATAAATTTATGGTTTACATCAAACAAAAATGAAGCATTGCAGTAAGAAATATTTATTTTGCACTATTGTTTTTATAAGCATGTCAATTTAATAAATAATATTTCTGCTACAAAACAAACGTAAGATAATAAATCATTCAATCCAATGCTGAAAGCTGCAAAGCAGTAATAAAATAATATACATCTCAAGAAAGAATGGACCAAAGAAAGTAAGAAAAGTCTCACTTCTACCGCTCTTTAAAAGTTTTGGTTTCGGTTTGTGTCATTGTAAATGCTCAGTCTCGTTATGCGCTGATTTTCATTTTTATGTGTTTGTGTAAAAAAGCATGCGAGTCAGCCGACCCAATATATGATGACCACCGGCGCAAATACCGTTCTTTGTTATGAGCCGCAGATTCAGTTTAAACTTAGGCGAGCTTCTTTGGCGATGATGTGTACAGTGTTACATTTTACATTTAGCGGACATTTGCGCTGAACACACAGTGAATGCAACGCATCGAGATTAGGCCACCTTCTCCAAAAACCCTTGATAGATCTCGGCTGGCGCCCTTATAAGCTTCCTGTTTCTGACAGCGGAAAGCCTTGAGTGATTGACAGCTGATATGAACCAATATAGCGGCAGGGAAGTCCGATTCAGCACGTTTTTAGAAAAAAATCGAAACAAGTCACACTACAACCATTATATGCAGTCACACAAATGCTCCTAAATATATTATGAGGTCGCATAGATTAAATTTCGGGCGGATATGCGACCAAAATGTTCGCAATTTTGAGCCCTGCCAAGTATTGAGCAAAAAAATTTAAATAATGCAAATCTCAAAAAAAAAAACGCAAAAGGGAATATTGAGTTTTGCGAAATAAAAAGTAATTTAAAAAATCAAGTAGTGCAAAAAAAATTTAATATTTGCAATTTTTTTTAAAATATACATATATTTGCTAAACATTTTTTTCCAGTATTGCCTTTACAAAACCTCTCAAGTCAATTGCAACGCTCATCTTGACTTGCTTTTCAATCAACCCGTGAGTTTGCGATGCTGTTTTCTTTTCGCACATCACATTTCTATGCGTTTTACTTTCTGGGCCTGATTTGACAAGGGGGTGGAGTCACAGGAACTGGGGCGTGTTCGGCATGCCGGGACCTGCCTCCTATAGACCAATTACCAACCTACGTAACACATGACGTCACCCCGGTTGCAGAAAAAGACCGGCTGCAACAGCAAACATGTCGTGTTTTGCGGTAGGATGCCAAAAAATAGAAAGCTTAACTTTTACCATACACCACACTGCTTTTAATGCCGACTGCACACGTCTTTTGCTAAACGGGAGCTGAATGAAGTGACTACCTAATTAGAAATGCTCAACTGTGCAGTTCTCATGTTATATCAGGTCAGTTCACGCTATGCTGAATCATAAACATTACTCGTTTTTGATTGCAGCAATGATTTCGGTAAAACAGTCACATGTGGTTAATTAAACTGCGGACACTGAATGCTTAGAATGAAACGTGAAAGTGTAAGTTATTAAAGTTGGTTTTATATTCACACATTCATTCAGTGACAACTTATGACACACTCCCTATATTGTTTACCACGGCACTTTGAGTATTTGGTCTGAATAACCTGCAAGTGTGACTTGAAAAATATAAAACCAACTTTACCTTTATGTGTAAGTTCACATACCCTGCCGTAAGTTCAGGTGTAGTTCGCTGTCAGAATGCAGTTGTTCTGTTTGTTGATGATTACCCAGGCCTTGTATAACGTTAGCTCTGTCTTTTTTTTCCCTGTCTTTGGCTCGGCAGAACCTCGGGTTTTAGCACTACATAGTTTTGAATCTGGTAATCAGGAAACATTATTTCTTGCACATGACCACACAGAACACAATTGTTGGCATCCAAACACTTGTAGGCCTTTAACTTCTCTCTTGTAAAATCCCTTGGTGCTTCAATGAGATGGTATATTTGGGGCTGGATGCTTGGTCATTTCGTCTTATCCAATATCCATTGGGAGGGTGCTCTCGCAAATGGACCTGTCAGACGAACGCCGCTCACTTTAATGTTAATTTTGCCAAATCACTGTGCTTATCACTGGGTGACAAGCGGTTATAATATGCTGAAAGCATTATGTGTTAAAATAGCCAAACAGAAAAACTCGCAAATCAAAATGAGCTTTGCAATTTACTTGAGAGGTTTTGTAAAGGTAATACTGGAAAAAATATTTAGCAAATATAATAATATTTTTAAAAAATTGCTAATACAAATTAGATTTTTATTTGCAGTTCTTTATTTTTGTTTGCAAAATTCCTTTTTTTTTCAAAACTCAATCTTCCCTTTGCGATTTTTTTTTTTTTTTTTTTGGAGATTTACATTATTTTACAATTTTTTGCTCAATACTTTGTTATTTACAAAACTTTCTTTTATCTTGCAAGTATATATGGCCGTAAAATGACTCCATAATTTAGCTTTTAAAAAAATAAATTGGTGTATTAAAATTAAAGTAGTCACGCAGTCAATGAGAGAATGTGTTCATTGTTTTGAAAGCATCGAAGAAAAGGAGATTATAGTCTCAATGGACAGTGATTTTACTTTTTGTTTGCAAAACTATCTTTAATGTTGCAAGTATATATGGCACTAGATTAACTCCATATAAATTAATTAAACTAAAACGAAACTCGCATTACATTTTCAAAAAAGTAACTCAAACATTATTACTTATTTTTTAAACGTAATGCTTTAGTTTACTCGTTACACTGCAAAAAATGATTTTCTTATTTAGATATTTTGTCTTGTTTCTAGTCCAAATATCTAAAAATTCTTAAATCAAGAAAACTTTTCTATGCAACCAAAACATAATGTCTTGTTTTCAGAAATAATATGCCAATATTAAGTGAGTTTTTCCTTAAAACAAGCTAAATAATCTGCCAATGGGGTAAGCAAAATAATCTTATTTTTCCATTTGACATAAGATAATTTTGCTTGTTTTAATGAAAAACTCACTTCATATTTGGCACATAATTTCTAAAAACAAGAGAATGTTTTGCTTGTTTTTTCTTGATTTAATTTTTTTTTAGATATTTGGACTAGAAACAAGACAAAAAAAATCGAAGAAATCATTTTTTGCACTGTACTTTTACGTAAAGTAATATTACGTAACTCACGTTACTTTTAATGCGCAACCCCCAACACAGAACGCAAACAAAGTTTTCACATCTAAAACATGTCTTAAGATGGCAAAGCGTATCTCATTTTGTCTGATGTGAGTGTAAACGATGAATCAGTTAATCTGATCAGCTCTACAGTGAGTCTCATGACAGTTTAACTGATCTGTGGTCAGCTGCATAACATTAGCCACTACATAGTCTTTAAAACTTTGACCAACTTGCAGTTAGACAAAATGTGAGTAATCAAGCATAATTAATTCGTCTTGAAGGAATATGTCTTGTATGAACTTGTAAAACAGCTTATGCGTTACAGTTATAATAACGTTACAGTTTCTCTCTTCAGATGTTATAGTTATAAACAGCAGTTAAACCGTGTTTTCTTTAAAGCGTTATTTTCCGATGACCGCAGTCAACTTTTTATAGGCTAGCAGCTTCAGCAAGTGTGTTTAATTATAGGCTTTAAAACTCAGTCTGGGTACAAATAGCAGCGGGGGTCAAAAACTCCAAAAACAAGTCATCCTCATGTATGTTAGTCGTATCCTTGGTCCCGATAATAACAAACAAGTACTGTAGATATTAAAACAGCCTTAACAGATGCCTCATTTGCATTTAAAACAAACCATAGAGCCAATATGGAACCAAATAAGATGCAAAAAATCATATAATATTCTCCACTAACCTGTACCAAGCACCTCAACTTCTTAATTTACGCAGATGAAGAGCTCGTGGCTTCCGCGAGTGTTCGTGTTCCTCCTCACGAAAAACTACCGCGCCTCCGTTTATTTATTTCTCTCAGTCCTGAGCGCCAGACTCCGCCTACTCATGAATACTTCAACGACAAAATGTTTAAAATATTAATTAGGTAACCATGACGTCATTCGACTGACGTCCAACCACGCAAGAGCCACAGCTGCCGAACGCCTCTACGTAATTAATATTCATGAGCCAAGCCTTCCGCGTGTCCCCTCAGCGAAAATTTAAAGGGATAGTTCACACAAAAATTCCTATTTAGTCATCTTTTTTTTTTTCTCAACCTCCACTTGTTGAGTTTCTTTCCTAGATTTAACACAAAGGAAGATAGGATTAAGACTGTTGGAAGCAGTTGTTGACTTTCATAGAGTTTCTTGTGCCTCAAAAACTCATCAAATTATCTCGTTTTATGTTCAACACCAGAAAGAAATTCATAAACTTTATAACCACTGAAGAGTGAGTAAATGGCAAGGAATTGTTCACGTTTGGAAGAACCATCCCTTTAATTAAACCCTTCATCATGTAAACAGGAAATGACACCCACAGGATGAATATGATGATTATTGTGGTGCATAATTATAGGCTTTTGCAAAGCAATAAAACATTAGCATTAGGACACAACTGTTGTGCAACCTCAATCTGAAGGTATGACTAACCAAAAAGTACCATTATTACACAATGCTTAACAGTAGCTTATTTACCACAGGGCGTTTATATACTGTAGCTTGCAAATAAGTGAGAATTATTTTACTAGGGTTATCAGGGTTATGCAGTATAACATAATATGATACTGTATGCAATGCATGAATACGTTTGGAACTTTCGCAGAACGTTTTAGTAATGTTAGTATGTGTATATAAATAGAAAAACACAGATTGTGGTCTTGCGTTACAGAAAAGACTCAATTCTGTTGAGATATTGTGTTTTATGGAAGATGATTGGGCCAAAATTCTTTGAAGGGTCACGAAACACCAAAACACATTTTTTGAGCTGTTGACAGACATATAGGTGTCCCACGCTGCTATAAACACTAATAGGACACATATATTGCACTAAAAAGTGAACATTGGTTGTTTTTGCGTTATTTTGAGCAAATTCGTTCTTCCGGTTTGAAACTAATTTTTGAAGCTGCGTCACGGCGATGAGATACTTAGGTGTAAATCCAGCCTGGAGAGTGGCTGTCTGTCTTTTCGAGAACATAATGACGTATCTGAGTGTGCGGCATTAATTCATGAGAATGACGTGCTTCAAACCAATCAGCGCGCTCTATTGTGTATGACGTGAAACTTCATTAATATGCATGATAGCTCCGGAGACTGTTTACCTGTTCAGACGGCAGAGAGACGCCACGTTGTGTTGCCAAAACAAGTGAAAGAACAAGAATTTGGAGACATGGGTCGTTGGTGTTGCGTTTATTAGTGTGCTTGTGTTTTGTTTTCATTTTCCCTCTATGAGAGCGCTGCTGGAATCAAGTGTGGATTATAGTGCACGCGACAGAAACGCGTTTGTAAGGAACATTTTTACCCGAGAGCTTTTCGCATCTGGAAATGGTGAAATCCGGATTTGCCGCTCGTCTCCTTTTAATAAAAAGACACAGCTCCAGTTTGATTGTCTGTCTACAGATTTGGTAAGTGTTTGCAGTGCAGTGCCCTTTGTTTAACCCAGATTGCAAAGTTAGTTCGTGGTCAGCAGAGCTCTTTCAGTTTTTAAAGACATACCTCAGTCAAAATGATTTAGTTACTAAGTTTACAGTATGTTAATATCACTGCAATATTACAGTACAATATTATAGACTGAAAGATCCGGTGTAAATGCTGCTCTCCGAGTGTAAACATGTAAACACAAACTATTCCCGTCGTGCAGGATTTTCGCTGCATTTTGTGACAGGGTAGTCTATACACACACGGCTTTCTGACGCTACCTACCGAGTACATAAGTTACAGAGAAATGCGGAGGATTTTTTTTCTCTCATTCGCCATGCGGTATCAAATCAGCCTCTGTGTGTTTGTTTTGCCTGTGAAACTTAGCGCGTGCCCAAATGAAATCCTACCCTCTTTCTCTCCCCCGACACTCCCACACTCCCAGAGCTGGACACGCCCAACTTTCCTGACTTTTTTCAAAACAGAGGTGTGAAAACACCCTGCTGAGACAGGGGGTTTCGTGGCCCTTTAGATGAAACTTATCAAATTTTATGGAAGGCAATTGGGGCCAAAAATCATTTAATCATGTAAAAGCTGAAATGTTTTAATGCAGTTTCAATTTTTATGGAAGGTGATGTTTGCATTTTAATGTGCAAATATATGATTATGGTATATTAACATAGCATTTGAGGTTGGTATAAAGCTTCATTATAAAAAAAAAAAAAATTAATTAATATATAATCGCCACTGGTGGTTTATTCCACTGTGGCGACCCCTGATTAAATAAAGGGACTAAGCCAAAAAGAAGATGAATGAATGAATGAATGATCGCCACTGGCTTGCTTGGTTTGGGACTTGTGGAGCTGTGCATCGATGGATTTGCTCTTCAGTGTTTGGACTTTCAGCAGTGAAAATTAAACCACACTGAACTGAACTAAACTGAACTCTGAAAACTCACAGTTTCAATTTACTATAATCTTCTATGTTAAGCTGCTTTGACACAATCTACATTGTAAAAGCGCTTTAGAAATAAACATAAATTGAATTGAATATTTTTATTATTAAGATTTTTTTCGACCAACTAAATATTTGTAACTTATGAAATCAATCACAAGTAATGTTTTCGACATCATTAAATTTCCTTTATTGAGAAACCTCTGCTGCAAAATATACAAAGTCATTTACATCAAGAAAAAAACAAAACAAATCATTCATTCACTCATTTTTATAACAAATTACATACAAAACTGATTTTGGATTCGTGATTGTTTTTAAAAACTGTGGCAAAGTGGATAATCCTCAGTCAGTACCATCAGGCAGAATGATGTGATTGGCCAATAAATGCCCCTTTGGATCTGATTGGCTGCTGCAGCTGTCAATCACTCTGCCAGCCACTTCTGGAGCAGGATGAAGATGTGGTCTCGTGCTAAACCCAGTTGAGGAAGGTCTTCAGCTCGGGCTGGGTACATGTTAGCACAGTGAGCCGTTCCTAAAGAAAGAACAGAGTCGGTCAAATCAGACAGATAAATACGGCAAATGCACTAAAGTTGAGCACTGATCGATAGTAGATCGATTGGAACCAGATGTTATTTGTTTCAAACATGCATTCATTCGTTCATTTTCCTTCGGCTTGGTCCCTTTATTAATCAGGAGGCGCCATGGCGAAATGAACAGCCAACTTATCCAGCATATGTTTTACGCAGCGGGTGCCCTTCCAGCTGCAACCCAGTACTGGGAAACACCCATAAACTCATTCACACACATACACTACAGTCAATTTAGCTAATTCAATTCACCTATAGCGCATGTCTTTGGACTGTGGAGGGAAACCGGAGCACCCGGAGGAAGCCCACGCCAACACGGGGAGAACATGCAAACACCACACAGAAATGCCAACTGACCCAGCCGGGGCTCGAACCAGCGACCTTTTTGCTGTGAGGCGATAGTGCTAATCACTGAGCCACCATGTCGCCCTTTCAATCATGCAATTGTGTTTTTTTATTTAATTTGTTTGCTTTGTTTGTTCTAATTTACTCTGCATATAATACACATTTAATACCGTTTAAAGGTCCTGTGAAATTAAAATTGGTATTATAATAGATGTTAGTATCAGTATGTTAGGATATCTATAAGCTAGTGTGCCACAAAACAGTGATGAAATTCACATTTAGAAGATATAAACCTGATTTAAACATCCAAAGCTTGCAGCTTGTCCTTTCCGCCTAAATGGATCAATGCTTTTTGTGACGTCACCACCTCCTTCTCATTTGTTTTTCATTTGATGTGCTTGAGCTCAACCACTCTCACTGGCAGAGCTGTGATAAAACAAAACGCTATTGGCTGTTTTTTTAAATGGGGAGGAGATACTATAGGATACACTCCTCCTGTCTTAAATGCACCAGACATTTTGTTAGAAATACTCATATGCTTTACATGTTTTGTTTCTATGTTTGTTTATATAACTGCCATTCAATCATTCAATCATGTAAAGGCTGAAATGTTTTAATACATTTAAAGGTATTAATTAATGAAATTGTTAATTGACAGTTAAAAAAAAAAACTTTTTCCAGCCGAAATGAAACAAAAGAGACTTTCTGCAGAAGAAAAAATATTTTAGGAAATACTGTGAAAAATTCCTTGCTTTGCTAAACTTCATTTGGGAAATATTTAAAAGAGAAAACTAAAATTCACAGGAGGGTTAATAATATTGACTATTTCTTTGTCAAAATCTGGTATCGGAAAATTAATAAATAAATGGCAATAGAAAAAAATAATAATAACAATAATCGCAAATTGGAATTCCTCCGTGAATAATTAAGCCATAAAAAAATAAAAAAATAAAATAATAAAATCTACATACAGTACAGTAAAAAAGGTAAACAGACCTTTGATGAAGACGGCGGGAAGGTCGCCGGAGATGTCCTGGGTCACTCCGAGAGCATGCCATGGGTCAATGGATCCATTGGGGAAGACAATGCGTGTGGTTTTGATGTCATATCCTCCATATTCCTCATTGGTCTGCTGAATGGCCTCGTCCAGTGATGTGCTCAGGTTATAAATATCAGCACACTGCTGTAGGTGATACCTGAAGAGGAGAGGAGAAAACAGAAAGGAATGTGTTCAAACTGTTCGGAAGCAACCCTCAAGAGCGGAGCTGTGCATAAAATTACACTCACCCTAACGGAAATCCACTGAAGGGTTGGTTTGGTGAATCGGTGCTCTGGTAAAAGCCAAACTCAGTGCACGTCTGGTACACCCACTGCCGTCCTAAACAAAACATTTAATTCAGCTTCATTTTAATATAGTAATACAGAATTTCTTACAAAGTCTCTTTTCTTGCTACAGTATATATACACTACCTGACAAAAGTCTTGTCTAAGTTTTAGGAACAACAAATAATAACTTGACTTCTAGTTGATCGTTTGGTATCAGAAGTGGCTTATGTGAAAGGCAAAGGCCTCTAGATTACGCTTATTTTACCTAAGTAAAATATGATCATGCCTTGATTTATAATGATTTAATTAGGACAGTAAGGTCTGACTTTGCTTAGACAAAAGTCTTGTCACTGAACAGAAATAATGTCCAGTATAGAATATAAAGTCATGCTGCAGTGGAAACAGAATGAATATTGTGTCTGACTCCATCATGAGTTTGGAGGACTGCATCCATACATCTCTGCAATGACTCAAATCACTTTATTAACAAGTCATCTGGAATGGCAAAGAAAGCGTTCTCAGGTGTGTTTGACTAGTGTTGGAGCAAAAGTCTCCAAGCACACCGGCCCTCCAGGATCAAGTTTGCCCATCCCTGTGCTAATTAATATCAAGCAGCTTTCAGCATTTTTAAGAGTTCCTCCTTAGATTTAGCATGTTCTATCTTTCTTTTTCTCTCCAGGTGAATCTCATACTGCCTATAATATTATTGCCTGTACATACTGTATATAATATTTAGGTCTAGACTTCATGACTGTCGTCGTTTCATTGGCTGCTTTTCTCTCCAAATATTATTTCATTACATTAGCAGTGTGTTTGGGATCATTATCGTGCTGAAAAATAAAACTATTACAAATTAGGTGCTTTCTAGTATGACAAATTAAAACCTGTCTGTACATTTCAGTGTTCACAATCCAGGTCAGAAACTCCGGTATTTTTTATTTATTCTTTCATCTTTCTCTAACTCTTTCTTTCATATGTCCTAAATAATTAGACTGAAACAATCTAACTAGAACCTGTATTTTTTATTGTTTTTTAATAAAGAGAATGAGAAGTAATATATAATGTCATTATTCATTCGTTCACTCGTTTATTTTTCTTCGGCTTAGTTCCTTTATTTATCAGGGGTCGCTTCAGCAGAATGAACCACCAACTATTCCAGCATATGTTTTACACAGCGGATGGCCTTTTAGCCGCAACACAGTACTGGGAAACACCCTTACACTCTCGCATTCACACACACACTCAAACACTAAGGCCAATTTAGTTAATCCAGTTCACCTATAGCGCATGTGTTTGGACTGTGGGGAAACCGGAGCACCCGGAGGAAACCCACGCCAACACGGGGAGAACATGCAAACTCCACACAGAAATGCCAACTGGCCCAGCCGGGACTCGAACCAGCGACCTTCTTGCTGTGAGGCAACAGTGCTAACCACTGAGCGACCGTGCCACCCATAATGTCATTATACCCTCACTAAAATGTACACAATGTACCTGGGGCTCAAGACTTTTGCACAGTACTGTATATACACACACACACACACACACACACACACACACACACACACACACACACACACACACACACACACACACACCTCCTCCAGCCTCAGGGCCGCTCCAGCTGCTGTTGCTGATGTCTTGGATGAAGCTCTTGTACTGAGTGTTTATGCAGGACTGTGAGAAGGTTTTCTGCATCAGACGAGCCACAGCGGCGTATCGATCGTACGGGTCACCCAATGAAGAGTCCAACATCACACCACACAACACCTTTATGGTGATGTTCGTGCCCACAGCACCCTGAAAAACACACACAACACACACTTATCTATTCCGCTGCTCCAGTACACACTCAAATTTAATAATAATAATTTTAAATATATATATTTTTTTTATAATAACAATAATAAATAAATAAAATAAAAAATTAATAATAAATATTACATAAAAAATAAATACTATTAAATAAAAATAATATATAAACAAATAATAAAATAAATAAATTAAAATTCGATTAAAAATAAATAAAAATTATATCAAAAATATATAAAATTAAAATAAAAATTAATTTAAATTTAATTAATAAATAAAAATTATGAATATATAAAAAATCATAAAAATATATACATACAGTTATTAAACTTACATTTTTTTAAATAAATTAAATTAAAAGAATATATAAAATTAAATAATAAATATTACATTAAAAGTAAATGGTATAAAATATTAATAATATATTAACAAATATTAATAAATATAAATAAATAAATAAAGATTAAATAAAAAATTATTAAAATCATAAAATAAATATAAAATGCATTAAAACAAATAAAATTTCAATTATATTAAAATTTAATTAAAAATAAATCAAATTAAATAAAAAAATCATATTTAAATATTAATCATATTTAAAATCATAAAAAATAAATAAAGTTACGTTAAAAATAAATAATTAAATAAACATTTTAGTAAAAATAAATTTAATTAAAAGAATATACTGCTGCTCTCTGGTGATTTGGAAATGCTTCTTTTAACCTCACTCCTTTATCTGAATAAAAGCATCTACTAAATGAATAAATGTAAACGTAACGACGAAACCAAATCTACTGGAAAACTAGTGCTTGGGTGTATTTTAAATAAAAAAGTCAAATACATTCCTAATGAAAATATACACAAAACACAATAAAAAAAAAAATATATATATATATATATATTTTTTTTTTTTTTTTTAATGAAACCAAGATTTTTTTTTTATTGCAAGTAGGATTCGTTGTGAATTATTATTTTTTTTTTTTTGAGTTATGTAAAATTTAACTACAAAAAAAAAAAAAAAGTCAGACTGATGAAGAAGGCATTTGAGGACAGAAGTCTGGGAGCGTCTGCTAATCAGGATGTGAGCTTTAATCTATCAGAACCAGAACCAAAATTCCAGGAACATTCCGAGATTGGACTCTGATTACATACACACACCTCTTAATCCAAATTCCACTTAAACACTTAATCACTGCCGGGGTCGCGACTAGGACACGTGTGTTTGTCTCTGTATGTGTATATGTGCGTGTGTATATGTACTGTATACTGTATGTGTGTGTGTGTGTGTTTGATCTCTTACATGAACCACATCTTCATTAATCTAGAGCAGGGGTCAACAATCTCGGTCCTGGAGGGCCGGTGTCCCTGCAGGTTTAGCTCCAACTTGCCTTAACGCGTGCATTTTAATTTGCACTGTTTTTGCACTGCACAAGTGACAGGATACACGTTAATATCCACTGCTGTTTGAATATTCATTATGTTCATGTACAAAATAAACCTGATTTAATGTCCATAAACCGGAATTGAAGCGTCTTCTTTTATAATTATACTAACACGTGGCTGTGGGGATAAAGTAAATGTGTGTGTGTGTGTGTGCGCAAGTTTTGTAATGGCATTGTGTGTGACTCATCGAAAGGCTTGAATTCCCTGCTGAAAAATCCAGCTTAAACCAGCCTAAGCTGGTTGGCTGGTTTTAGCTGGTCGACCAGCCTGGTTTTAGAGGGGTTTTGGCCATTTCCAGGCTGGTTTCCAGCCATTTCCAGCCTGGTCTTAGCTGGTCAGGGTGGAAAATGACCAGCTTAAACCAGCTAAAACCAGTTTGACCAGCCTGGTTTAAGCTGGACATAGCTGGTTTTGGCTAGTCAAGCTGGTTTTAGTTGGTCAACTTCCAGCCAGACCAGCTAAGACCAGGCTGGAAATGGCTGGAAACCAGCCTGGAAATGGTCAAAACCCCTCTAAAACCAGGCTGGTCGACCCGCTAAAACCAGCCAACCAGCTTAGGCTGGTTTAAGCTGGATTTTTCAGCAGGGTTAACTCCACAACGAATACATTAAATAATAATTGGGAAAGTTCTTACTGTAGTATTTCACACAAACGTTACGTGGGATCTGCTTCCCTCATGTCTGTCACTGTGCTGTTTATCTGACGCAGCCAAGGCGGAGATTGAGGCATACTCTGACAGGCACGTGGGAACGGTGGGCGGAGAGAACTAGCATTAAAGGCACAGCCCACAAAAACAGCTACATAGTGTTCAGAGCAGAAAAACATAATGCAGGAATACAGTAGTTGGTGGTTCATTCTGCTGTGGCAACCCCTGATATATAAGGGACTAAGCCGGAGGAAAATGAATGAATTAATGAATAAATAAACACACCCCAAATCAATTATTTTTAAAAATGTAAATGTAAAAAATGCTGATAGTTTCTTATGATGGTTGGGTTTATAGGTTGAGAATATATAGTCTGTACAGTTTAACATCATTACATCTATGGGAATAACCCATAAAGATAGCTGTACAAATGTGTGTGTGTGTGTGCGCGCGTGTGTGTGTGTGTGTGTATGAGAGAGATAAGGGGCTGTTTATTGTCAGGATCTCTTGAGTCAGATTACCAATAAACCGCTGAGCTTCAGAACAGCAGGAGCTTTTAGAGCTGAAGAAGATTGAGTTACAGAGAGAAACTGAATGAAAGAGCTGGAGAGAAGCGCTTCTGGAGCAAACACACATATTCATGAGCAGATATTATTGTGGACTGGTTCTGTAAGTTAAAGGGGTGGTCCACTGCGATATCATATTTTAAACTTTAGTTGATGTGTAATGTAGCTGTGTGAACATAAGCAACATCTCTGAATGTAAGACGCTCAAAGTTTAATGCAAAGGGAGACATTGGCTTTTACAGAGTTAGCTTAGCAAAGCCTACAGTGAACGAAGTTTGAGGACTACAAAAAAAAAAGAAAAAAAACTAGTGAGATCACAAGGGCTTCAGGTTATGTCCATTGACCACGCACATACACCCCGTGCAGCAAAGGGGCATGGCCAGAGGCGCTGTATTGTTATAGCAGAGAAAGCTAAAATGGCATCCAAATGCTGCTATTTCCACTGAGCTTCTTCTGTTTCTGTATTTGGGCTTCCAAAGGACATGACACAAAGACAGAAGTGCTTACAATTTAATTTTAATTATGTTCCAGAGAATTATAAAAATAAATAGCTAGCATTTGACAAAGGACAGCTTTCAGAATCTCTCCCAGTTCAGTGCTGGATTTGGCTAAAAACTCTACAAAGGAGCAGCTCCAGCCATAATAGACGAAGCTGTGGATTGTGAGCCACAACCTGTAAGTATTTTTATTTGTTAAAATTGATCTATTACATGCATAGTTTCTAGAGTTAATGGTATGTTGTAGCGAGAACATAAACAAGGATGTAAACAATGGGAAATGCTGTTTGGCACCGTTAACAATTTAGCTACAAATTCATATTCATCAGTCAAACCGCTGTAAACACCCAGAATCTTCAGCAGCGCTGCAGTGTCTCTCTATGCGGACACTTTCAGTGCGTTCTACATCTCAGATAACGAACTCACAAAAGATATGTGAACGTTTCATATTACTTACACATGCTTATAACCTGAATGTATGTGAAAGACACTTGTACGTATTTTAGAGAGGTTTAGCTGCGTCCTCTTCATTTTCTGTCTGATTCAGGCTCAAACTGATACGGCTAACAGCTACTCTGACTGACAGTGTTTACACTGTGCAAAAGTGCATGCTTGTAGGGGCGTAATGCTTTCCCTGGTCACGGGAGCCGATCCGCGAATCACAACACATTATGTTAGCTGACCAATTAGAGCCTCAGGAGGGCAGGCTTTCGGAAGAACTAGGAAATATGACTGTTGTTTTCATGTTAGCTGAGTAGCTGTATATAATCAAAGTATATGAAAAAATAACGTGATTTTCTACAAGTAAAGCATGAGCACACATTGCTTTGCATTTTATAAACACACCCAAGCCTTAAAAATACTCTCTGGCAAGGGTGTAGGTTGGTACTTGACATTGGTAGGGATGGGTAAAAACAATATATATATATTATTAATTAATCCTCTCTTCATAGAATTTATTAAGTTACATTAAATAGTCAGGCCCGTAGGCAGGGGGATTCGAGTGGTTTGAAAGACCACAAGTTGGATAAATATTATTATTATATTAGAAATAATCCTTTCTTAATAAGCTGGCCACAGGCCTAATGATAAAATAATGTTTATTAACTGATAAAGAGTTTATTTTAGCCATAGTGTAAATGAAACGTGTCTCATATATCAGTATTAATAAAAGATGGAGCACAGGCTGTATTTTTTCTGACTTTTTTCACCCAATATTGGACATGCTACTCTGACAGATTAGGAGAACTGGCAGGGCTCATACTTTTACATGTACAGTAGCTGTTTATTCTGCAGTTAGTCTTCAGGGCACATTATGCAAACTTTCAGCCTGCTATAACGATAGACTGTGCGTTAAAGCGGAGAAAAACACGAGCAGCATTATTATGATGGACTCATTCCATAGCAAACTTGAGTTTATGTGCTTGACTTACACTTTTCGTTGAAAAAACCTTATGTCCACTTTTTTTTTTTGTCGTCACGCCCCTCACACACCTTATTCCTGCACGGGAAATTCTCCTGCGCAGTTGTTTTGGCGCTGCTTGTATCTGAACTGCTACAGCCTCTCACATGACAGCAGGGAAAGGCACAGCCAATCACAATGTTCATATGTGTTTGGGGGCGGTGCGACTCGAGATAAGACCAGGGGGCTATTCCATAAAGCAAGCTTAGAGAAAAAGCCAGGCATATTTTGGTAAGTCAGGTTTATTAATGGCGGATTTGGTTTCATAAATCAAATTTACGATAGTTCAAACTTAGTTACCCTGGCAACTTATGCTGGGAAACTAGCCTGGTCTGGGGCAGGCTAACTCTCAGGCTTAGTCAAGTTCAAGCGTAATCAAAGTAATGCTAACATTCACCTGCCACAGTTTGATGCCATTTTAATTTAGTTAACCTCTTAATAATGATTAAAACTTTATAGTCACTTAATAGTAAACATATATTTATATATACACCTAAATATACCCTACCTAACTTATAATCTAATGGAATTAGTTGGCAAATATATGCAGTGTAACTTAAATTCAACAAACGGACCATCAAAATAAAGTGTGACCATATATTTAAATTCATATAAGTTATTTCAAACAAAACAAATACAAACTACAACATTTCAACTATATTTTAGATTTTTTCAACTAAATTTTATATAGGTTCTGTTGAATTTTTTTTTTCTTGGTTATTAAAATTGTATTTAACATTTTTCCCCAACATATTTATTTGGATGTACTAATTTTTGCACTGTGATCTTCAGTTTAGTTTTTGTTAGATTATTTCCAAATTTTGATTTGGTAGTGAATAATTTAATGTATATGCACAAATATATAATTGTAAAGCATCCTGTAGAAAATATTAACTTAAAAGAAAGATCTGTGAGGGGTATATATATATATATATATATATATATATATATATATATATATATATATATATATATATATATATATATATATATAGCGTAATGAACCGCCAACTTATCCAGCATATGATTTACGTAGCGGACGCCTTTCCAGCTGCAACCCATCACTGGTAAACACATACACTATAGACAGTTTAGCTTACCAAATTCACCTATACCACATGTCTTTGGATTTGAGAGGGAAACCGGAGCACCCGGAGGAAACCCACGCCAACACGGGGAGACGAAAGCACTGACTGATATAAGGAAACAGACTACATTTCTTAAATAATGACTTTAAAGCTGCAAACCCTGAGTGGAATAATCGGGAGATGATCCGGGCCGTGCAGTACGCTCACTTTAATGTAAAGATATTTTCCCACGGGGCGCAGGAAACACAAGTGTCAAAGGGAAAGCAGCTATTTGCAGCAGTTTCGGGAGAAAATTAAAAATCCCACCGCTTGTGTGTGCACGGCTCTTTGTTGCCATTTTAATGTGCTTACATTTAGCACATTTTGTATGTTACATTTAGGCTGCAATGCCTTAAAGCTTTTCCTTGCAAGCAACAAATGGCAGTAAGCATGCATTATCTCTCTCTCTCTCTCTCTCTCTCTCTCTCTCTCGCACGGTCAAGTACAATTTCTATCTATTATGACAAATATTTAATGTTAATAGGCCTAAATAATGGCCTACATTTTAAAATATATTGCTACATATGTGGCCTATTGAGACGATCTGCAATTTCTTGTCAGCCTTCTCTCTTGCAAGCCGTATTATTTTGTTATGTTTAAATTATTATATGTTTGAACTCTAAAAACTAACGTGGCTCACTCGCTGTGAACAGCTGTCTCATCTCAGAGCGCTTTCAGTTCTTGAAGTTGCCATGGTAGCACAAAACATAATCGATGTATCTATGATCGACCTTTAAGGTTTCACGACAGAAACGTGGACGAGCAGTTATCTAGACTATTTAAACTGAACTCAGACTAGTTAGATCAAATGATCTTCAACTTACTGTTATGGAACCAAATTAAGCGTGGATGTTTAGTTTGGCTCACTGAAGTCAGGCTTTTGACTTTAATCCCCGCTTTTCTAAACGACTTTTATGGAATAGCCCCCAGGTTTAACACTTTCAGCATGTTAATATTGACAGCGCGATTTTTATTTATTTATGTTTTAAGTGAATTAATTTATTGTTGGGGACATTTCAATAGTTGATGGATATTGGTGGGGGCGTCCCCACCAATATCCATCTATGTCCATATGTCCATATCAATGTCCATGCTAAATCTACGCCCCTGCTCTCTGGACATCTGCACATCTGCAGTTCGGTTAATTTGTTCTCCACCAAGAGCAAAAAAATACATGGCAGCATTTTTCAGTCTTATCCAAATTATGTTTATTTTATGTGGTAAATGCAAATAAGCTTTACATGCAAAGTTGCATTTAAGTAACCTAGGAAGTGGGTTACTCAATCCCCTCAATGCATTTCACATTTCAATCCAGTCAATTGCACATCACAGTCACCTTTTCACCATGTGAGATGTGGATATGTCATAACATTTCATATTATTATGCCAATTATGGCTAAAACCGGGCAGCATGGTGGCTCAGTGGTTAGCTGTGAAGATCAGTCGATTTATAAGCGGATTGCTCGTGTCAGCTCATAGACAGACCAGCTGATCTTTGCGGCTTTAAAACGCTCCAGTGTCTGTATCTGTGGTTACACTCAGTAAACAGCAGTGAGTTCGGTGAACTGATGACCTTCACAGCCAATCACAGTTATTTCTGTTGAGCAATGGCCAATCAGCGGTGTTTAAGAACGAGCTCAACAGCGCTCAAATGTTCGCAGTGAAATGGACGTTTTTAAAACTTCAGTACTGAATGGTAGCAAATTCCAGTATCGTGACAACACTATCACATTGTAGGAACTACAAGCTACACACACACAGATTTTGACTTGAATTCTGTCTGGACTTTTGCCTTCAGTGCACACCATTTTATTATTTGTCTTGTCATGTTTGTGGTGAACTATTATTTAAACACACCTCAAAGGCCCGGTTGTCCTCGTTGTACTGCACTACGTCCATGAAATTCCCAGCCAGAGACTCCAGAAGATACGCAGAGTCCATCTTGGACTGGATCTGGAGTTTGGAGCACAACCTGAGAGGCAGAGAGGAAAACGATCATGCTGATTGTTCATAGGCTGATCTGACATTTAGAAACACACACTATTATTCCACTCAGCCACAAGGCTCCGCCCACAAACCCACAGTGACATCATCATATCAGGTGCCCAGAGAGGCCGAGCGGAACGGGGAACGGTTTGTATATTTGGGAAGAAGATTAGATCATTGTGTGTGTGTTTGAATCACAGCGAGGCATGTTCAGCTCACTTTTCACAGCCACAATGAAGATGGTTAAGCTTAATTTAAGACCAAGAATTATATATATATATACAGTTGAAGTTAGAATTATTAGCCCCCTTTTGAATTTTTCTTTCTTTTTTAAATATTTCCTAAATGATGTTTAACAGAGCAAGGAAATTTTCACAGTATGTCTGATAATGTTTTTTCTTCTGGAGAAAGTCTTATTTATTTTATTTCGGCTACAATAAAAGCAGTTTTTAAATTTTTAAAAGCCATTTTAAGGACAAAATTATTAGCCCCTTTAAGCTATATTTTTTTCCCGATAGTCTACAGAACAAACTGTTGTTATACAATAACTTGCCTAATTACCCTACCTTATAGTTAACCTAATTAACCTAGTTAAGCCTTTAAATGTCACTTTAAGCTGTATAGAAGCGTATTGAAAAATATCAAGTCAAATATTATTTACTGTCATCATGGCAAAGATAAAATAAATCAGTTATTAGAGATGAGTTATTAAAACTATTATGATTAGAAATGTGTTGAAAAAATCTTCTCTCCGTTAAACAGAAATTTGGGAAAAAAATAAACAGGGGTGCTAATAATTCAGGGGGGGCTAATAGTTCTGACTTCAACTGTATATGCAATCTATGCAGAAAATATGCATATCTATACATTAAGATATAGAGATTTTTATTTTAAAAATAGATTTATTAGAGCTAAGAGAATGAGAAATATGCAAAGTCTTAAAAAAATAACACATATGTGACCCTGGACCATGATGCACTGGTATATTTGAGGGAATGGCCAAAAATATGTTGTATGGGTCAAAATTATTCATCTTTTTTTATGCCAAAAATCATTAGAATATTAAGTAAATATCATTCATTCATTCATTCGTTCGTTTGTTCATTTTCCTTCGGCTAAGTCCCTTTATTCATCAAGATTTGCCACAGCGGAATGAACTGCCAACTTATCCAGCATATGTTTTACACAGCGGATGCCCTTCCAGCTGCAACCCAGTACTGGGAAACACCCAAACACACTCAAGCATACACAAACACTATGGCCAGTGTTTGGACTGTGGGGGAAACCGGAGCACCCGAAGGAAAACCCACGCCAACACAGGGAGAACATGCAAACTCCACACAGAAATGCCAACTGGCCCAGCCGGGACTCGAACCGGCGACCTTCTTGCTGTAAGGCAACAGTGCTAACCACTGAGCCAGTGTCGCCTATAGTACATATAATGTTCCATAAATATTTCTACTGTAAATATATCAAAACTACATTTGTGATCAGAATAGGCATTGCTATGAATTTAATTTGAGCAACTTTAAAGGCGATTTTCTCAGTATTTAGATTTTTTTCAACCTTCAGATTCCATATCTTAGGCAGCACAGTGGCTCAGTGATTACCGCTTCACAGCAAGAAGGTTGCTGGTTCGAGTCAGATGGCATTTCTGTGTGGAGTTTGCATGTTCTCCCCGTGTTGGCGTGGGTTTCCTCCGGGCGCTTCGGTTTCCCCAACAGTCCAAAAACATGCGCTATAGGTGAATTGAATAAATTAAATTTTTCATAGGTGACGCGGTGGCACGGTTTCCTTCGGGTGCTCGGGTTTCCCCCACAGTCCAAAGACATATGGTACAGGTGAATTGGGTATGCTAAAACTGACCGTGCATGAGTGTGTGTGTGAATGAGTGTGGATGTTTCCCAGTGATGGGTTGCGGCTGGAAGGGCATCCGCTGCGTAAAACAAATGCTGGATAAGTTGGCGGTTCATTCCACTGTGGCAACCCCAGATTAATAAAGGAACTAAGCAGAAAAGAAACTGAATGAATGAATGAAATTGGTCGTAGTGGATGAGTGTGTATGGATGTTTCCCAGTACTGGGTTGCAGCTGAAAGGGCATCCGCTGCATAAAACATATGCTGGAATAGTTGATGGTTAATTTCGCTGTGGCGACCCCCTGATAAATAAGAGACTAAGCCAAAAGAAAATGAATGAGTGAATGAATTCCAGATTTTAAAATAGTTGTATCTCAGGCTAATATTGTCCAAATCCTAAATTATCTTTGAATTGTTTTGAAGTCCAGTGTCACATATCTAAATATTAAAGGTGCAGTATGCAAGTTTGACACCCAGTGGTTGAACTAGGTATTGCATTCCTGGATCAAAACACACGCTAGAGCAAGTTGCCAGATTGAGGATCGTGCCTGACTATCAAGCCTAGAGGCTGATTTCGTGTTGTAAATAAAAGCAATGGCACATGATTGAAGAAATATTTTCATATTAAAAGGAGTTTGTCCAAACCAATACTAAACATAATATAATATTTTATTAACGGTTTCTATTTTTTGCAGGTAAACAACAGAAATCTTGATGACATGATCACCTCAGGTATACCACATGTGCTTAATTCAGTGTTAAATGCCGATAATGTGAGTTTGAATGCCATTTTACTTCACGTTTATTGCCATACTACTGAAAGCAGCAGCAGATAGTTCCCCTTAGATCTCCTTATTATTATTATTATTTCCTTTATTTAGCCAGGAGATCACATTGAGACAGCACTGTCTCTTCTTCCAGTGAGACCTGGTCAAGATGGCCGGCAGCACATAAAGTTTCACATAAAAATCACAAAAAAATACCACAAAATTACAAAATCACCATGCAGAAAAAAATCAGATCATTAAAAACAATTACAAGTATCCTTTGAGAAGTTGAGCAGAAGATGTTTAAAAGTACTCCGAGTCGGAAGTGTGTCAAGATTAAACTGATTTTGTAGGACATTCCAAGCCCTAAGAGCATAAAAGGAAAATGTTTGCCAAGTTCTGACAATACCCTTGGGACTGTTAAGCGAATACAGGAACCAGATCTAGTGTGATGGTTATTTATGTGAAATGTTAACAAATTAGAAAGATAGGATGGTAATTTACCTAAGAGAGCCTTTAAAAATAAATAAGTAAGAATGTAATTTTCTCCTTTGATATAAAGATAACCAATCTAAGCAATCGTACAAAATACAGTGATGCGTCCGTGAGTCTGCGGCTGTGACGAAGCGTATTGCTGCATGATGAACAGAATCTAGTTTTCTAAGTAAAGTGGCAGCATGCATATATAGATGATCACCATAATCAATTACAGACAGAAATGTCCTCTCTACTAATTTCTTACGGGCCTTATAATGAAAATAATTTTTTGACCGGTATAAGAATCCTAATTTTGGCCTAAGCTTTTTCAATAACTTGTCAATGTGTATATCAAAGGCTAATCTCTCGTCAATCCAAATACCTACACTGTAACAAATGGCTGTAAAAATAACAGCATTTTTTTACAGCAGCTGACTGTTTTTCTAACAATACAGCATTTGGCTGTAAATTTTGTAAATTCTGCGATCACGTGACAGTTTAACCGAAGAATACAGAATACTGCTGTAAATTTCAAATCTTGTAAGGCATTATGGGATATTCAACGGTCAAGACAAGAGGAAGAGTGATTCACGTCTGTGGTAAGTGTATTCTTTCTTTTTCATTGATTTTGTTTTCATCTTATATATATATATAGATAGATAGATGTGTGTGCGTGTGTGTGTTATGTAAGGTGAACCCCCGACTTGCGTCTCTACATTAAGTATCCAAAAGAAACAAAGCCTTTTTGGGGAAAGGTGCCATCCAAAAAAACAGGACAGCTCAGAAGAAACAGGCTGATGTGAACCTCATGGCGCTACTCTTCTCTCTAAATTGATGGACTTTCAGTGGAGTTTGTGAAATGTAAGAATCACAACACACACAAACCAAGATTGTTTTTTCCTTTTCTTTTATAACTTAATTGTACTCATTCTGTCTCTCCATGTGTCTGTATCTGTCATCTCTCCATCTGTCTGTCCGTCTGTATCTGTCATCTCTCCATCTGTCTGTGTCTGTCATTTGTCCGTCTGTATCTGTCTGCGTCTGTCATCTGTCCGTCTGTATCTGTCATCTCTCCATCTGTCTGTGTGTATGTCATCTCTCCATCTGTCTGTGTCTGTATCTGTCATCTCTCCATCTGTCTGTGTCTGTATCTGTCATCTCTCCATCTGTCTGTGTCTGTATCTGTCATCTCTCCATCTGTCTGTGTCTGTATCTGTCATCTCTCCATCTGTCTGTGTCTGTATCTGTCATCTCTCCATCTGTCTGTGTCTGTCATCTCTCCATCTGTCTGTGTCTGTATGTCATCTCTCCATCTGTCTGTGTCTGTATCTGTCATCTCTCAGTCTGTTTATCGTGTTGTACTTTATCTAATATGTTTTTCTCTTTGATTCTAGGAACTCTTATGGAGCATCCAGTGATCGAGCAGTACCTGAGCGGATTTGTTGTACACCTCCATGGACTCACTTGGGACCAAAAATGTTAAATGTATGTTTTAAATAAACGTTGACCTTCAAGCTAACGTGAGTTTTTTCTTTTTTTTATAAGTAATAGATGATTGAATTGTTTTAAGCAACACTTAGTACAAAATGCTGTAATTTAATTTACAGAAAAATGCTGTAATTTAATTTACAGCAAAGTGCTGTAATTTAATTTACAGCAAAATGCTGTAAATTAAATTACAGCACTGCTACTGTAAAAAATACAGTCACTGGCTGGCAACCCTGCTGCCAGCTGTTTACTGTAAAATTTACACGGAATTTTTTACAGTGTAGATATTTGTAGGAGCTAACTCGTTCTGTTTGTATACCGTTCAATGACGTAATTGTCTGGTCTGTTACCTTAGTGCGGCAGCGGCTAAAAATCATATATTTAGTCTTTTTTGAGTTTAAAACCAATTTTTTAAATCCTGCAACCTACACTGTAATACTTGTAATACTCTACAGCTTGGTTTAAGTAATGAGCCGCTGTATATATTATTGTATCATCTGCATTTTAGCTGAATCTATTCCATGACCTAAATCGTTAATGTAAATATAGAAAATAGCAACGGAGCCAAAACAGATTCTTGGGGAACCCCAGTGTTGACGTTAAGAAAGGTCGAATTGTGATTTTCGACTGTCACACATTGAGTGCGTTCTGAAAAATAATTTTTAAACCATTTTAGAGCAGGATGACTGAAACCTAAAAGCCTAAGTCTCTGTAACATTAGTTTATGATCTACAGCTGGGGTGCTCAACCCTATTCCTGGCGATCGACCTTCCTGCAGTTTTCAGTTGCAGCCCTTATCAAACACACCTGCCTGTAATTATCAAGTGCTCCTCACATTCTAAATAATTGGTTCAGGTGTGTTTGATCAGGGTTGGAGCTGAAATCAGCTGGAAGGTCGATCGCCAGGAACAGGGTCGAGCACCCCTGATCTACAGAGTCAAAAGCTTTGGATAAATTAATAAATAGAGCAGCACAAGACTGTTTACTGTCTAAAGATGATGTGATATCATTTAAGACTAGTGTAGCTGCAGTAACAGTACTGTGTCTTGAAACTGTTTAACTGTTAAACGGTTTAAAACTGAACTTCAGAACTGTGACTCAGTGCAAAACAACACATATCAGTGATTCATCATCTACATTTAATATGTTAAAGAGGTTTAATATGTATTAATTAGATTATAAACCTGACCATTTCACTGGAGTGCAGTGAGCGCACTATTCTGTGCTTCTGAATGGCTGTATTTAAATTCCTGTCATGTTTTGTCTGGTGCAAACAGCCAAATTGCTTATTACTGCAAATCTCGCCACATTGTGTGTTGTTAGGACAAGGGGTTGCAAAGTAACCTGCTCACCTAATGTTCACGTTTGTAATATTTATATTATTTGCTAATTAATAACCTCATGTGGAACTCTGAATCTCATTTCGGAGTCTGCTACTGTCCACCAGAGGTCGCATTTTGGTCACGGAGGAATGCTTGGAGAGCCTTTCTGACTGAATGAATCAAATAAGCTGTTTTCCACCAAGGCAACCCGGGGTGCTGAAATATAATTGGCTAAACTGGCATTGGGCGGGTTAAAAGAACCCAAACAAAGACAGAATGTTCACTTAGCATGTTTCTGAAATATCTGCAAACATTATTAAAGTATTTTTATGCTTTAAAAGAGTCCAAAAGGCAGCACGGTGGCGCAGTGGGTAGCACGATTGCCTCACAGCAAGAAGGTCTCTGGTTTGAGCCTTGGCTGGGTCAGTTGGCTTTTCTGTGTGGAGTTTGCATGTTCTCCCCATGTTGGTGTGGGTTTCCTCCGGGTGCTCCGGTTTCCTCCACAGTCCAAACACATGCGCTATAGGTGAATTGAATAAACTAAATTGGCCGTAGTGTATGTGTGTGAATGCAAGTGTGTATGAGTGTTTCTCAGTGTTAGGTGGAAGGGCATCCGCTGCTTAAAACATATGCTGGATAAGTTGGTGGTTCATTATGCTGTGGTGACCGCTGATTCATAAAATGGACTAAGCCAAAAAGAAAATGAATGAATGAAGAGTCAAAAACTTGCATGCAGTACCTTTAAGCAAAGTATGCATTGTTCCTAAAACAAACTACATTTTTGTATATGCACAATAATAATAATAATAAAAAAAATTCTATTTCTTTCAAAATTCAGATTTCTTTTATGTCACTGCATGCTACTAGTATACCGGATACACCTTAATTCCAAACACAGTCAGAGACTGGAAAGCAGAAAGACTCGGCTCAGGAAGGAAGAGAAAGATGAACGATGTTTTAGATTGAATGTTTTCTTTCTGTGGATCGTGCTGAGACGGTCCAGATCTGAGATATAGAGAACAGACAGCATTCCAGATTACACACACACACACGCACAAACACACACACACCAAGTGGAACGGAACTAAGCAGGACACTGAAACCAGGATAGTCACAGTCCAGCGGCTGGAACTACACAGAAAAGCCTTTTCAGTCCTTCCAAAACACACACACACACACACACACACACACACACACACACACACCACACACACACACACACACACACACACACACACACACACACACACACACACACACACACACACACGCACACTACACAAGCTCTCATGTTCCTATACAATCCTCAATTCAAGTAGTTTGAATAAATGCATCATTGCTGAAGTGATTTTAGAGTCAAGATGTATTCAGAATGAACTCAAATAAACAAACAAAAATGACAATAACTTTATCGTTAAAATTAATTATAACAACAATAATAAAAGTAATAATAGTAATAATAATAATAATAATAAAACAATAAAAAACTAATAATAATAGTAATAATAATAATAATAATAATAATAATAATAATAATAATATAGCAATAATAAAAAATAATAATAATAATAATAACTATAGTAATAATATTAATAATAATAGTAATATAATAATAATAATAAATAATTTGTAACAATAATAATAATAATAATAATAATAATAATAATAATAATAATAGTAATAATGATAATAATAATATTAATAACTATAGTAATTATATTAATAATAACAGTAATATAGTAATAATAATAATAATACAAATAATGGTAATATATTAATAATAATCATATTAATAATAATAATTAATAATAATATTAATAGTAAAATAATAATAATAATAATGAATAATAATAATAATAAAATAATAATAATAATAAAATAATAATAATAATAATAATAATGAATAATAATAATAAAATAATAATAATAATAATAATAAAATAATAATAATAACAATAATAATAATAATAATAATAGGGCAACGCAGTGGCGCAGTAGGTAGTGCTGTTGCCTCACAGCAAGAACGTCGCTGGGTCGCAGGTTCGAACCTCGGCTGGGCTGGGTCAGTTGGCGTTTCTGTGTGGAGTTTGCATGTTCTCCCTGCGTTCGCGTGGGTTTCCTCCGGGTGCTCCGGTTTCCCCCACAGTCCAAACACATGCAGTACAGGTGAATTGGGTAAGCTAAATTGTCCATAGTGTATGAGTGTGAATGTGTGTGTGGAAGTTCCCAGAGATGGGTTCCGGCTGGAAGGGCATCCGCTGCATAAAATCATGCTGGATAAGTTGGCGGTTCATTTCACTGTGGCGACCCCGCAAGGGACAAAGTCGACAAGAAAATGAATGAATGAATAATAATAATAATAATAATAATAATAAATAATAATTTGTAATAATAATAATATTATTATTATTTATAATAATAATAAAAGTAATATAATAATAATAATAATAATAATAAAATAATAATGAATAATACTAATTAGTAATAACAATAATAATAATAATAATAATAATAATAATAATAATAATAATAGTAATATTATTATTAATAATAATAATAATAATAGTATTAGTTGTAATAATATTGATAGTAATAATAATAGTAATAATAATAATAATAATAGTATTAGTTGTAATAATATTAATAACAATAGTAATAATAACAATAATAAAATTGTAATAGTAATAATAACAATAATAAAAATTGTAATAATAATAATAATAATAATAACAATAATAATAGCAATAATAATAATAATAATAATAATAATAATAATAATACACTTTTACATGATACCAAGCATATATTTATTTTTTGAACTATAAATATATTTAACAAAGCCTTTACCGCCACTTTTGAATAACATAAAACATTCATGCTAAATAATAATAAGATTATATTTCTGTCTTGAATGGTACCTGAAGTCCTTTGTGATGTTGTCGTAGGTTTTGGGGTCACTTAGTCTCTCTAATAACGTGTCGGATGCTTTCTTCACCAGCAGAGGGCATTCTGGGTTTTCCGCTGCCAACGATCGCCACACCACCTCTAAATACTCTGCAAACACAGAAGAAAATCACAAAACAATTACACAATACTGATCAGTGGTTAGCATTGTCACCTCACAACAAGAAGGTTGGTGGTTCGAGTCCCAGCTGGGCCAGTTGGCATTTCTGTGTGGAGTTTGCATGTTCTCAAGGTCCAAACATATGCGTTATATGTGAATTGAATAAACTAAATTGGCCATAGTAGGCTGTGGCGTTGACATTCTGCTCAATTGGTACTAACAGGCCCAAAGTGTGCCAAGAAAATATCCCCCACCACCCCAGAACTTCCGCTCACTGGATATTTTCTCTTTTTCGGACCATTCTTTGTAAACCCTAGAGATTGTTGTGTGTGAAAATCCCAGTAGATCAGCAGTTTCTGAAAAACTCAGACTAGCCCGTCTAGCACCAACAACCATGCCTTGTTCAACTTCAAAGTCACCTAAATCCCCTTTCTGATGCTCGGTTTGAACTGCAGCAGATGCTCTTGACCATGTCTATTAATATTTGCACTACGCTTTATGTATGCATGTCAATTTAACTAAATGTATTGCTGTTTGAATACAGTATCAGTATAGATGTGTAGTGAATTTGCAGTAATCTCTCAAACGTAATAAACTCAGACAAGTTCCAAAACTGTCACTAAAATATCTGTGATTGTAAACAAGAAAAGAATAAACGGTCAAACTAAATTGTTAAAATAAAGCAGAAGCAGATCGATTTGACTGTACAATGGATAAACCTCACACTCCCGGTGCTAAAATCATTTGCCGTCGGTACGCAGAGGAATGATCTGCTCTCAGGCTGCAGGTGGGAGAGACTGCTGTACAAGCACTAGGTTATAATAACCTGTCAGTGCTAAGGGGAGGGGCCAACGGCATCACCTGCAGCTCGTTGTGAAGAGTAGAGACGGTATTGTATGGACACATGAGTTTATAAAAATCTCCAGTAACGCACAAAAACAGTCGCTAGATTTTCGCTAATTGCTATTTTGAAAATTTGTTGCTTAGGGGGTCTGAAAAGTCGCTAAATATAGGGACAAAGTCCCGAAGTTGGCAACACTAGCCCTAAGGGACTGGTAGCCCCGCCCCCTAAAGAAGTAATATCCCAGCCTTAAATAACTAATAACCCCTCCCAAAGGGACTGGTAGCCCCGCCCCCTAAAGTAATATCCCAGCCTTAAATAACTAATAACCCTTCCCAAAGGGACTGATAGCCCCGCCCCTAAAGAACTAATATCAAAGCCTTAAATAACTAATAACCCTGCCCTAAAGGACTGATAGTCCCGCCCCCTAAAGAACTAATATCCCAGCCTTAAATAACTAATTACCCTGCCCTAAAGGACTGATAGCCTCGCCCCCTAAAGAACTAATATCCCAGCCTTAAATAACTAATAGCCCCGCCCCTAAAGAACTAATATCAAAGCCTTAAATAACTAATAACCCTGCCCAAAGGGACTGATAGCCCCGTCGCCTAAAGAAGTAATATCTCAGCCTTAAATAACTAATAACCCTGCCCAAAGGGACTGATAGCCCCGCCCCCTAAAGAAGTAATATCTCAGCCTTAAATAACTAATAACCCTCCCCAAAGGGACTGATAGCCCCGCCCCCTAAAGAAGTAATATCTCAGCCTTAAATAACTAATAACCCTGCCCTAAAGGACTCATAGCCCCGCCCTAAAGACAATCCAATAGAACATGCTTGATTGTTTGAAATAACACAATACAATCCAACTATACTCATGAAAGGCAAATCAGACAAGAACATACACAGAAACTAAACTATGCCATTTTTTTTTTGTCAAATGTATATACAGTTGCAATCAGAATTATTCAACCCCCTGAATTATTAGCCCCCCTGCTTATTTTTTTCCCCAATTTCTGTTTAATGGAGAGCAGATTTTTTCAACACATTTCTAATCATAATAGTTTTAATAACTCATCTCTAATAACTGATTTATTTTATCTTTGTCATGATGACAGTAAATAATATTTTACTAGATATTTTTCAAGACACTTCTATACAGCTTAAAGTGACATTTAAAGGCTTAACTAGGTTAATTAGGTTAACTAGGCAGGTTAGGGTAATTAGGCAAGTTATTGTATAATGATGGTTTGTTCTGTAGACTATTGAAAAAATCACAACGTGATTAATAATTTTTACCTTAAAATGGGTTTTAAAAAATTAAAAACTGCTTTTATTCTAGCAGAAATAAAACAAATAAGACTTTCTCCAGAAGAAAAATTATTATCAGACATACTGTGACAATTTCCTTGCTCTGTTAAACATCATTTGGAAAATATTTAAAAAAGAAAAAAAAATATCAAAGGGGGTTCAATAATTCTGATTGCAACTGTATAATTTATAATTCCTTACATTTATATAGCGCTTTTCTGGTAACTCAAAGCGCTTTACACACATTGGGGGGAATCTCTTCATCCACCACCAGTGTGCAGCATCCACCTGGTTGATGCGACGGCAGCCATTTTGCGCCAGACCGCACACCACACACCAGCTGATTGATGGAGAGGATGAAGCCAATTATGATATGGGGATGGTTAGGAGGCCATGATGGACAGAGGCCAGTGGGCAGATTTTTAATGACTACACAGAGTCAGGACCTCAGTTTAACGTCTCATCCGAAAGACGGCGCTCACTAAGCAGTATAGAGTCCCCGTCACTATACTGGGGCGTTAGGACTCACACAGACCGCAGATTGGGCGCCCCCTGCTGGCCTCACTAACACCACTTCCGGCAGCAACCTAGCTTTCCCATGTGGTCTCCAATCCAGGTACTGATTGGGTGCAGCCCTGCTTAGCTTCAGTGGGCGACCATGTGAGAGTTGCAGAGAGCTAGCTGCCGGCAATTTGTATCCTATACATATCTATGCTATATCTAAATAATGTAAATATTAAAGGGGTGATTGTCTTCAGAAACATTTTTTGTTGTGCTGGTTGAAAGTCTCTTCACATTCCACTAGTATTGATTAAAGTAAATGATCTAAATGTATTTGTATGTGTTTTTATATTCTGGGTAAAGCAGAAGACTAAAAAATGTTTGTCCAATTAAAAATTGTCAGGCCGATAATTCCCATAATTCTAATAAGTAGCCCAAACTGACTGTCAACAAATGTAGATTTGTACATCTGCACACCATGCATGTTCATGCAGATCCGCCAATGCGCGCACCGCGGTGAGGTGGACATGAGTGACAGCAGTAAAAACAAATGCTAAATCAAAACTTTAAAATCCTGAATCAATATTGGAGTTACTTTTACACGCTGGAGGAAGGACGACACCATGGCTGAAGTATTTCTGTTAGACAGGTAATGTTATGTTTTAAAAGTATTTTAGTCACGCAAAGCTGATGTAGATTGTGTTGTATTACGAATGGGTTATATGCACAGAAGTGTTGTTCAGCCACTGAAATCTTCCGGCAAAAGATTAATGTGATTTTCAGTTTCATAAGGGCCTTTTACAGCATCAATAATGTAGATTTTTATTTAGTTTAACAGCAAAACATCAGTAAATAGCGCTATTCCACCTAGCCTGCTTTACTGAGCTGAAGTTGGTTTTACATTCACATTGGTTCATTTTTGAACAATGACAACCTGTGACGCGCTCCCTATATCAGTGTTTCCCCTAGATTTACAGTTTGGAGAGGGGCAGGGGGGGGGGTATTGGGGCTGCGGCGCAACGCAGGCCAATGCAGCGTCGCTGTTTAGACTTAAACTGACACAAGGAGTCGTGGTCTTTTAATGACAGCAATAAATAACAGAACAACTATTTGAACTGTACAAGCGTTTGTAAATTATAAATTAACATTTATTTTATTTAATTTTTTATTCACAAACTGTGCAGCTTTTGTCACTGCAATGTTTAAGGGCTTCTGGAAGAACATTTCCCGAGCCTCTTGGTATGGAAAGTCAGAAATGTCTGGCCCATTTATTGAGACATTTAGGCCCCGTTTACACTAATGCGTTTTCGTTTTGAAGCGGCGTTTTAGATCAAAAACGATCCGCGTCCACACTAGCGTTTCATCTAGCATTTCTAAACATATCTCCGTCCACACTATTCCACCAGAAACGTATAACACATGACCATTCGCGCACTCTGGGCATGGTCACATGACCACATGTCATATATCACATGACCATTCGTGCACTCTGTTTATACTTCCAAGTATAAACAGGAAGCATGTGTCTCGCTCGGCATTTGGTTATTGTTAGTCAACAAACACTGGTAGAACGATGAACGCGAGCTATTAGCGAGTGCTCGAACAATAGCTTGCCTCTTGTGAATATATGCAGCTGCTGTAGTAAAAAAGGCAGAGTTTAACTGCACAATGGCGCCTAAAATGGACAATAGTGCAAACAACGCTCCCATTTCTGTGTCCATGTTGTTGTTTACAGTGAAGGCTGGTCTGCCGTCTTCCCGTAGCGTTATAGTCATGTGATAGGGGCTTGACAAATAAGGGAAGGATACGCAATGACCCAAAAGTCCCAATCCCAGCAACGCCTCCGTTTTCAGATGTCTCCGTTTTCCCCCATCCACACTGAGACGGAGCAGCAGCGTTTTAGAATGAAAAGGACCTCTCCAGCGTTTTCAAAACGCTCCGCTTTTGGGGCTCGAAAACTCCGGCGTAGTGTGGAAGGATGGCGTAACCGTAGCAAAACTTATGCGTTTTAAAACGAAAACGAATTAGTGTAAACGGGGCCTTATTAAACATGTCTCTTATAAAAATTTAGATGTGAACATGTCATGGCCAGAAGCAGCTTTACAGAAAATTATTCATTCATTCATTTTACTTCAGCTTAGTGCCTTATTTATCAGGGGTCACCACAGCGGAATGAACCGCCACAGAAAAATGACAAACAATGCAATTCGGAAACATTGCAAATGATGAAAGATGAAAATGAGTTAAAATGCACATCTATAAATCTAATACTTGTTTACTAAAAGGAAATAGGCCCATAAACTACTTCTTATAGCAATGAGTGCATTACAAGAAGTTATATTATTAAATATTCATGTTGAAAAAAGTTTTATCAAATAATTCCAGCCAGCTTTTAGTGGATTTGTAATATTGTCAAAAACACAGAACTTTCAGTTGTTAAATATGTAAAAAGACCTAAATACATGCAGGACCGTTCAAATATTTTGCTGGTCTCCATCTAATGACAACTATGGAAGCCCGTTTCCGCCACTGAATGATAAAAAAATATATATCAATAAAGAAAATAAAATAAAATAAAAATATATGATAAAAAAATAAATTATTATAAAGTCAGAATTCTGAGTTATAAAGTCGCAATTCTGAGTTATTAAGTCAGAATTCTGAGTTTCCACCACTGAATGATAAAAAAAAAATCAGTTAAAAAAAAATTATGATAAAAAAAAAATAAATAAAAAAATAATAATTATAAAGTCGCAATTCTGAGTAATAAAGTCAGAATTCCGAGTTATAAAGTCAGAATTCTGAGTTATAAAGTCGCAATTCTGAGTTATAGTTGCAATTCTGAGTTATAAAGTCAGAATTCTGAGTTATAAAGTCGCAATTCTGAGTTATAAAGTCGCAATTCTGAGTTATAAAGTCAGAATTCTGAGTTATAAAGTCGCAATTCCGAGTTATAAAGTCGCAATTCAGAGTTATAAAGTCGCAATTCTAAGTTATAAAGTCAGAATTCTGAGTTATAAAGTCGCAATTTTGAAATATAGTCAGAATTCTGAGTTATAAAGTCAGAATTCTGAGTTTCCGCCACTGAATGATAAAAAAAAAATCAGTTAAAAAAAAAATTATGATAAAAAAAAAAAAATTATTAAAAAAAAAAATTATAAAGTCAGAATTCTAAGTTATAAAGTTGCAATTCTGAGTTATAAAGTCAGAATTCCGAGTTATAAAGTCGCAATTCTGAGTTATAAAGTCAGACTTCTGAATTATAAAGTCAGAATTCTGAGTTATAAAGTCAGAATTCCGAATTATAAAGTCAGACTTCTGAATTATAAAGTCAGAATTCTGAGTTATAAAGTCAGAATTCCGAATTATAAAGTCAGACTTCTGAATTATAAAGTCAGACTTCTGAATTATAAAGTCAGAATTCTGAGTTATAAAGTCAGAATTCCGAATTATAAAGTCGCAATTCTGAGTTATAAAGTCAGAATTCTGAGTTATAAAGTCGCAATTCCGAGTTATAAAGTCGCAATTCAGAGTTATAAAGTCGCAATTCTAAGTTATAAAGTCAGAATTCTGAGTTATAAAGTCGCAATTTTGAAATATAGTCAGAATTCTGAGTTATAAAGTCAGAATTCTGAGTTTCCGCCACTGAATGATAAAAAAAAAAATCAGTTAAAAAAAAATTATGATAAAAAAAAAAAAATTATTAAAAAAAAAAATTATAAAGTCAGAGTTCTAAGTTATAAAGTTGCAATTCTGAGTTATAAAGTCAGAATTCCGAGTTATAAAGTCGCAATTCTGAGTTATAAAGTCAGAATTCCGAATTATAAAGTCAGACTTCTGAATTATAAAGTCAGAATTCTGAGTTATAAAGTCAGAATTCCGAATTATAAAGTCAGACTTCTGAATTATAAAGTCAGAATTCTGAGTTATAAAGTCAGAATTCCGAATTATAAAGTCAGAATTCTGAGTTATAAAGTCGCAATTTTGAAATATAAAGTCAGAATTCTGAGTTGATAAAAAAAAAAAATTATTAAAAAAAAAAATTATAAAGTCAGAATTCTAAGTTATAAAGTCAGAATTTCGAGTTATAAAGTCAGAATTCCGAGTTATAAAGTCAGAATTCCGAGTTATAAAGTCAGAATTCTGACTTTATAATTATTATTTTATTTATTTATTTTTTATCATACTTTTTTTTTTTTATTGATATATATTTTTTATCATTCAGTGGCGGAAACAGGCTTCCATAGACAACAGATCTCTTAATGGGAGAGAGAGAGGGGGGATTTGCTATCGGTATATCTTTACAGCTGTATTCATTAAACCTATCAAATGTAATGTTTAGGCCATCACTGTGCCTCTCGCGATCTGTTCACTTGCTGATTCACTCTCGTCGCCATGATTTCCGGGTATTTTAACTCATTCTGGGGAATCGCGTAGCCGGTATGAATTTGCGGAAAACACGCAGAGCCTCCGGGAGAGGTCATAACTAGACACTAGACAGAGGACATAGCTCCGCTCGCAGCAAAAATAACAGCATGGGATGTGCGCGACGTATCATTCTGAAGAGCGGGGAGGAATGCGGGATGTTTTTGAGGACGGGGCGGGAGATTTCCGGGAGATTATCATTCGTTTACGGGCATCCAGGAGTCTCTATGCATTTGCGGGAGACTCCCGGAACTTTCGAGAGACTTGGGATGTCTGCATCTGTATTTATTTAAGCTGAAGTGACGCGAGCACAGAACAGAAATGACATGCTGTTGTGTAAATAAGATATTACATAAGGCTATTTAGCTTAGTTTATTAAAAAAAGTTGTGATCTGGCGCATTATGGATAACACAATTAATTATTAAATAAATTATTATTTTTATATACAAAACAAATATGCATGCGATTAATCTTTGCCCAGCACTAATAAGTAAATAAATACATTGATATGCTCAAAAAAATGGGTGCAGATTCGAAGTGGGCCTAACAATAATGTGACTCTAGAAGATGAGAGGCTTTTGTTCCAGCGCTGCGGTGATCTAAGAGCCGCGCACAATGAAGCTCTCTGTGAAATTACTGACCAGAGATTTGTCCACTTGAGGCGAAACTATACTGCAGGGCAGACCGCAGGCACGCAGTTTGACGTCTTCACAGACAGACATAAAGTCATCCGGCGTCATCTAACCACTTCTTACAGGCCAAACACATGTATCTAGCCTGTCCACTTGAGAGACGGTTGCTCATCGCCATAATTAAGCCTACATTTATTTTTAATTTGAATGTCTGTATATGGAGGCGTTGTTTTAAAGGTGACCCAACAGAAATAATAAACTCTCTCTGTGGGCGCGCTCGTGTGTGTGTGTGTGTCTAGCTGTAGGTCAGGGAAAGGTTTCCACTAAAAGTTGTTTCCGATGTCGTAGTGACTTCCAGCTGTTAAGAAAAAGGCAGGGGATCGGGAAAGCAAACAAGTCCAGCAAAGAAGAATGAAACAGAAAAGAACAGCACAGACAACAGGGAAGCAAATGTCCAAACTAAGATACATGTTGCTAATAATTGTACTAGCTATTTTACATATACTACTTGCTAAGCCAAAAATAAAACAATTCTTTGTTAATTACAGGGCGACACGGTGGCTCAGTTAGCACTGTCGCCTCACAGCAAGAAGGTTGCTGGTTCGAGCCTCGGCTGGGTCAGTTGGCATTTCTGTGTGGAGTTCTCCCTGTGTGGATTTCCTCCAGGTGCTCCGGTTTCCCCTCACAGTCCAAACACATGCGCTATAGGTGAATTGAATAAACTAAACTCGCCATAGTGTATGAGTGCGCATGTAAAAGTGTATGGGTGCTTCCCAGTACTGGGTTGCAGATGGAAGGGCATCCGCTGTGTGAAACATATGTTGGAATAGTTGGCAGTTCATTCTACTGTGGCAATCCCTGATGAATAAGTGACTATGCTGAAGGAAAATTCATCAATAATGTCTACCCCTGCCCTAAACCTACCCCCTACACCAGGGGTGCCCAAACTCGGCCCTGGAGGGCCGGTGTCCAGCAGATTTTAGTTTCAACTTGCTTTAACACACCTGTATGAATGTTTTTAGAAAGTCTAGTTAGAGCTTGATTAACTGGTTCAGGTGGGTCTGACTATGGTTGGAACTAAACTTTGCAGGACACCGGCCCTCTAGAACTGAGTTTGGGCAGCCGTGCCCTACAGTAATGTAAAAACAGTAATATAATTAGAAATATTTATATTATTTATTAAACTACCCATTAAATTCATTTTACCAACATCTACCCCCACCCCAACCTTCACAACAATGTAAAAACAGTATTATTATAATAAAAATGTAACAAATTTTTGTTAAAGGGCCATGAAACCCCCCTGTCTCAGCAGGGTGTTTTCACACCTCTAGTTTGAAAAAAGTCAGGGAAGTGGGCGTGTCCAGCTCTGGGAGTGTGGGAGTGTCGGGGGAGGGAAAGAGGGAAGGACTTGCAAAGAAGGGCGTTTCCATTTGGGCACGTGCTGATTTCACAGGCAAAACAAACACACAGACGCAGTGTGTTTGATACCACACGGCGAATGGGAGAAAAAAATCCTCCTCATTTCTCTGTAACTTATGTACTCGGTAGGTAGCGTCAGAAAGCCGTGTGTATAGACTATCCTGTCACAAAATGCGGCGAAAATCCTGCACGACGGGAATAGTTTGTGTTAACATGATTACACTCGGAGAGCAGCATTTACAGCGGATCTTTCAGTCTATAATATACTACTGTAATAATGCAGTGATATTAACATACTGTAAACTTAGTAACTAAATCATTTTGACTATGGTATGTCTTTAAAAACTGAAAAAGCACTGCTGACGATACAAACTAACTTTGCAATCTGGGTTAAACAAAGGGCACTGCACTGCAAACACACTTACCAAAGACAGACAATCAAACTGGAGCTGTGTCTTTTTATTAAAAGGAGACGAGCGGCAAATCCGGATTTCATCATTTCCAGATGCGAAAAGCTCTCGGGTAAAAAATTACAAGTGCATTTCTGTCGCGTGTCGCGTGCACTGTAAAGCCTGGTTTATACTTCTGCGTCAAGTGATCAGCGTGACCCACGGCGCAAGCCACGCGCGTAGCCGTGCATTTATACTTGTGCGCGCTGTTTCTGTTTCTCTGCAATACACTTCTGAAACGCTAGCTGGCAGTAGGTGTTTATGTTTCTCTGTGTCGAGTTTCTTCGCTGGTTTTTTTGTTTTTCCTGAACACTTCCTTAATGTACAAGTGGCTCAAATTCGCTCATTTTGAGGTGGGAATCGGCGGACTCGCATCAACTTTAATCATGAGGTAAACACAAAACAACAGTCTCCATCCGGAGCTCCTTCACGGGACTCCACACTTGTAAACACTCGCTGCATCGGGCGCGCGGCTCTCACCTCCGCCCACTCTCGTCAGAGCTACCAAGCCGACCAATCACAGAGCTTGCGCTATGCGTACGCGTTACATTTTTGAGAGGTGCACGTCAACGACGCCGACGGCCACGGCGAAGGGCTATGCGTCCACGCGTAGGCTGCGCCGTAGCATACGCGTGCGCTTGACGCAGAAGTATAAATCGCTCTTAATCCAAACGTGAGTCCAGCTGCTCTCTCATAGAGGGAAAATGAAAACAAAACCTTCATTGCAGCGCACTAATAAATGCAACACCGACGACTCTTGTCTCCAAATTCTAGTTCTTTCACTTGTTTTGGCAACACAACGTGGCGTCTCTCTGCCATCTGAACACTGTAAACTGGTAAACAGCTATCATGCATATTAATGAAGTTTCACGTCATACACAATAGAGCGCGCTGATTGGTTTGAAGCACGTCTTTGTCATGAATTAATGCCGCACACTCAGACACGTCACAATGTTCTCGAAAGGACAGACAGCCACTCTCCACTCTGGATTTACACCTAAGTATCTAATGGCCATGACGTAGCTTCAAAAATTAGTTTCAAACCGGAAGAACGAATTTGCTCAAAATAACCAAAAACAACCAATTTTCACTTTTTAGTGCAATATATGTGTCCTAATAGTGTTTATAGCAGCATGGAACACATATATGACTGTCAACAGCTCAAAAAATGTGTTTTGGTGTTTCGTGACCCTTTAACTTATGGCCGCAGTGTCCCTTATAGACTTAAAAAATTAATAAACCCTGAAATATAATTCTTGAAATGAGCTGTTCAATCGTTGTCCATTTGAATGTCTCGTTCACAGTGTTTCATAATATTGTAGTTTTCACTTATTAAAGGGGGCCTATTATGCAAAAACCACTTTTATAAGAGGTTTAAGCACAGTTGTGTGGCAGCAGTGCGTGAATATAACCAGCTTCTAATGGTGAACATGTATTCATTTTATAATCACACTTGATTAAAAACAGTCTGAAACACTTTGATTGACATTCTCCCGTTGTACGTGTCAGAGGAGAAAAGCCCCGCCCACTAGTGACCATCTCTCCTTCTTTAGCATAGGATGTGAGTCTTGTTTATTAATCTGCCACTATGCTGACACATAGGCATCTGTAGCTCCGCCCTCTTTTGACAAAGAGCACACTCTCATTTTAAAGCGACAGTCACCAAAACAACACAATTAGGATAAAAGCCTAAAGGGGGCAGTTTCAGAGAGGTATAAAACATTATTTGTGTGGTATTTTGAGCTGAAACTTCACATACTCTAGAAACACCTCTTTTAAAAAGGGGCATAATAGGTCCCCTTTAAAGTTGCCTTGTATATTCGTCTTTTAGTCTGATTTTCATACACTTCTTTGGTTCAAATCAAATATTAATGTTGCAATTCTCCTTGTAGCTGGTTGATTTTGAACATCGTTTTAAGTAAAATTACTCCCAGCACTATCGCTTCTTAAAAACAAGACCTTTGTTAGCTCTCATGCATTTATTTTCGTTCAGGTCATGCTGTAATGTGAGAGACGCACCTGGGAAGTTGACTGAAGCATGCACAGGTGCGCTGGTGGCTACAGACGCGTGGACCAGGTGCGGGTACTTCAGACGGAACCATGCAGCAAGGGATCCTGGGTAGGACCCTCCAAATGCAACCCACTTGCTGTTGGTCAGGCCTCGCTCCGCTGCGGTAACCGTCCGGAAGTGAGCGAGATCAGCCAATGCCTGACGACTGCTGAGGAATCGCAGGTTCTCTGTGCTGAGGTCCCTGAGGATCAAAAACACAACAACAAATGAACAATAACTGAGATTATAGACATAGTGTAAGAAATCTTATTCATCTAGACGGACTGATGAAGCAATAGAACGACAGACAGACAGACAGACAGACAGACAGACAGACAGACAGACAGACAGACAGACAGACAGACAGACAGATAGAAAAAACAATGGACAGACAGACGGACGGACGGACAGACAGATAGATAGATGGATGGATAGATAGATCAAAAGATAGATGGATAGATAGATGGATGGGTGGATGGATGGATGGATGGATAAAACAATAGATAGATAGATAGACGGACGGACGGATGGACGGACGGACGGACGGACGGACGGACGGATGGATGGATGGATGGATAAAATAATAGATAGATAGACGGACGGACGGACGGACGGACGGACGGACAGACAGATAGATAGATAGATAAAACAATAGACAGACAGACAGTTAGACGGATGGATGGATGGATGGATGGATGGATGGATGGATGGATGGATGGATGGATGGATGGATGGATGGATGGATGGATGGATGGATGGATGGATGGATGGATGGATGGATGGATGGATGGAACAATAGACAGACAGACGGACGGACGGACGGACGGACGGATGGATGGATGGATGGATGGATGGATGAAACAATAGACAGACAGACGGACGGACGGACGGACGGACAGACGGACGGACGGATGGATAAAACAATAGACAGACAGACAGTTAGATAGATAGATAGATGGATAGATGGATGGATGGATGGATGGATGGATGGATAAAACAATAGACAGACAGACAGACAGACAGACAGACAGACAGACAGACAGATAGATAGATAGATAGATAGATAGATAGATAGATAGATAGATAGATAGATAGATAGATGGATGATAAAACAACAGACAGTTAGACAGTTAGACAGTTAGACGGATAGACGGATAGATAGATAGATAGATAGATAGATAGATAGATAGATAGATAGATAGATAGATAGATAGATAGATAGATAGATAGATAGATAGATGTAAAGTTGGTTTTATATTCGGATATTCAGACATTCTCCTTAACAATATAATTTAATTAAAGTATTCTTTGCAAATTTTAAATAGGGAAATCATATAAGCAGCCAATGACTATCAATGTACAACATTGTTTACAGTCAGATAGGGTTAATGTTGTTATGAAGTCATACTTGCATGCTAACTCCGATCGAATATTCAATGTAACATGGTAAACAATATAGAGGACGGACGGACGGACGGACGGACAGACAGACAGACAGATATGTAAAGTCTAGTAATAGAGTCTTGTGGTGCCCTCTAGTGTTCATGATGACCCTGTGCAGTGCTCCTTCACTCACTCAGTAGGGTGACTCTTCCCATAAAATCTGTGCTCCAGTAACAAACACAGGGCTCCCAGTTTCTGTGCGTAAGTCAGCCAGGTCCCGTACTGCATCCAGGCAGGGTTTGCTGGACCTTCACCTCCGATCATCAGGAAGACCGGACCACCGACTCTATAGAAACTGTCATTCACAAAATATCTCTAGAAGAGGGAAAGAGTTTTGAGTCTTTAGTTTCATATGGACTGGCAAAGCCAATACACATACGTATGTACTGTATATACAAGTATATTTATGCATAATCATGCATACACCATGCTATTCTTATATCCTTTTATAAACAGCATTTTACATGCATTCTATAGCAGTGATTGTTCATCAGCAGTAATAGTTTTATCCAGAACTGCAGTACCTGTTTCCAGACTCGACTATCAGCCCCATTGAAGTGATCCAGTCTCTGAATAAACCACTGATCCTCCACGCCGGACTTCAGCTGATCCCGAGCCGGATATCTGTTTGCTCTGCTGTAGTGAGCCTCACACGGGCTAAATAAAACACACGACAAAACAATAACAGCATATTTCAGAAAACTATAACACCCTAAAGCCATGTTGAAGTGGAACTGATTCTGTCATGTGATCATGTGTTTACAATCATGTGACACGCTATCTCTTCCCAACTCCGCTAAAGGCTGTGCTTATGAATATTAAGTAGGCCTGAAAAACGGCCACCAATAGCAAAGTCGCTTGTTTTGAATATTAATTAGCAAAGGCTGACGTTGTGTTTTTGCATCCAATGGTGAAGTTTTGTTTTATGAATATTAAAGCTCAAGCCTTCGTCATAGTAGCCGACCATCACATTCGATAATTTCGAAATAAAAGCGACTCTGTTGGGTTCACAGAAAAATGTCTAATGTTAAACATTATTTATATCAAACTGTTGCGTTAAACATGTATGGTGACGTAAAGAAAATGTTAGTATATATCTGAAGGCAACTTATGTTAAATATTGCGTAAAGAGTGACAGTTTGTATGTTAACGGACAGGCGTACATTACCGTAAACATTGTAGTAAAAAGACAGTAATGTTAAAGGAGATTGATGTGAATAAATTTAAAGGTAAGTAGCCTACTACCTGTCAACAAACTATTTAATTTGGCATAATTTCTAATTCAAATGTATTACCAGTTTTTGGTAGGCTATATGAAGACTTTGTTTAGCATATCAATCAAACAAACACTTTTTTAACCCTCCTGTCGTGTTCACATCCTGCCCCTTACTTTAGTGTTCGCGGTCAATATTGACCGGTCTGTTTTAACTGCTCTTATATTAGCACAAAAAAAAAATTCTCCACCAAATTTTTATTCAACATTCTTTAGCTGTGAACAATGTCTCTAAACCCACATAGCAAATGTTTTCTGGTCCAGCTCCGAGCCACTCAATAACTTTTCCCTCGGCCCAAGTACAGCGAAGAATGACGGTCCTGAAGTGGCCCATAACTGAATTAAAGACAAGGGCCACACATGGGCCATAACTGGCCCGAATCTCAGCCAATTTAATACCCCTAACTGGCCCTGAACAGGGCCAAAACAGGTTTATTATTGGTACAGATTCTCAGCTATAAGCTAACCAGTTCAACACCACCCTTTAACCAAAAACCCCAAAAACTGAGCCATAACCCAGCCTAATGTTACCTAAACAATGTGAACAATCACTACACTGATCTGGGCCACACTCCTCCCATCCACAACTGGCCCAAATGTAGTTTGCCGTCATGCATGCAGTGCCATCATTGCCATGCATGGCCCACATTCGGCTGACATTATGCATGCCAGTGCCGGCAACTCGCCAGCAGTGCCATGAGGCCACATTTGGGCCAAGTCCGTTTGCTATGTGGGAAGTAGTGTTCAAAGTGAATTTACAGAATTAGACAAAATAACTGCAATGAAAATAAAAATAGGCGCTGAAAATGTATTATAAAATGAACACTAGATTACAGAAATCAAAATACTTTGTTTCATTACTAATAGACAGCTAACTAAAATAACTATCACAGGGTTTGACCAAAGAAATTGAAATTTTAATCCATCTGAATGATTTATCAAGCACAAACAAAATGATATCCTTTCCTGTGTTCTGAGTGATCGAATTTTCAGTCCTTAAGTGTACTAATATAGGGAATAGTGACTGAGGGTATATACGGTGAGCATGGACACAGAACTAGCACTAGTTATACTTTGGTCCTTTTTGAGCGAGATAATAATGGTCTAATATAATAAACTCATAGATATATACACTAGATATCGCATAGGGACCCTGAGCATGCGTCAATAGCGCCGCCACATTGGTACAGTGCTTCTAGGACAAACGTCATTCAACCGCACTAGTCAAGACAGTGTGCCAATGTGAAGATGCTGGACTTTAGCGCTGTGTACGGGTGTTGTAATGAGCAAACAAAGAAAACAAAGCGCAAAGTCATCACATTTCATAGGTAAGATTTTGTTTTTTATGTTTTTGTATGTTATGAACTTTTGTGCTTAACAAGTAATGTTATTGAGCATAATACAGTCTCTTGCTGCATTCACCATAAGGCAAAGTAGCACCAACTCGCACTAAATTCTAAACTTATGCTAGTTTTGTTGAATAAAATAAGCAAACAATGTTATGAAATATGACAAGAAGATGCTGCCGTGCTATTATTGTCAGCTAAGTGAACGAGTCGTTCATAACGGAGATTCATTCACAAACGAATCGCTCCCTCCGTCAGAATGAGAAGTGAAAGCAGGAGAGGGGGTGTGTTTCAGGACATGGATTAGATCAAATTAAACAGGGAAGGAGGATAATGCATTTCCCGATCATAGATATATGTGTATATGTGTATTTCTCTGGCTTTGGATGGCCACAGTCCTCCGCTTCACCTTGGTCCCACATTCATTTCAAAGGAGCGCTACCCTGTACTAAAATGGTGGCTTTATTGACGCATTCGTTCTAATAGACAATAGCTGGGTAGGCGACATCTAGTGTATATATCTATGTAATAAACTAATTGTTGCTAAGCTAAGCTAAAAGTGCTCCTGCTAGACGCAGAGATTGGCTAAACGAAATTGGCAGAAAGAAAGAAAGAAAGATTCACATAACAGACACCTAGTCTGTGTGAAGATATGATACACTGTTTTATCAGGAAGTTGATTCACGTTGGAGGATCCAACACTTTCATGGCAATTCATAACTTATTGGTTTAGTAGCTAATCCATATGAATTTGTACGATCTCATTCATACAGTTTTGTACAGTTTGCTTATCCCCAATGACGATTGGGTTTAGGGGTGGGGTTGGGTGCCACGCCTCCTTTTTAAAATCGTACAATTTTGTACGACTGAACTCATATGAATTAGCCACTAAACTGACTAAACGTAAAATAGTTATGCTTCCTTATGAGATCAGGCTGGAGGATCAGCACATAAGCACATAAAAGAGATGTGTACATGCAAAAGACATTGTTCTGTCTGAAATGAGTCAGTGAGTGAGTGAGTTTGGGTGGTATGGTGATGACTGAATATAGCCTGGATACCCATTCATTTCCTATGGCGGTCACTTTTGACCGGGAACACCACAGGTGTAACAAGATTGATTAAAACACTCAAAATTCAATGAAAGAGGTGATCATCACTTTTATATGTTCAAATGCATAGTGTGGAGGATATCATAAGGCCTTGAGGCAATCAGATGTAAAACACAATATTTATGAGTGTTGTAAATCGGTCAGATTTGACTCGAACACGACAGGAATGTTAAAGCAACAAAGGTTAAAATCCCATGTTTTTGTCGTGTAATGATATGATACGTTACAATTATCTACCAAAACATTAATATAGCCTGTTATTTTGTTTGTTATCTGTTTAATTAATTGAAAATCGTTAAGTTCACTGTGTAAATCAGATACTTAAACTCATTTTTACACGATTATGGTGGAGTTCATATAAACCTCATATAAAATAAGCAGAAAATAATAAGAGAATAGTTCAATAAGTTTAAGTTTAACAACTTTATTAATCCCACCAGGGGCATTTAAATTAGAACGTAGCATCATGATACAACAAACAAATAAAGAGACAAATCACTTACAAACAATAAGTGTTTGGGCTTGGGCTTGTTCTAGACTACTGTCTAATAAGAGGTCTAGACCTGTCACAAGGAGCTGGAAGCTTAAAGAAGTTGTGAAATATATTAAAGATACGCTTAATTGTTCAGTTCTGGTATGCAGAGAAGGGTTGCAGAAAGTGGAAGTATGTCTGGGTGCAACACTGCAGAATGACTGATAACACTGTTACACCAAAACTCCACCTGTTAATATCAGTTGTGTATATATGCTGGAGTCAAGGAAATGTAAGTTAGTTGCGAACCTACTGAATGCAATTCTTTTATTGCATTGGGGTAACGTAACCCAGAGCTCTGTCATTGAATTATTGATTTGTTTCTAATAAATTAGTAATATTTAAGCCATTGAAAAAACCCCTCTCCTGACCTTTTTTTATTGAACACACATGGAATTGCCTTGATATTCCAACAAACACTCCACTTATTTTTAATTATTTTTTTTGAAAATGTTTCACAAGTTACAGGTAAGTTTTATCTTGTTTTGGTCTTACAAGAGCACTTTTAGCTTAGCTTAGCATAGTTCATTAAATCGGATTAGACCATTAGCATCTCACAAAATTTCCTATTTAAAGCTTATCTCTTCTGTAGTTACACTGTGTAATAAGATCAACGGAAAATAAAAAGTTGCTGTTTTCTAGGCTGATATGTCTGGGAAATATACTCTCATTCTGGCGTAATAATCAAGAAACTTTGCTGCCATGGCTGCAGCAGGAGCAATGATATTATGCAGTGGCTGAAAATATTTCTGAATTTCTGCAAGGTTGATTTTCATGCTCTGGGTAATGTCATTGTGCCTGCTGCAGCCTGGTCATATTACAAATTAAATTAAATTAAATTAAATTAAATTAAATTAAATTAAATTAAACATTTTAAAATAAATAATGCACATTTTAATTTTTGTAAATAAATTAAATTAAATTAAACATTTTTAAATAAATAATGCACATTTTAATTTTTGTAAATAAAAAAATGTAATTAAATTTAACATTTTTAAATAAATAATGCACATTTAAATTTTTGTAAATAAATTCAATTAAATTAAACATTTTTCAAATAAATAATGCACATTTTAATTTTAGTAAATGAAATTTATTAACTAAAATGAAATAAAATTAAGCATTTTTTAAATAAATAATGCACATTTTAATTTTTGTAAATAAAATTAATTAAACATTTTTCAGATAAATAATGCACATTTTAATTTTAGTAAATAAAATAAAATTTTATAAAATAAAAAAAATTTAAATAAATAATCCACATTTTAATTTTAGTAAATAAAATAATTAAAATAAAAAAAATAATGCACATTTTAATTTTAGTAAATAAAATAAAATTAATATAATTTCTAATAAATAATGCACATTTTATTTTTAGTGAATAAAATAAAATAAAATGTATAAAATTTCAAATAAATAATGCACATTTTATTTTTTATTTTATAAATGTATTTTAGTAATTTTAAAATTCACTTGCATCCAATACACAAACCTTGCATCCCCATGTTAAAAAGTATGGAGCAGCAAAAAAAGTGTTTTTAAAAAAATCAGCATACTAAAATGATTTAATGTGACACCAATGCTGCAAATTCAGCTTCACATCACAGGAATAAATTACTATCATATGCATATAGTAAGCAGATCTTTTAAAATGTAATAATATTTCACAAGGCTTCACGGTGGCGCAGTGGGTAGCACAATCGCCACACAGCAAGAAGGTCACTGGTTCGAGCCCCGGCTGGGTCAGTTGGCATTTCTGTGTGGAGTTTGCATGTTCTCCCTGTGTTCGTGTGGGTTTTCTTTGGGTGCCCCGGTTTCCCCCACAGTCCAAAGACATGGGGTATAGGTGAATTGAATAAACTAAATTGGCTGTAGTGTATGTGTGTGAATGTATGGGTGTTTTCCAGTGTTGGATTGCGGCTGGAAGGGGATCCGCTGCGTAAAACATATGCTGGATAAGTTGGCGGTGCATTCTGCTGTGGCGACCCCTGATTAATAAAGGGACTAAGCCCAAAATGATCTGCTGCAGTGGCCATCTTTGCACACAAGACGACATATTCACTGGCTTCAATTTATATTTAAATGTATTCATTTTCATTCATTCATTCATTTTCTGGTCGGCTTAGTCCCTTTATTAATCTGGGGTCGCCACAGCGGAATGAACCGCCAACTTATCCAGCACATTTCTACGCAGCGGATGCCCTTCCAGCCGCAACCCATCCCTGGGAAACATCCACACACTCATTCACACTCATACGCTACGGACAATTTAGCCTACCCAATTGTATTCATTTTGAGTATCCTTATTATTTACAACAATATTTTGTATTTTTTTCCGTAAATTATCAAGTTAGACATTCTGTTCAGACTTATTTTTTTGTTCCTCGTTGTAAAAAATCTATTGGTAAAAGAGCTTTTATGTTTAAGGGTCCAATAGTTTGGAATAATTTACCTGCTAACATTCGATCCATTACATCATTTAAGGTCTTAAGCAAACTTTGTTATCCTATTTTACTTTGGATTGTACTTGTTTTTCCTGAGGATGTTATTATTTATGGGTTGATTTGATTCACTGATTTGTATTTATTTTTTGTACTATGTATATGCAAATGTATGTATTGATACTACTCCCCCCCCCCCTTCTTTTTTATGTTATATTTTTTGGATGTTGTGTAAGTTATGTTTTGTTTTTGTCTTTTGGTGTTATTATTATGTGATTGCAATTAATTGTGGGACACCCTTGAAAATGAGATGGTACATCTCAAGGGCTTTATCCCAATGAATAAATATCAAAAGAAAATGAATGAATGAATGACTTTTAATAAATGTTTTTTTTTTTTATGTATTTTGTCCTGTCTCTGTAATTCTGTTGCACTGTAGAAGCTCTGTCACGAAAACAAATTCCTCCTATGTGTGAACATACCTGGCAATAAAGCTCTTTCTGATTCCGATTCTGAAATAAAGGCACCCTTTAACTCAAAAAAAAAAAAAAAATCAGTGTACATTTAACTCAATTTGAGTTTAACAACATTCCTTGGGTGCACATATGACTCCCTCGGTAACACTTTATAATAACTACACACTATCAATCATTTACAAAGCATTAGCATCTAGTGAATTCTTAATCTGTTATTCATTAACTCTACATTAATAAGCGTTAGTAAGCAGTTTATAACTGCAGCTACAAATCATCTATTCTTAACTTACAACCACATTTATAATGTGCTTAATAATTGTACTTTCATACATTGTTAATGATTTACTTTTCATTACTAAATGAAGTATTGCATTAATAACAAACCAGTTGTATTTAAGAGTAGTCGATGGTTTTTAAGATAATTCAGAATGAGTTAGTAAATGATTAATAAACTATTGAAATCAACGTTTATATATCGTATTATTCAGGCATATAGTAATAGTTAATTTGTATGTTAATAAATGCTTTATTAACTCAACTTCATGCAGTTTTGTGACCTAATCTAAAGTGTGGACTGTTTATGCTTTATAAATCCCTTATAAATGACAATTAAAGGCTCAGTATGAACAATAATCATTGCAATCTTATCTAAAAAGTAAAATTACTGTAAAGTTTAAACATTGCTGAATAACAGGAGTGTCAAAATACGACATAAAACTGGATAAAACAACAACAATATAATAGGATGCAATGTTTAAACTGTACAGTAATTTTATTTTAGATAAGGTTGCAAAGAATATATATTTTTTTAAATACAGTTTTATTTGTGTATCTTCAAACGAATAGAAATGAATAATGTCGTTTATGTTCTTTTTCTCTGTTTAGAATATAACTGAGCCTTTAATTGTCATTTATAAGGGATTTATAAAGCATATATAGTCCTCACTTTAGATTAGGTCACAAAACTGGATGAAATTGAGTTAATAAAGCCTTTATTAACATACAAATTAACTAATAAATGCCTGAATAATAAGATTTATAAATGCTAATTTTAATAGTTTAATAATCATTTACTAACTCATTCTGAATGATATAAAAAAAACACCAACTATGCTTAAATATTTGGTTTGTAAATAATGCAATACTTTGTAATGAAAAATAAATCATTAACAAAGTATGAAAGTACAAGTATTAAGCATATTATAAATGTGGTTGTAAGTCAAGAATACAGCATTTGTAGCTGCAGTTATAAACTGCTTAATAACGTCTGTTAATGTAGAGTTAATGATTAACAGATAATGAATTCACTATATGCTAATCATTAATAAATGGTTCATAGTGTGTAGTTATTATAAAGTGTTACCGACTCCCTCCATTTTGGAGTTAAAATAACACTTTCTAAAGTGTGAAATTTGTACATTACTCTCAGAGTTCATTTTAACACAGTAAGAGTTTATTCTTACATCGAACTGGAGTGTGTGTTACCCTTCAAAGTGTTAATATATTACCTTTTTTTTCCTATTTTATCAATTGGGGAGTGTGACAGATAACAGTGATCAAATATGTTGAAAATAGTTCTAATTTATTAAATGTTCATTAACCTTTTCAGAAATAATTTCAATACATTCAACTCTGCATTTTAAAATGCAACAAGACATGTTTCAAGTTTAAGTAAAACATACTGGTTTGATCACTGTTTGTCCGAAAGAACCGGTTCGAGTAAAAAAACTGGACTTCCCATCACTAGTGGGATTAAAATGTACTCTGGTTTTAACACTGAACAACACAAAAAAAAAAATCACACTGTATATTTAACACTGTAATTTTTGCTGTGAGGGCTTTGTGAGGTTCATCCGTCAGCTATTCTTTGGTTATTCTACTGGATGATCAAGTTTTTTGCATCAGTAAAAAAACACAGATCTGACCTTTTGTAGTGTTTGTTGAAGGATGGGCTGTATGTGAGAATGGGGTCCAACATCAACTTTTTGCCACACCTGACGAAGGTGATGAAATGAGTAATGTGCACTGCCATTCAATACAGATTCTCTTTACAAAGACAAAATATGTTGCATATTTGCGTACAATCTTTCTAGCATCTTTCTAGCGCTTTCATAAATTGTTATTCTGTTCTAGTCATTAAAGCTTCATAATACAACTAAATCAATTTTTGCTACTTTGTTGTAAAAATCAAGTGAAACGTGTGTGCTAGATGTACTAAAATAAAGAATATTATAAAATAAATTAATAAATATTATATATACATAAATAAATAGGGCGGCACGGTGGCTCAGTACTGTTGCCTCACAGTAAGAAGGTCACTGGTTCGAGTCCCAGCTGGGCCAGTTGGCATTTCTGTGTGCATATTCTCCCGTGTTGGCGTGGGTTTCCTATGGGTGCTCCGGTTTCCCCACACATGCGCTACAGGCGAATTGGATGAACTAAATTGGTCGTAGTGTATGAGTGTGTGTGCAAATGTGAAAGTGTATGGGTGTTTCCCAGTACTGGGTTGCGGCTGGAAGGGCATCTGCTGCGTAAAACATATGCTGGATTAGTTGGCGGTTCATTCAGCAGTATATTTCTATTATATTTCTTAACAGAATAATCATGCATTCTTGATTGTTGGTGGTTTTCTCTGTCGGGAAGAGATAAAATATGTCATATTTACTGTTGATCATCAGTTGGCAGCATTAACCCTTTAGATAGGCCTGTGCAAAACAGTTTCTGACTTTTATACAGAGATGTATAAAGTACTAGAAACCCAGACTTAAAGGTGCAGTATGTAAGTTTGACACCCAGTGGTTGAACTGGGTATTGCACTCCTAGATCAAAATAAACACACGCGTGGGATGCCAGAGATTGAGTACAGGAGCGAGTGATTTAAACCGTGTTCTAAATAAAATCAACGACACGCGATAGAAGGGATTATGTTCCATATTAAAAGGAGTTTTAGTTCTAACCAACACCTCGAATTGAGATATTAGAAACGGTTTCTATTTCTCACAGCTCAACATGTGAAACCTATGACAGTGCACCTCAGGTAAGCCTTGTGTGTTTTATTCAGTGCTAAATGCTAACAATGTGAGTTTGAATGGATTCTAAACCTTACCGTTTCGTGAGTGAGTGCTTATTCTGTGCTTCTGAAAGGCTGTATTTACATTTTTGTCGTGTTTCGTCTGGTGCAAAGAGTCAAACTGCTGTTTGCGTGTTGTTAGGACACGAGATTACAATGTAACCTGCTCACCTAATGTTTACGTTCGTAATATTTATATCATTTGCTAATTAATAACCTCATGTGGAACTGAATCTGTCTCATTTCGACGTCTGATACTGTCCATTTCGGTCACGGGCGCATGCTTTCAGAGCCTTTCTGAATGAATGAATGAAATGCGCTGTTTTCCAACAAGGCAACCCGGAGTGCTGAATTATAATTGGCTAAACTGGCATTCTGCAGGTTAACTTGACCTAAACAAAGACAGCGTTCCGGCACGGAAAAACCATTTTCAAAGCAGAATATCTGACTTCAGCATTGTTTTTCAGTTAAACAAGTATGTTCACTTGGGATGTTTCTTAAATATCTGCCCACATATAATGGTATTTTTATGCTTTAGAAGAATCAAAAACTTACATACAGCACCTTTAAGTAAAAGTACAAGTGCTCTATCAAAAAAGTGACTTGAGTAGAAGTTGAAGTGCTCTTTAAGCACAATACTTAAATGGAAGTACTAAAGTATTCAACATTTTTTGTACTAAAGTATTGCAAGTAGTTTATTTAAAAATTTACTACTCAAGTACTGAAAGTAAAAGTACAAGTGTTGCGTTATGTAGTTATTTTTAAAAAAGCAGTCAAAAGACATAATGTTTTGTTTATTTTAAATATCTTTTTTTGGGGCACAGGATTAAGCAGAACAAAAAGAACCATGGTTTACGACTTATAATATAAATAAATTATATATATATATGATGGGTCAAAAACACCATTCAGCGTGAGAGCCTTTATGATAGACAGTTAACGTTATGTAAACATTGCAGCATGATATAAACCGCGGGTAGCTAACGGTAGTTAATCTAGCTCTTATGGATAGCTCAAACTGCTGTTTTGTGTATTATATTATCTTTAACTTGACATGTTTCTTCAAATCCGACGGTAGAGAATGCACTTAATTCTATATGAACTGTCTTTCCGACAAATGCAAACATTGGCTCTAAATAAGGTCACGGTTGGTCTTTTTCCTCATCACCACGAACAGTTGAAATTGAAGGAGTTGAAGGTGGAATTTCTGGGTTTTCCATGTCTAAAACAAACTAAAGTGCTCTCAATGCAGGCAGGCAGCACTGTCTTCTTTGACCGTCTGATCAATGAATGATTGATTCGTAACATTTTTATAATTGTAACGAGTAACTATGCAACACAAAAAAAATCTACTGGAGTAAAAGTATTAAGCTCATCGAAAATATGTACTGAAGTAAAAGTAGAAGTAGGAGAAATAAACAATACTCCAGTAGAGTACAGATCAGTGGTGGAAAGAGTACTGAAAAATCATACTCAAGTAAAAGTACCATTACTTGCCTAAAAATGTAGTGTAAGTAGAGTAAAAGTATCTGCTGTGATTACTACTTAAAGTATGAGTAAAAAGTAGCCCTTTTAAAAGTACTCAAGAGTAGGGAGTATCACGCTGTAAAAAGCTGATGCATTTACATTTAATTTGTGGATGTGTGTAAACGTAACATTCTGTAGTGCATCTAGTTATTGCCCAGAAAGCACACAACGTCATAGGGCGTTAATATTAGGTTAGATTTAGTTTGTGATGTCAGGTGATCAAAATTCAATGTCTAGCCAGCGTCTAAGGACAACGTTATTTTGATGTCCAATAATGACGTCAAATGACGTTGATATTTGGTTGATTTTAGGTTGTTAGAAAGTGACCAAAATCCAACGTTGATGCAACATCCTATACCAACGTCATATATGACGTCAAATACTGACATTTATTCATACAGATACAACCTTTTAGTACTTAAGTACAGTAGTGAAGTAGTTCTACTTCGTTACTATACATCTCTGCTTTTATATGACGTTCTGTGGAGTAAAACAGCAGATTATAGTGTGTGTGTGTGTGCAGGAACACACTTACTATGTTTACTATGTTCTGCTTATTTTGATTTTCTTAGACATATCAAGACACACACACACATACTATACATTATATAACTCCATATAAAAGCCAGAAACTGTGTATTTTTTTGCACTGTAACTGATGATCAACAGTAAAAATGACACATTGTACTTTTTCCCAACAGGGAAAACCACCAACAATCAAGAATTCATGATTATATGCTGTCAAGGCTTTGCAATCAAACATGTGATTATAATGGAAGTCAATGGGTCAAAAACAGCCACGAACATAACAAAAGGGTAATAAATTTGCAGTTTACTGTTGAGTTTTTAAAATAATTCAAAGCATTTTCCCAAAATATGTGTCAAAGTACGATTTGTCACCAAAACTCAAAGACTCAAAATCAAATGAAAACATCCCCAGCAGCACACAAAGGAAAGGATATATATATAAAAAACAAGACTTCATCGCTTCTCTATTGATTAGTCTATCACGGAGTGTTTAGATATTTGTCACTACTGAAATACGAGCTAAAGATAACCGCGCCATGTTTAAGGAAGAAAATAATAAACGGCGCGTGTGTTTGTTGTGCACAGGTGAGGGAGGAGCTGGTTAAAGGTAAACTCTTTAAGTTGAGGAAGCCCAGTTTAACGCCCAGCTCCCTCCATACCATCGACTGTTTTACCATTAGGTACAAGTTCAGTCGGGAATCTGCGCATTCACACACACTCACACTGACAGAAGAGCCGCGCAATGAATCGAACCCCGAGGCAGGAGATTTTCACGCACTCCTCCGGTGTGTCCGGAACTAAGAAGCCGCAGAGCGCAGACTCGAACCCGCGGATTGGTCTGGGCGCCCCGACACCGCCGGTTCCCGCCTCCGGGCTGTACGTGGACACCAGATTCCCGGTGCAGAACATGCCGGTACAAAATGACCTGGTTTGGAGACGACCAAAGGTGAGGCAAAGTTTAACACACACACAATTGTACAGCTATTTGTATGGGGACTTCCCATACGTAACCATTTTTATACTGCACAAACCAGTATATTCTATCCTCTTACACTAAACACAACCCTCACAGAAAACAACCTGCATATTGAAATGATCAGAATTCGTAATTCTGTGTGATTTATGACATGTTTTCATCATGTGGATCAAAAAATACATCCCCACAAGGATAAAATATACTAGTGTTGCTATACTTGTAATACAATACGTTATAGGTAAGGAATAGAAGGTACACACATATTGTGGAAGCATGGTTTTGGGGTTTTCAATGATACCAACTGTTCAGGGACTGTGACTGTTGTATTATAGTATAATATATAATGTTATATTATAGTTATGCACTAACAAGTAAAAAGTAGGCTAATTAATCAAGATTAGCGATTATAGAAAATATAGTATTAAAGCAAGTGTCATTCCTTTTAATTCCTTTAATTTTTTTTCTTCAACTTTGACCTTTAAAAAAATTTAATTGTTTATTGAACCTGTAAAATATTTTAAGAGTTAAAGTCTGCAAATGTTTTTTAGTTATGCTTATTTAATACATCAGGCTTTTATGGCTCATATAGTATGATTTAGTAAGAACATGGAGAGAAAAAACATTTGAGTTTTATTCAGAGGCCCAAAACGAGGAACTTACTTACTCCCAGGGCCGTTTATATCGAAGTTGATATTTAGCCACACCATGTTGGTGTTTTGTAATGTCTAATTTTTATGAGGTGGATCGTTAGCCCAACGCTCAACCGAGAGGACCAGGACATACACACATACACTACGGACAATTTAGCTTACCCAATTCACCTATAGTGCATGTCTTTGGACTGTGGGGGAAACCAGAGCACTAACGAGGGGAGAACATGCAAACTCCACACAGAAATGCCAACTGACCCAACCAGGGCTCGAACCAGGGACCTTCTTGCTGTGAGGTGACAGCGCTACCCACTGCGCCACGGTGCCGCTCTAAAACAAGGAATATGCAATATAAAATACTTACATAATGCACACATATAAGTTGTCACTTTGTTTTTTCCAGTAATAGGTTGTTTGTACAAACAAAAGTTAAAAATTATCTTGTTAAAATTCAGGTTTATTTTCCAATGACAGGCCTATTTAATTGTCAATTTAACTTCAGAATATTCAGTTTAAATCTTTAGACATTTTCAGTTCAATATTTAAAACAAAAAAAAACAGGCTTTTTAAAATTGTTAACGTGATGGGAAAAAATCTTTCATATGATTTCAGTTTCATTTTCTATTTTTGTTCAGCATGTCAAGATGTTTATTGAATCGTGAGCTTTTTGTGCCATTACCCCCGTATAGTTAGTAAGTAAATTTAAATGCATAGTTTTGTGATCATAGCAAAGTAGTTTCGAAACATGAAATGCAATGCAATGATTCATGAATGAATAAACATTCTTCAAAAAATGAGAATTTAAATGTTTTAGAGGTTTGGTGAGATCATTCCACCCCTAGTCAAAAGTGAAAATAAAGGTTCTGGCAATAAACATTCCTTACAAATGTTTATTTTTTTTAATGCTTAGATGCTATAGGAAGATTGTTACAGCTCTATGAACAGTACAATGGTTTTAAAACAACTCTGTCACACTAGAGTGCATTTAAAGCAAGATGCGTGAAGCTGGGTGGGTGGGGAATTGTTTCCTGTAGTCTGAAATGTCAAGGTTTTGTGTTTGTATGAATGTGAAGAACTGTCCAGGCTTGTGTCTGCAGCTGCCACACACAAACTGCCCAAAGGAAGTTTACTGGAATGTGTCCTACAGTCCAGCTTAAAAAAGAACTTTTCTGACTTTTTAACTCTTGAAAGTAAAGGTTCTTTATTGGCATTAATGGATCCAGGAAGCTTTAACATCCACATAACTGTCACATTCTCAAAATGTTCTTTATAGTAGTGAAATATTCTTCACAGCAAGAAAAAAAAGTTTATTTTAAGAACTGTGGACTGAAAGGTTTTTTTTACAGAACCGGAAAGGGATCTTATATACGCCTATGGAACTTTTACTGTTCTTGAGTCAGAATTACTTCTTCTAACATGAGTTTTTGCTTTTGGGTTCTTGAAAATAGATGAATGGATAGAATAGATGAACAAAATGACAAAAATACTTTTTTTCACATAATAAGGCCCTATGAGTTAATATTAATGTTTAACCTGAAAACATGTACTGGATGTACTACACTTATTTCATAGCTACTTGCCACAATGCATCGAATTTAGACACAAAATATTGTTTTTGAGCTGTAATAGTTTATTAATCCCTTAATTAAATGCAAAGCTGACAGAAACAAAAAGAGCTGATGGAGGATACATTACCTGCGCATTATTCAGTCACAAGATGACGCCAAACAGTCAAAAACACAAAGCTGACAGAAACGAAAACAGCTGATGGAGTATACACTAACCTGAGCATTATTCAGACACAAGATGGCGCCAAACAGTCAAAAACGCAAAGCTGACAGAAACGAAGACAGCTTATGGAGTATACACTAACCTGGCCATTATTCAGTCACAAGATGGCGCCAACAGTCAAAATGGCAAATCTGACAGAAATGAAAACAGCTGATGGAGTATACACTAACCTGCGCATTATTTAGTCACAAGATGGCGCTAAACAGTCAAAAACGGAAAGCTGACAGAAACGAAAACAGCTGATGGAGTATACACTAACCTGCGCATTATTCAGTCACAAGATGGCGCCAAACAGTCAAAAACGCAAAGCTGACAGAAACAAAAACAGCTGATGGAGGATACACTAACCTGTGCATTATTCAGTCACAAGATGGCACCAAACAGTCAATAACGCAAAGCTGACAGAAACAAAAACAGCTGATGGAGTATACACTACCCTGAGCATTATTCAGTCACAAGATGGCACCAAACAGTCAATAACGCAAAGCTGACAGAAACTAAAACAGCTGATGGAGTATACACTACCCTAAGCATTATTCAGTCACAAGATGGCGCCAAACAGTCAAAAACGCAAAGCTGACAGAAACAAAAACAGCTGATGGAGGATACACTAACTTGCGCATTATTCAGTCACAAGATGGCGCCAAACAGTCAAAAACGCAAAGCTGACAGAAACGAAAACAGCTGATGGAGGATACATTAACCTGCGCATTATTCAGTCACAAGATGGCGCCAAACAGTCAAAAACGCAAAGCTGACAAACGAAAACAGCTGATAGGGTGTACACTAACCTGAGCATTTTTCAGACACAAGATGGCGCCAAACAGTCAAAAACACAAAGCTGACAGAAACGAAACAGCTGATGGAGTATACACTAACCTGAGCATTATTCAGTCACTAGATGTGGATATAAGTAGGCTATAGAAATTTGCATGTATTCACTGTTGGTCAAAGTGATGCAAAGTTCCCGGATGAGCCTGTGTTATTTAGAGATTGTTATCTCCAAATAACACATCTTGGAATGTCGCGTCTGACAATCAGAATCAAGTATTCCAGACAGCTTTGTAATATTCAAATATAATTTAATCCTGAAATATTTGATTGTCTTTTCCAGGAGATGTGTCTGTTTCCCCAGTTCATTGTGGATGGAGCCACTCGTATGGACGTCTGCCAGGGAGTTCTGGGTGAGATTTTATATCTAAACCTTTTAAACGATAAGAATAATACAGTAGTTCTTATAATACGTTGCTGGTGCTCCATAAAGCAACATGTTTTGGCATCAAATAGTTTAGTGTTTGGGAAATAGCTTTGGAGTAAAGCAGTGGTTCTCATCTGGGTCACAGGATCACACAAAGGTTAATGCATATAATACAGTGCAACACTTCCTCTATTTCTTTTGTTATGGTAGACTCTACAGCACAATATGCCATCAAACTCTACAGCATTTCTGGTGCAGATTGATCTTTGACTTGGTAGAAACTCATTAAACGTGACAATTCTAACATGGGGACATTATGCTCTCTGTCCTGAGAAATATGTACAACGTTTTTATACAGTATATTATTGTAGTAAAAATGTGTATTAGTTGTTATCATTGTCACATTTATGGTCATACTTTTGGAATAATAAAAAAAACATTATTTTTGAAAATAATTGAACAATAATTTGTAATATTAACACTTTAATTTAAGTACTATTAACTGGTAGCTTATTAACTGAGTGTTACTCAGATAATGTCTGTTTATTTGAACTTATACAGCACATTTTTTCAAGGCCAGGCAAGTTTACTATTATTACTATATAATTTAATAAAAATTATAGTTAATGGCTTGTTAATAGCTAGAATTGTACAAAATTGTAAAATAAAACTGTGGCTATATATATATATATATATATATATATATATATATATATATATATATATATATATATATATATATATATATATATATATATATATATATATATATAATAGAAACCTTATCAAATCATCCTATTAAAGTAATTTCTGAAGCATCTTATGACAATGAGAACGAGTAATATTACTGAAAATTTTGCTTTGCATCACAGGAATTAATGACACCCTACAATATATTCAAACAGAAAACACTTTTTAAAAACAGCAGTATATATATATATATATATATTACATAAATGCAGCTTTAGTAAACTGTCATAAAACAATCCCTCATTTTAATTAAGTGTATTTTTGTTACGACAATATTTTTGTACAAATTTGTTGAAATCCTGAAGTCCTTAAGCAAAACACCCCCCACCCCCACCCCACATGGTTTAAGTTAGGGATAAGGTACATCCAGGATTTTGTTGTCACAGAATAAAGCCTGAAAGTGGAGCACTATTGTATAGGACTGAAGGGCTTTATTACGTAAAAACAACCATCCTGGATGTACTTTATCTCACTTAATACACAGCTACTTGCCACAAAACAAAAAAATTAGACACAAAACATTGTTCTGAGCCGTATTAATTTATTAATTCTTTAATTAAATGCAAATCTGACAGAAATGAAACAGCTGATGGAGGATACACTAACCTGCGCATTATTCAGTCACAAGATGGCGCCAAACAGTCACAAACACAAACCTGACACTAATAAAAATAGCTGATGGAGTATAAACTAACCTGTGCATTATTCAGACACAAGATGGCGCCAAACAGTCAAAAACGCAAAGCTGACAGAAACGAAAACAGCTGATGGAGTATACACTAACCTGCGCATTATTCAGACACAAGATGGCGCCAAACAGTCAAAAACGAAATGTCGACAGAAACAAAAACAGCTGATGGAGTATACACTAACCTGCACATTATTCAGTCACAAGATGGCGCCAAACAGTCACAAACACAAAGCTGACACTAATAAAAATAGCTGATGGAGTATAAACTAACCTGTGCATTATTCAGACACAAGATGGCGCCAAACAGTCAAAACACAAAGCTGACAGAAATGAAAACAGCTGATGGTGTTATCTCAGAATAACATACCTTGGAATGTCTCAACTGACCAATCAGCATCAAGTATTCCAGACAACCGTGTAATAACTTGTTTTATCTCTGTCTCTCTGCCAGGTGATTGCTGGTTCTTGTCTGCGGTGGCGTCTCTTTCTCTCTATCCTGCCCTTCTGGATCGGGTGGTTCCCGCAGGCCAGGGTTTTCAGCAGGGATACAACGGCTGCTTCTGCTTTCAGGTTAACACTGTGTGCTGCTATACAGAATAAAGCATTTAGGATGGTCCTAATGCAGTCTCTCTGTCTGTAGTTTTGGCAGTACGGCGAGTGGATAAGTGTGAAAATCGATGATCTTTTGCCGACATGCAACAGTCAGCTGATCTACCTGCACTCCGCCAGCAGAGATGAGTTCTGGAGCGCGCTGCTGGAGAAAGCTTATGCCAAGTCAGTGGATTATTTGCATGCTTAAAGGGGTAGTTCACACAAAAAAATAAGTTTTGTTATCATTTACTCACCTTTCGCTTGTTCAAAGTTTGAGTTTCTATCTTCTGTTTAACACAAAAGAAGATATAATGAATAATGCTAGAAGCTGGCACACATTGACTTCCGTAGTACTGTTTTTTTTCTACTATGTAGGTGCTTGCCATTTTTTTTAAGGTCTGAGTCTCTGTTTAGGAATTGCTAAGAAGTTATAGCTGTCCAAAATGCAATAGTTCACTTTTTTTGATAAGGATTGATGTAGGCAGTCTAGAGACTTGCACAACACTGGTGTTGATTGAAAAAAAAACCTACACACTAAATATTCTGGGTTATTTTAACTCAATTTTGGTTAAAATATGGCCAAATCTGACCCCTGGGTTAATTATTTACATTCAGTTCATAGGATTTAACATTAAACATTTGGGTTTGTCCAAATTTTACCCATTATAGTTTGAAATAACCCAGCATTTTTAGAGTATGAAATATGATTTTTAAATAATGTCAAATATTTAACAAATGGGGCGGCACGGTGGCTCAGTGGTTAGCACTGTCGCCTCACAGCAAGAAGGTCACTGGTTTGAGTCCCAGCTGGGCCAGTTTGCATGTTTTCCCTTTGTTGGCGTGGGTTTCCTCCGGGTGCTCCGGTTTCCCCCACAGTCCAAACACATGCGCTATAGGTGAATTGAATAAACTAAATTGGCCAGAGTGTATGTGTGTGTGTGTGTGTGAGAGAGAGAGAGAGAGTGAGTGTGTATGGGTGTTTCCCAGTACTGGGTTGCAGCTGGAAGGGCATCCTTTCTACGTAAAACATATGCCGGAATAATTGGCGTTTCATTCCACTGTGGTGACCCCTGATAAATAAGTGACTAAGCCAAAATAAATAAATGAATGATGTTACATGTTCATGCAGAGTTTAGTGACAAAATCTCATTTCCTTCAAGAGTTATTGATGTTTTTGTAAGATAACTCTTCCACATCAAATGCTTTGCCTTCATTTTTTATTAAAATTTCACCTTTTTTTTGGATATATTGTAATATTCATACCTCTAATTTGAACTATTTGGCTTTGATCAGGCAAGAAACCTAAGATCCTTTTTGTCCAAAAAAAAATTTCAGGCATTTTTCACAGTTTTGTGGGGAAACTGAATGAATAAAAGGCTCAAAAGACCAGCATTTATTATTTAAAAAGTAAAACCCATTGTGACATTTTATCGCATTCTTGCTTAATTTTTCTTTTAAATGATTTTGACCTCAAACTTTTGAATAATTGCATGTCCAAATAGCAATACGCACTCTGCATGCATAAGTCACTTGTATTGCTCCTGTTTTCTTGTTTCGCAGGCTGAAGGGAGGTTATAGCGCTCTGAATATGGGTTTCCCTCATGAGGCGATGGTGGACATGACAGGTGGGATTACGGAGGTTTTCATGGTGGCGTCTCTGCCTCGGGCGCTGGGTTCATTCCTGAGGTCTTTACTGGAGAAAGGAGCTTTGATCAACTGCGCAAACTCACAGGTTTACACACTCTTCATTCATTCATTTATTTTTCTTCGGCTTAGTCTTTATTTCAGAGGTCGCCACAGTGGAATGAACCACCAACTATTCCAGCATATGTTTTACACAGCGGATGCCCTTCCAGCCCGTCCTTTTTTAAACAAAAAGCTGTCTGTAAAATTATTTTTCTAATGATCAAAGTATACTGGAAAATGCATTACAATTTAAATAGACATCTTGATAATGATGGTCAAACTACTTATTTAAAGGGCACCTAATTTACCCCTTTTACAAAATGCAAGATAAACCTTTGGTGTTTCCAGAATGTGTCTGTAAAGTTTCAGCTCAAAATACTCCTCAGATCATTTATTATGTCCTCCAGAATCTGCCAAGTTTGCTGTCTGAGTACAGTGTAGCTGTTTTTGTAGCCTGTGGCTTTAAATTCAAATGAGCTGCTTCTCCCCACCCACTGTTTCCACGTATGTGTCTGCTTTTACCGCATTACATCAGATAAACAGCAGTCAGTGATAGAGACAGACGCTGATGAAGCTAAAAATAAGGTCACTAGTCAAAAATACCACGTAAGTTTATTTCATGAATTTGTGGTGGATTTTATTCAAGCCTTTCTGAAACGATGAGTCACACACAAATGTCCTTTACAGTATACACACACACACACATATATATTGGCCCGTTTCCACTGAGTGGTACGGTACGGTTCAGTACGCTTTTATGGCTGTTTCCACTATCAAAAGGTACCAAAAAGCGAACCAAACTGTACCACTTTTTCGGTACCCTTTCGGAAGGTTATCTAGCACGACAAAAGGGTACCAAAAGGCGGAGCAAGACACGCAGCTGAATGCTATTGGTTTACAGAGATACATCACTAGGTCGTGGACAAGCAGGAGAATGAAAACAAAGGAAGCGCCATTTTTAAATACACAGCGAGACATTACACCATAATAATATATACATATAATGATGAGCCATGGTCTACCCGAGCTCAAACAAACCTTGATGTCGTCTTGATGAACAACCACAAAGCCAAGAAGAAGAGCAAAACTACCCTGTGCCCCGTCGTTGCTTACAAGGCCGTGTAAAGCGTTAGCGGTTTCGCTTTCTCACTTGCGCTCGCGTCTGGGTCTGTATTTGAAATAACGAACTTCTTGAGCTGATAATAATAACGTGCGCATGATTATTGAAGTGCTTCTGACATCCAATCCTTTCAGAAACGGACAAACGCAAGAGTGACGCACAAAAAAAACAAAGGAGAAGCTGGAAAAAGCAAAAGAGCAAATGATTCTTTCAGCAACCTAAAAGATGAACAAACTGCCATGTTTAAGGACTATTATGAACTCAAAATCACTGAATTACTTTCTAACAGAGGCTACATGTGCTGATGAAGATTAAAGACGCAGATGAGAGGTTTGCACTGACTGTGGGCTATGTTTCGTGTTGTTTTTGAACCCAAATAAGCACTAAATGTATGCTGTGTGTAGTTTTTCTGTAATTGGTAACATATCGGAGACTGTAAGGGGCTGTATGTGTTCATATATGTTGCATTTATTTATTTATTTGATATAACAGCTGACGTTACAGTAGGCTATTCCACACTGTCATTGATCAGCAGTAATAATCAAATCATGTTCATAGAAAGGTTAGTCATGAACATTTATACACAAGTATTTATGTGTATAAAGCATCTGTTTTGTGAGAAGAGCTACTCATATGATATGTGAACAACCCGTATGGCTTTACTTTGACATTTCCTTGAGGGAGAATGACGTCGACTGAAACTTTCTGTCGTACACCACACCCACCATTGATACCCTTTAGGCCAGGGGTGTCCAAACTCGGTCCTGGAGGGTCGGTGTCCTGGAGAGTTTAGCTCCAACCCTAATCAAACACACCTGAACCAGCTAATCAAGCTCTTACTAGATACTAGAAACTTCCTGGCAGGTGTGTTGAGGCAAGTTGGAACTAAACTCAGCAGGACACCGGCCCTCCAGGACCGAGTTTGGACACCCCTGCTTTAGGCAGTGGAAACGCAAGCCTGATAAATGTGACCTGTACCAACCCATACTGTACTGTACCACTGGAAATGGAAATGGGCCATATATATGCGCATTTACCAACACCATACGGCTTTGGTGATTATTTTGGTTAAGAATTACATAGCAGTTTTACTGTCTTTATTACAAACAGGTTCTGTTTTAAAAACATTTTAAACTTATAAAAATCACAGAGAGTTGGAACAGATCTTTTAATCTCAGTTTCTTTGCTAAAAACGTTCTGTGGACATGTTTATACATGTCATTATAGAAACATGCCGCCTGCCAATCAATTTGGTGGGTGGTGAAACTGCACTACTATGTCACGTTGCAGTGGGCCACAAAATCACTGGGATTGGGAACCTCTATAATCACTGGCACCTACTAAAATCAGCAATCTTTTTTTGGTCTTTATAGTATTTAATTTAAGACAATTAGTTTCACACCAGTCAGCAAAACTTTTTAAAAGCAACCTATATTCACTCTTATCATGATCCCTTATGTAACCAACAATTGCAGAGTCATCAGAAAACTTCTGTAGATGACAATGTTTGGAGCTGTATTGAAAACCTGACATATAGAATGTAAATAAATATGGAACTAAAACTGTTCCTTGAGGAACACCAGTGCTACTCATTACAACTTGCGACACACAGTTATGCATCCTAACATACTCTGGTCTATTTGTGATATAGTCGATTAACCAACTTACCATACTTTTTTGTAAACCTGCATTTTCTATTTTGCCTTCAGTAGTGCAGGCTGGATAGTGTTGAAAGCACTTGAAAAATCAAAAAATGTGATCCTAACAGTATTGCCTGATGTTTCCAGATGACTAAAAGATTTGTGTAAAAGATAAATAATTGCGTCATCTACCCCTACACCAGTTTTATACGCAAACTGCAGTCTGTCCTCAGAAGCAATCAACAGCTGCTTAATATAATTTAAAACCAATCTTTCAAAAACTTTCATCAACTGGGCTGTTTATGTAATGAGAAAACTCAGTAGGGTTAGGTTTCTTAGGGACTGGTACTACACCTGATGTCTTCCATAAAATTGGAACGCTTTCCAAACGCAAACTCAAATTAAAAATGTAATGAACCACCCATGTCAAAGTCAAATTTATGCATGTAAAATATATTTTTCCAACAACAAAATTGTGGCTAGTGAAAATGGCGAGTGGCTAGTAATGTTAGAAATCTACCTCCCACAGTGGCCAGTGATCAGGCCCGGATTAAGAATTCAGAGGCCCCTGGGCACAATGTCTTGTAGGCCCCCTACCTGTCCGTACCCCTATAGTTGAATTAAAAAATTAGATTAATATAATATTTTTTAAAAATAAAATGAATCTGTAATGTATTTAATAAATGATATACAGTACATATTTCTAGTCTACAAATATTATTTAAAGCATTTAAATCCTACTTTGAAAAAAAAAATACTAATACAACGAGTGAAAATTAATGGATTTTAATATTCTTGTTCAAGTTCACTGAAGCAATACTAAAAATTTATATTTAATGGTATTTTTAATGTATAACTTCTACAAACTTATAATGCATATGATTTGGATATAACACCTGGTCAATCCAGGTCTATGAATCTGAGTCCTCCATAATACACACACTTATTAATTATTTCTACTTGTCTTCTTGTCTACTTGAAGAGTAGGCAAAATCTGATATGTAGTGGGGAAAAAAAGAAGAACGTGTTAATCAGACGCTGGATTCGAACCGGGTTCATGATCGATCGCGTCAAAACATGTTGCCATGCGCTTTACGAGCTACGCCACTCACGCTGATACCTGCTGCGCTCATTACTTATGTTGTCACTCACATTACTTATGTGAATCACTCAACTAGTTTATTTGCGCTATTTGCTCTTCGCCTAAATATTCACTCTAAAATCGGCATTTTACGCCCCTGGCAGGGGTCGCAAGTGCGCACGGGCCCCTGGGCCTGTGCTCATAATGCCCATTGGTTAATCCGGCCCTGCCAGTGATCAAAAAAGTAAATGTCAAGCCCTGTTTATATCACTCCAGTATGATTGTGGACACACTATACCTACACACAGTTCTGTCCAAACAGCTTACAAGAGTTGCTTTAACTGAATTCCTTAATGTTGTTCCAACACAAATCGATAGTATGGATGCCACCATTTTATTTACAGTCTACCATTACAAATGTCTTAACTTCTGGAATATATAACTGCAATGTGGCTGTATTAAATGACATGTTTAGTACATCTGCATTGACCCTAGATTGAGTTTCCTGCTTTAGGGCACATTAGTTACAGCTCATTGATCAAAACCTGCATGTTTGAACCTGCAACCTTTCAGTCAGCAGTCCAGCTCTTTAACCAGCAGTGTGTGTTGAGTATAATCATAAGATTGATAACATAAGCTTCATTTTCCAACTTCTTATCATAGTTCAAAAAGCCCCAAATCACATATTCATACAGTAAAAAAATTGACAGCACTTTATCTTTTATAAATTTAGACATCTTCCAACATAAACTTTTTTCCCCCGATTTCACAAACAAGGTTTAAGGCTAGTCATGGATTAAATTGCATGTTTGAGCTGTCTCAATTGAAAATAACTTGCAGTGAGATGTCTTAAAATATGTCAGTGTCATTTTTTGTCTACAGGTGCACACCAGTACTGTATTTTTCTAAGTCAGTTTTTAGAAATGTGGCTTAAATAGCCTAATTTAACTAAGGTCTAGTCCTGGCTTAAGCTAAGCCCTGTTTGTGAAACTGGGCCTTTGTATATTAATAATGCCAGAAAATATGAGGTACTGTTTCTGAGTATAATGAACAGAATGAACAATTGGCATCCATGTCTTCAATAAATCTGGTTCTTTCTCGAATTCCAGTGTTTTCTTAAAGGGACAGTTCATCCCTAAATTCAAATGTACTCACTATTTGCTCCTCCATCAAGTGGTTCCAGACATTTATGAGTTTCTTTATTCTGTTAAACACTCTTAAAGATATTTTGAAGAAAGCTGAAATCCTATAACCGTAGACGGTAATTCGAAAACAGATACTATGGACGTCAGCGGTTACAGGTTTTCACCATTCTTCAAAATATCTTCTTTTGTGTTCAACAGAATAAAGGAAGTCAAGCAGGTTTGGAACAAGTACATGACGACGGAATTTTCAGTTTGGGTGAACTGTCCCTTTAAGACAGGTGTTGTTTTGTGAAGGTATTCTATTGTCTTGTGCCTTCTGTGTGTGCAGGGTCCCCTTGAGAAGAGTAATGAGTTTGGGATTTTGTTCAGACATGCCTATTCTGTGACAGCTCTGGAGACGGTGAGGAGAAATACCTGCCATAATAGTTTAACGCTGTTTTTCATTCTCTGTTCTTTTGTCAAAGCAGCTCTTGATTTGTAGTTAAAGGCAAAATCATTAGCCCTGCTGTAAAATTTGTAATCTTTTTCAAACATTTCCCTTGTGCCTTTTAATGGAGAGAAGATATCTTTTCCAACACATTTTTAAACATAATATTTGCAATAAATAATTACTAATAACAAGAGCCAGAGCGAATTTTTGCAATTTCTGCACATCATTTTGTAAACAGAAATAAATCTGGATTTATGAGGAATGATTTTGAGAGTATAGACTAGTAGGTAGAAACTTAAAACATGAATGAATATAATTCATTCATTCAATTTCTTTTCTGCATAGTCCCTTTATTAATCGGGGGTAGCCACAGCAGAATGAACCGCCAACTTATCACATATACATTACAGACAATTTAGCTTACCCAATTCACCTGTACCGCATGTCTTTGGACTTGTGGTGGGAACCAGAGCACCCGGAGAAAACCCACGTAAACATGGGGAGAACTTGCAAACTCCACACAGAAATGCCAACTTACCTAGCTGAGGCGCGAACCAGCAACCTTCTTGCTGTGAGGCGAATGTGCTACCCACTGCGCCACTGTGATGCCCTTGTCTTCAACTTAGCTTCATAAAAGGTGTCTGAATAATGGTCAGTTCTCCACAAGAGGGCGCTATCTATCAGCCTAAATAACAGCACTCTAGTTCTGTTTCTCAGTTTTGTCTAAAATAAAAACCTGCAATGTCAAGCTGAATTGGATATATGTGTGTATTTCAGGTAAAGAGCACTATTGGTCCAGTTCAGCTGGTGCGGATCAGGAACCCGTGGGGTAAAGCTGAGTGGGAAGGACCCTGGAGTGACAAAAAAGGGTACGAGGACTGTGTGTTTAGATCCTGTAGTTCATTCATTCATTTTCTTTTTGACTTAGTCGCTTTATTAGTTAGGGGTCGCCACAGCGGAATGAACAGCCAACTTATCCAGCATATGTTTTACGCAGCGGATGCCTTTCCAGTCGCAGCCCAACACTGGGAAACACCCATACACTCTCATTCACACACATACACTACGGCCAGTTTAGCAATTCCCCTATAGCACATGTGTTTGGACTGTGGGGGAAACCCCCAAGGCCGGACCCCCAAGAAAAAAATCAAATAAAAATATAATTTTGGCTTAACATTATGTTTAATGTTTATACTTTTTTAATTCTTATACTTTTGCGATTTTTTTGGCAAATATTGCGATTTAATTTTGTAGTCAAGTGAATAATTCAATAATCTGTATTTTAGCTTCTTACTGCAAAAATGCAGTGAGTGTTAGTTAAAAAAGGAGCTTAAAAGATATTAACTTATATTAGCAAACATGTCTGATACTGTACTTATATATGTATATATATATATATATATATATATATATATATATATATATATATATATATATATATATATATATATATATATATATATATATATGTTTGTGTGTGTGTGTGTGTGTGTGTGTGTGTGTGTGATGAAAGATAATACATTTGTATATTAAAAGTATATTTTCATTTGTTTATTAAAAATGTTCATTATTTTTTATAAAACTGTAATATTAAACAGTTTAAATGCACATTTGTAAATAAACAGTTAAAATAGTAAAATAGTGTGATAAGCAATTTGACAAAATGGTTTAAAATATATTTTGGTACATCAAAAAGTGTGGTTATGAACACCATCCGACAAGATAATGCAGCAAAAATTAGTTCTTAAAATGTCACTAAAATGTCAAATTTATACCTCATAAATAAATAGAAAATCAGGCGAATAACTGCAAAAATAACACATTCAAAAAGCATTTGCTCTGAGCGTGGGAAGTTAAATATATATGTCATATCACAGCCTTTTGCGATTAGCTAATCGCAACGTTCCATATCGCGATTCGATTTCGATTAATTGCACAGCGTAGTGTGTGGACCACTATTTTCTTTTAGATCCTCACAATTTTGGAATCCAGTCGCGGGCCGGACTGATGATCACTGCTCTAGACCCTGTAGTTTAATACTTAAATAGGATTAATACTTTTATCCTTCAAGAACACATTAAATTGACCAAAAGTCATTATAAAGTTGTTTGCGATGTTAGAAAAGATTTCTATTTAAATGTAAAACATCAGGTGGCACGGTGGCTCAATGGTTAGCACTGTGGCCTCACAGCAAGAAGGTCGCTGGTTTGAGTCCTGGCTGGGCCAGTTGGCATTATGTACTGTCATCATGGCAAAGATTAAAGAAATCAATGATTAGAAATGAGTTATTAAAACTATTATGTTTAAAAATGTGTTGAAAAAAAACCTAAACAGACATTGGGGAAAAATATACAGGAGGGCTAATAATTCTGACTTCAACTGTATACGTGTATCTATAAATGTGTTTTGTGTTCAGGATCGAGTGGCAAATGGTGACGCCTGAAGAACAGCGACGTGTGCAGAGAGTCCAGCAGGAAGATGGAGAATTCTGGTCAGATAGTTTTCTCTATTCTGATTGGCGCATTCATATTCTTGTTCTTCTCTGATTGGCTGATGCACCTTTCTGATAATTCCTCTGCATGGATTCTCTCTTTTAGGATGTCTTTGGCAGATTTCAGACAAAACTTTGAGCTGATGGAGGTTTGTCACCTGAGTGAAGATACGTTAAGTGAAGGTGATGTGAAAAAGCCATGGAAATGTACATCTCATCACGGACAGTGGACTCCACTGCAGGGTACATGAGCATCCATATTCATTATAGGCCTGTTGCAAAAATCAATACATCGAGTTATTCTGCAATACATAACAGAATACTAAAATATAACCACCAAATAAGTCACCAAAAATAACCTTAGTCATTTTCGGTGGCAGTATTACACTCACCGGCCACTTTATTAGGTACACCTGTCCAACTGCTCGTTAACGCAAATTTCTAATCAGCCAATCACATGGCAGCAAGTCAATGCATTTAGGCATGTAGACATGGTCAAGACGATCTGCTGCAGTTCAAACCGAGCATCAGGATGGGGAAGAAAGGGGATTTAATTGACTTTGAATGTGGCATGGTTGTTGGTGCCAGACGTGCTGGTCTGAGTATTTCAGAAACTGCTGATGTACTGGGATTTTCACACAAAACCATCTCTAGGGTTTACAGAGAATGGTCTGAAAAAGAGAAAATATCCAGTGGGCGGCAGTTCTGTGGGCGCAAATGCCTTGTTGAAACCAGAGGTCAGAGGAGAATGGCTAGACCGGTTCCAGGTAATAGAAAGGCAACAGTAACTCATATAAGCACTCGTTACAACCGAGGTCTGCAGAAGAGCATCTCTGAACACACAACACAAACAACCTTGAGGCAGATGGGCTACAGCAGAAGAAGACCACACCGGGTGCCACTCCTGTCAGCTAAGAACAGGAAACTGAGGCTACAATTTTGGCTCACCAAAATTGTACAATAGAAGATTGGAAAAATGTTGCCTGGTCTGATGAGTCTCGATTTCTGCTGCCACATTCGGATGGTAGGGTCAGAATTTGGCATTAACAACATGAAAGCATGGATCCATCCTACTTTGTATCAATGGTTCAGGCTGGCGCCGTGCGCTTTAGACTTTATGCCTAGATCGTTAAAATAGGGCGCTAAGAGGTTAAATCCTTTTGAAATGCTCACCTTAAAGGGATAGTTCACCTAAAAATGAAAATGTACTCAATATTTACTCTCCCTGAAGTAGTTTCAAACCATTATGCGTTTCTTTGTCCTGTTAAACACAAAGGGCCCTATCATACACCCGGCGCAATGCGGCGCAAGGCATGACGCAATTGTTGTTTGCTAGCTAGTTCAGCTTGACGCAAGAGTCAATTTGACGTTTTGCACCACGATGTTTAAATAGCAAATGCATTTGCGCTCATATGTGCACTCATAGGCGTTCTGGTCTAAAAAAGGAGGTGTGTTGAGGTGCATCGCTGGTGCGTTGCTATTTTGAGAAACTAGAATAGACTGTTTAATAGACCAGATAAGATGAGGTCTAAAGTCCAACGCAGAGCACGTTAGATGCGCGCCTCACTTAAACATTGCTTTATACACAGAGGATGTAGAGCAATACGCAAATATCTTTACAAATGAAAAAGAATTAAAGTATTAAAATATTACAATAATTATTACTTTCTAGCCTACATAAATATAAAAACTACTGCCTTCAAGCCTTCTTCATCTCATGGGGCTTTTTCAGTTTATTCATGACAATTTGCTTTTGTAAAATGTTAATATTATTAACAGTATTATTTATTACATGCATATTTATATTTGTTTTATTAAAAACAAGCTTAGATTTGCCCACCTGTCAGCTTTTAGACCATTAGGGGCATAGCATGTGTGTTTGGATAAAACTCACTTTCTGACCACACTTCGTTATTATTGTTCATTTATACGTTTGCTGGAAATTAGAACTGAATTTAGAAATAGTTTTGAAACAAATCTTTGCGCTTAACAAACGAAATTAATAATGTATAGGCTAATGGATGTGTGTGCGTACAACACGTTTCCTTATCCACAAGAGTGAAAGTGAAAGTAAAGAATGCGGAGGCTCATCTCTTATTCTCGCGCTGCAGATGCTCTGTTTAACTGTTTTCTCACTAGTGAAGCGTTCAGTTTTTCCACTTACAAAGTCCGCCATGTAAATAGCAAATGCGCTATGGCGCGACGCAACTGACTCTTAAAGGGAATGGGAGATGAGACTCTGATTGGTTTATTCTCCAAACACACCTATAACTCATTAAGAGAATAAGCTCAACCCTGTTTGACCATGCGCCACGGCGCAAAGCGAAATTTCCCGTCCTTAAAATAGCAAAAGTGGATTCTGACACGCCCTTAATGCTTTTGCGCAGTGCGCTTTGTACTTTGCGCCCAGATCGTTAAAATAGGGCCCAAAAGAGGACATTTTGAAGAATGTTGGAAACATGTAACCATTGACTTCTACATTAGAAAACAAAAATACTATGGAAGTCAATGGTTACAGGTTTCCAACATTCTTTAAAAAAAAAAACTCATTTGTGTTCAACAGAAGTAAGAATCTTATAAAGGTTTAAACAAGGAAAGGGGAGTAAATGATCATTTTTTTGTGAACTATCCCTTTAAAAACACATGCAGATGAAAAACTTTCACCGTGTTATTATTGTTAAACTGCAATGACTCCACAAATCTGATGAAATATGGAGCTGATCAACTATAATCCAGACTGAACATCGCACATTCTGTCTATTGCTGATGCACACATTGTGATATCGATGCTAAAAATGATATATTGTGCAGTCCTGTCACCCGTCACGTTCACTTAAAAATGAATGTCAGCACTATTTTAGCTGAATTTGAGCTCTCATCTAATCTCTGATGTAGATGTCAGCAGCCTCAAGTCTTCTTTAGAAACAATGCTTACTCACAGGTGAAGAAAAGACGAATGTTTGCATTTTCCTGAAAAAACTGCTGACAGATTGGAAGAAGTTGTCAAATTGACAGTGCAAAAATGATCAAATAAATACTGGGTGGTAAGTTAGGATGACTTTAAGGGCTTATGCACTTTGAGGGCCCTCAGAGATCTGCTTTTTTAGTGTTGACAGTACTGATGAAGCTGAATACTAGTATCTTGAAAAAATCTAGTCAAATATTATGTCTAGTCATCATGACAAAGATAAAATAAATCAGTTATTAGAAATGAGTTATCAAAACTATTATATTTAGAAATGTGTTGAAAAAAAATCTTCTCTCAAGTTAATCAGAAATTGGAGAAAAAAATATACAGGGGGGCTAATAATTCTGACTTCAACTGTATATGCATATTCAGTTCAATTCACCTTTATTTGTATAGCGCTTATACAATGTAGATTGTGTCAAAGCAGCTTCACATGGAAGATTATAGTGAATTGAAACAGTGTCAGTTCAGTTTTCAGAGATTAAGTTCAGTTCAGTTTAGCTCAGTTCAGTGTGGGTTAATAATCACTACTGAGAGTCCAAACACTGAAGAGCAAATCCATCGATGCGCAGCTCTACAGATCCCGAACCAAGCAAGCCAGTGGCGACAGCGGCGAGGAAAAAACTTCACCAATTGGCGAAAGTGAAGATTTAAAAAACCTCGAGAGAAACCAGGCTCAGTTGGGCACGACCATTTCTCCTATAGCCAAACGTCTTGTGCAGAGCTGCAGTCCAGGAGCAGGAAGCTGGACCTTAGCGAAGACTCGTCTGTCCTTGGAGCATCACAGGAGTCAGTCTCATGCTCTCACTCCACGATGACCACCACAGCAGTTGCTCAGGATACGGCCTGGTCTAGAAAACCTTGGGATCACCTCGTCGCTGGTCTTGGATCGCGTCAGTGGCACTGCATAGTCTGAGGGCCTCGAGATGAGTACCCCCAGGTGGAAATACAGAATAAGGAGAATAATTAGCGTAGCTGCTGTTCATAGTGTATATAAACAAGAAGCAAAGTCCTGTGTGGGGCACATCATGCGTCATACCGCTATGTACTGCACTGAGTGTATGCTTTGCTAAAAAGATAGGTCTTTAATCTAGTTTTGAAGAGCGAGAGTGTGTCTGAGCCTCGGACATTATCAGGAAGGCTATTCCAGAGTTTAGGGGCCATAAATGAGAAGGATCGACCTCCTTTACTTGATTTTGCTATTCTAGGTACTACTAGAAGCCCTGAGTTTTGAGATCGTAAAGAGCAGGTTGGATTGTAGGATTATTTAAGGCTTTATAGGTAAGGAGTAATATTTTAAATTCAATACGAAACTTAACAGGCAGCCAGTGTAAGGAGGATAAAATTGGGGTGATATGATCATATTTTCTAGATCTGGTAAGAACTCTGGCAGCTGCATTTTGCACTAGCTGGAGTTTGTTAATAGAGGATGCTGGGCAGCCAGCAAACAGAGCATTACAGTAGTCTAGCCTAGAAGTCATGAAAGCATGGACTAGCTTTTCTGCGTCTGATATAGATAGCATACTTCGCAATTTAGCAATATTTCTCAGATGAAAGAAGGCAGTTTTTGTGACATGGGATATATGATTTTTGAAAGTTAAACTGCTGTCTAATATGACACCCAGATCTTTTATAGTAGAGCTAACGCTAACTTTGTATCCCTCTAGTTGCAGGTCGAGTTGTGAGAACTGCTGTGTACAGGATTTAGGCCCGATAAGTAATAATTCTGTTTTGTCTGAGTTTAAGAGAAGAAAATTGTTGGTCATCCAGTCTTTAACATCTTTAATACACTCAGAAAGCTTAGACAGTTCAGACGTCTCATCAGGTTTGGTTGAAATGTATAATTGAGTATCGTCTGCATAGCAGTGAAAGCTGATCCCATGTCTTCTAATAATGTCCCCCAGGGGAAGCATGTATATTGTAAAGAGCAAAGGGCCTAAAACTGATCCCTGAGGGACCCCGTACTTTACTGGCCTTACTTGTGAAAGCTGTCTATTAATATTCACAAACTGGTAACGATCAGCTAAGTATGACCTCAACCATTGAAGAGCCTGTCCTTGGACACCTGTAGAATGTAAGCGGTGTATGAGAATATTGTGGTCAATGGTGTCAAATGCGGCGCTAAGATCAAGTAAAACTAATAGTGAGACACACCCTTGGTCAGCAGCTAAGAGTAAATCGTTGGTTATTTTCACTAATGCGGTTTCTGTACTGTGATGAGGCCTGAAACCTGACTGAAACACTTCAAAAATGTTGTTTGTCTGCAGAAAGGAGCACAATTGGGTAGAAACAACTTTTTCTAGTATTTTAGACATAAACGGAAGATTTGAAATAGGCCTTTAATTAGCTAAGTTGCTCGGGTCCAGTTGTGGTTTCTTAATAATAGGTTTAATAACAGCTAGCTTGTAAGGATTTGGAACATGGCCTAAAGATAAAGAAGAGTTGATAACATTAAGGAGAGGTTCTCCTATAACAGGTAGCAATTCTTTCAGTAATTTTTTTGGAATTGGATCTAACATACATGAAGCTGGTTTAGAACTATTTATAACTTTATCTAGCTCTTCCTGTTCTATGATTTTGAAGCATTGTAGGTTATTTTGATTCAGTGAAAATATTTCTGCATCTGGAGTATGAGGTGGTGCATAAAGTTTAACATCATCTATTTTCTGTTTAAAGCCTTTTATTTTATCACATATGTGTGTGTGTAGGTTCTGCTCAGTATAATCTGACCCTGCTGGAAGAGGACGATGACCCCAGTGACCCTGAACTAACGTGTTCATTCCTGCTGGCGCTCATGCAGAAACACACTCGGCAGAGAGGAACGCTGCTCTCCATAGCACTGCACATATACAAGGTAACACACTCCACATGTGTGTGTTGTCGGAGACACTCGCTGCATTCTGATTGGTTAACTTTACGCAATTTCCGTGAGTCTCAGAACACGGCTTTATATCCATCCGCTGGGAAAAAGTGATGTTTACAAGTTTCCGTCCTGAACTCTTTGAAGTAGCGGGTAATAAAAGTGTGATGTATTAGTACAGGGCAGCACGGTGAAAGTGGTTAGCACACAGCCTCACAGCAAGAGTGTTGCTGGTTCGAGTCCCGGCTGGTTCAGTTGGCATTTCTGTGTAGAGTTTGCATGTTCGCCCCGTGTTGGCGTAGTGAATGAGGGGTCGCCACAGCGAAATGAACCACCAACTATTCCAGCATATGTTTTACGCAGTGGATCCCCTTCCAGCCACAACCCAGTGCTGAGAAACACCCATACAATCTCACATTCACACAAACACACACACACACACTCATACACTATGGCCAATTTAGTTAATCAAATTCACCTATAGCGCATGTGTTTGGACTGTGGGGGAAACCAGAGCACCCGGAGGAAACCCACGCCAACACGGGGAGAACATGCAAACTCCACACAGAAATGCCAACTGGTCCAGCTGGGACTCGAACCAGTGACCTTCTTGCTGTGAGGCGACAGTGCTAACTACTGAGCCACTGTGCTGCCTATGTGAGCATCAATAATAGTTAATAATAATAATAGTTTTGTGTGTGTGTGTGTGTGTGTGTGTGTGTGTTGAGGCCTGTGATCATGGTGTCTCCTCCCGGGAGTCTCCGCTGCTCAGCTCTATTAAGGATCAGGGATTTCAGCAGCGGCCAGAGTTGGTGCTGCGCGGTCGCCTGGCACCCGGGCATTACATCATCATTCCTGCCGTACAAGAGACCAATCAGAGCGGAGAATTCCTGCTCAGAGTCCTGACTGAGAAAGGAAACACAACCACGTGAGTGAACACACATGACACATCCAACTTAAAGCTTTTTGGGACTTAGTATAAATATGTTAGTCTTATATATGGAAGATTCTAGAATTAAAAGTTATTAACAATTAGTAACACAATCAAATGTATCCTGTCATATTTTAGCATTTTGCATTACCTACATTAATAATTGATACATATTATTATATATTTATTATTTATTATATATTTGTTGTATGACATTCCAGTTCAACTGAATGTAAAATGTTTGAAATGTACCCGCAGTTGTCGGCGCTAATAGCCTAGTGGTACTGTGCGCTGACATATAGCACCGACATGCTCACAGCGACCCAAGTTCGATTCCCAGCTCAAGGTCCTTTGCCAATCCTTCCCCTCTCTCTGCTCCCAATACTTTCCTGTCTGAAATCTCTACTTTCTTATCAAAATAAAGGTGAAAAAAACCTTAAAAAAAAGATATGTACCTGCAGATATGTACCTGTGCTTCAAAACAGTGGCTATATCTGTTTTTAGAAGATATTAGCATAATAGCAAAACTTTCAGCAATGAGAATCAACGATATTTTACACTCAACTGCCACTTTATTAGGTACACCTTACTAGTACCGGGTTGGACCCCTTTTTGTCTTCAGAACTGCCTTAATAGATTCGTCTCATAGACTCAACAAGGTACTGGAAATATTCCTCAGAGATTTTGCCCCATATTGACATGATAGCATCACACAGTTGCTGCAGATTTGTCGGCTGCACATGCATGATGCAAATCTCCCGTTTCACCTCATCCCAAAGGTGCTCTATTGGATTGAGATCTGGTGACTGTGGAGGCCATTTAAGTACAGTGAACTCATTGTCATGTTCAATAAACCAGTCTGAGATGATTCCCGCTTCATGACATGGTTATCCTACTGAAAGTAGCCATCAAAAGATGGGTACACTGTGGTCATAAAGGGATGGACATGGTCAGCAACAATACTCAGGTAGGCTGTGGCATTGACACGATGCTTAATTGGTACTAATGAGCCCAAAGTGTGCCAAGAAAATATCCCCAACACCATTAAACCACCACCACCAACCATTGATACAATGCTGGATGGATTCATGCTTTCATGTTGTTGATGCCAAATTCTGACCCGACCATACGAATGTTGCAGCAGAAATGGAGACTCATCAGACCAGGCAACGTTTTTCCAATCTTCTATTGTCCAATTTTGGTGAGCCTGTGTGAATTAAAGCCTCAGGTTTCTGTTCTTAGCTGACAGGAGTGGCATCTGGTGTGGTCTTCTGCTGCTGTAGCCCATCCACCATGTGCAGAGATGCTCTTCTGCAGACCTCGGTTGTAACAAGTGGTTATTTGAGTTACTGTTGCCTTTCTATCAGCTGTAACCAGTCTGGCCAATCTCCTCTGACCTCTGGCATCAACAAGGCATTTGCGCCCACAGAACTGCTGCTTACTGGATATTTTCTCTTTTTCAGACCATTCTCTGTAAACCCTAGAGATGGTGGTGCGTGAAAATTCCAGTAGATCAGCAGTTTCTGAAATACTCAGACCAGCCCGTCTGGCACCAACAACCATGCCACGTTCAAAGCCACTTAAATCACCTTTCCTCCCCATTCTGATGCTCGGTTTGAACTGCAGTAGATCGTCTTGACCATGTCTACATGCCTAAATGCATTGAGTTGCTGCCATGTGATTGGCTGATTAGAAATTTGCGCTAACAAACAGTTGCCAGGTGTACCTAATAAAGTGGCCGGTGAGTGTATCACAACTGAACACTTCTCATCTCGTCTTTGAATATGTGAAACCTCTTGTTCTTATAGCATCAAACTAATAAAATAATACAAAATAAATAAATAAAAACAGAACAACCAATAAATGGAGTCATATGTAGAATATTTACCTTTTATTACCATTTATTTATGCATATTGTTTTAGCTAGAAATCAAAACCAACATTCTTCACCAAAGGCTTCATTCATTCATTTTGTTTCGACTTAGTCTCTATTTCAGAGGTCGCCACAGCAGAATGAACCGCCAACTATTCCAGCATATGCAGAGTTTTATGCAGCGGATGCCGTTCCAGCTGCAATCCAGTACTAGGAAACACTCATACACTTTCATTCACACACACAATCATGCACTACGGCTAATTTAGTTAATCCAATTCACCTATAGCGCATGTGTTTGGACGGTGGGGGAATCCGGAGCACCCGGAGGAAACCCACGCCAACACGGGGAGAACATGCAAACTCCACATAGAAATAATGGGACTCGAACCAGCGACCTTCTTGCTGTGAGGCGACAGTGCTACCCACTGAGCCCTACCAAAGACTTAATAAGCATAATAAATATGAGCATTACCTAAATATGATTATTAATGTGTGTGTTTGTGTTTCTATTTAAATATAAGTGTGTGTATGTGTGTGTGTTTCAGAGCTGCTGAGAGAGCTGGAGTAGCCACAGACTCCCTGACACAGGTAAAGAACACAACCTGATGGAGCTTTACTGCGCTGATCACTTATTATCACTGCATCTATTTTTAATCATTTATGCACGTGTGTGTGTGTTTGTGTGTTGGTGTCTGTGTGCTGTGTGTGTTTACTTGTCTGTATGTGCATTTGAGTTGTGTCTTTGTGTGTTTTGTGTGTGCGTGTTTGTCTGTGTGTCTGTTTATGTGTGTGCGCATGTTTGTTTTTCTATGTGTGCGTGTGTGTCTCTGTGTGTGTTTATGTGTGTGCGTGTTTGTGCTTATATGTGTGTGTGAGTGTGTTTGTGCTTATAGGTGTTTTTATGTGTGCGTGTGTTTGTGTTTATGTGTGTCTGTGTTGTGTGTTTGTATGCATGTATGTCTGTGTGTGTTGTGTGTTTGCTCTTCTATGTGTGTAGGTGTTTGTGTTTATTTGTGTGTGTGTTTATGCTTGTGTTTGTGTGTGTGTGTATTTGGGTGTATGTGTTTGTATGCGTTTATGTCTTTGTGTGTTGTGTGTTTGTGTTAATGTGTGTGTTTATGTGTGAGTGTGTTTGTGTTTATGTGTGTGTGTGTGTGTGTTTGTTTTGTGTTTGCTTTTCTGTGAGTGTGCTTGTGTCTCTGTGTGTGTGTGCGTGTTTGTGCTTATATGTGTGTGTTTATGCATAAGTGTGCGTTTATGTGTGTGCGTGTTTGTGCTTATATGTGTGTTTATGCTTGTGTGTGTGTGTGTGTTTGTATTTGTTTATGTCTTTGTGTGTTGTGTGTTTGTGTTAATGTGTGTGTTTATGTGTGAGTGTGTTTGTGTTTATATGTGTGTGTGTGTTTGTTTTGTGTTTGCTTTTCTGTGAGTGTGCTTGTGTCTCTGTGTGTGTGTGCGTGTTTGTGCTTATATGTGTGTGTGAGTGTGTTTGTGCTTATAGGTGTTTTTATGTGTGCGTGTGTTTGTGTTTATGTGTGTCTGTGTGTGTGTTGTGTGTTTGTATGCATGTATGTCTGTGTGTGTTGTGTGTTTGCTCTTCTATGTGTGTACGTGTTTGTGTTTATTTGTGTGTGTGTGTGTGTTTATGCTTGTGTTTGTGTGTGTGTGTATTTGGGTGTATGTGTTTGTATGCGTTTATGTCTTTGTGTGTTGTGTGTTTGTGTTAATGTGTGCGTTTATGTGTGAGTGTGTTTGTGTTTATATGTGTGTGTGTGTTTGTTTTGTGTTTGCTTTTCTGTGAGTGTGCTTGTGTCTCTGTGTGTGTGTGCGTGTCTGTGCTTATATGTGTGTGTTTATGCATATGTGTGCGTTTATGTGTGTGCGTGTTTGTGCTTATATGTTTGTGTTTATGATTGTGTGTGTGTGTGTATTCGTTTATGTCTTTGTGTGTTGTGTGTTTGTGTGTTTGTGCTTATGTGTGTGTTTATGTGTGAGTGTGTTGTGTGTTTGTTTGTATGCATGTATGTCTGTGTGTGTTGTGTGTTTGTTTTTCTATATGTGTGTGTGTCTCTGTGTTTGCATGTGTTTATGTATGTGCGTGTTTGTGCTTATATGTGTGTGTATGCATGTGTGTGTGTGTGTGTTTGTGTGTGTCTGTGTGTGCGCTTGTGCTTATGTGTGTGTGTTTATGCTTATGTGTGTGTGCGTGTTTATTTGCGTTTGTGTGTGTGTGTTTGTATGCGTTAATGTCTTTGTGTGTCTGTGTGTGTTGTGTGTTCGTATGTGCATTTGTATTGTGTCAGTGTGTTTTGTGTGTGTTTGTGTTTGCTGTGTTTGTGCATGTTTGTTTTTCTTTGTGTGTCTCTGTGTGTGTCTCTCTCTCTCTGTGTGTGTGGTGTGTGTTTGTCCTTATGTGTGTTTATGTGTGAGTGCGTATGTCTGTGTCTGTGTTGTGTGTTTGTATGCATGTATGTTTGTGTGTTTGTATGTGCATTTGTGTTGTGTCTGTATGTGTCCATGTTTGTTTTTCTATGTGTGTGCGTGTGTGTCTCTGTGTGTGTTTATGGTTATGTGTGTGTGTGTTTGTATTAGTTTATGTCTGTGTGTGTTGTGTGTTTTTGTTTATGTGTGTGTTTGTGCTTATGTGTGTGTTTGTGTGTTTGTTTGTATGCATGTATGTCTGTGTGTGTTGTGTGTTTGATTTTCTACATGTGTGCATGTGTCTCTGTCTGTGTTTGTGTGTGTTTATGTGTGTGCGTGTTTGTGCTTGTGTGTATCTTTGTGCATATATGATTGTGCGTATATCTTTGTGCATATATGATTGTGCATATATATTTGTGCGTATATCTTTGTGCATATATTTTTGTGCGTATATCTTTGTGTGTATATCTTTGTGGGTATATCTTTGTGCGTATATCTTTGTGTGTATATCTTTGTGGGTATATCTTTGTGCGTATATCTTTGTGTGTATATCTTTGTGGGTATATCTTTGTGCGTATATCTTTGTGTGTATATCTTTGCATATATCTTTGTGCGTTTATCTTTGTGTGTATATCTTTGTGGGTATATATTTGTGTATATATCTTTGTGCATTTATCTTTGTGCATATATAATTGTGCGTATATCTTTGTGTGTATATCTTTGTGGGTATATCTTTGTGCGTATATCTTTGCATATATCTTTGTGCGTTTATCTTTGTGTGTATATATTTGTGGGTATATATTTGTGCGTATATCTTTGTGCGTTTATCTTTGTGCATATATAATTGTGCGTATATCTTTGTGCCTATATCTTTGTGGGTATATATTTGTGCGTATATCTTTGTGCGTTTATCTTTGTGCATATATAATTGTGCGTTTATCTTTGTGTGTATATCTTTGTGGGTATATATTTGTGCGTATATCTTTGTGCGTTTATCTTTGTGCATATATAATTGTGTGTATATCTTTGTGCGTATATCTTTGTGGGTATATATTTGTGCGTATATCTTTATGCCTATATCTTTGTGCGTATATAATTGTGCGTATATCTTTGTGCGTATATAATTGTGAGTATATATTTGTGTATATCTTTGTGTGTATATCTGTGCGTATATTTTTGTGCGTATATCTTTGTGCGTATATCTTTGTGTGTATATCTTTGTGTGTATATCTTTGTGCGTAAATCTGTGCGTATATTTTTGTGCGTATATCTTTGTGTGTATATCTTTGTGTGTATATCTTTGTGTGTATATCTTTGTGGGTATATATTTGTGCGTATATCTTTGTGTGTATATCTTTGTGTGTATATCTTTGTGGGTATATATTTGTGCGTATATCTTTGTGTGTATATCTTTGTGCGTATATCTGTGCGTATATCTTTGTGTGTATATCTTTGTGTGTATATCTTTGTGGGTATTTATTTGTGCGTATATCTTTGTGCGTATATTTTTGTGCGTATATTTTTGTGCGTATATAATTGTGAGTATATATTTGTGCGTATATCTTTGTGCATATATTTTTGTGAGTATATATTTGTGCGTATATCTTTGTGCGTATATAATTGCATATATCTTTGTGCGTATATCTGTGTGTCAATCTTTGTGCGTATATCTTTGTACGTATATCTTTGTGCGTATATATTTGTGCGTATATGATTGTGCAAATATCTTTGTGCGTATATCTTTGTGCGTATATAATTGTGCGTATATATCTTTGTGCGTATTTCTTTGTGTGTAAATCTTTGTGTGTATATCTTTGTGTGTGTTTGTGTGTAGCCACTGTCTCCAAGACTCACTGGTTTGCCGTCTACAAATGAAGCAAGAGATCTGTTTGTGAAACACTGTACCAAGGTAAAACACATACACACACAACACACACACACACACACACACACATAAACACTCACACAAACACACATAGATGCACACAGACAAACGCACACACAGATTTACATGCACACAAATAGAAACTAAACATGTTTATTACATGTGGAACTGTACTGTGTGACATGACCTAGTGTTTGTAAGTGCTGCAGTGTTTGTTTACAGTGTTTGTGTGTGTGTGTTGTCTATGTAGGGTCCTTACTGTCGGCCTCTGGATCTCTATAACCTGCTGACTGAAGCCATCTCAAAGGGAGGTGCGCACATGTTTATTCACAAGCTGTTTCTCAGTCATTTCTCTTTTCCAACATTTGCATTTCAATGCAAAGCACAGTACTGCAGCAGAAGTGCTGCTTACTGTTCCTCTGCGCTGCCGTTACATTCATAATGCAAGGCGAGTTGAACAACATGCAGGATGTGATGCTGTAACCAGTGAGGAAGTGAGCTGGAAGATATTGTTTCTGTTTCCTGTTTTCAGTCTTTGCAGGGAGCGAGAAGATGCTGAGTCTGGAGCACTGCAAGAGCTTCGTGGTGCTCATGGATGTATCCTGCCTATCTAGTGCACTTAGAAGTCAAAAAGGATTTAGAATTATTCGGTTTTTGTTTTTTAAATCTCTTTTGCTCACAAGGACAGGGCCAGTTGGCATTTCTGCGTGGAGTTTGCATGTTCTCCCCGTGTTGGCATCAGTTTCCTCCGGGTGCTCCGGTTTCCCCCACAAGTCCAAAGACATGTGGTATAGGTGAATTGGGTAGGCTAAATTGTCCGTAGTGTATTAGGGCTGTGCAAAAATATCGATACATCTAACTATCGCGATAATTTCTTTTACGATAGTGTATCGATAGTCCAACCTTAAGTATCGATTCAAGTTGTGCCAAACGAGCACCTCCTCTGCTCCTGTAGATGTCGCTAATTCGCGATCAACAAAACGCCAAGTAGTGCGGTTTCAGAAGTAAGCAAGAGTGAGCATGGCGGAAAATATAAAGGTTGCCTCCAGCTTTTAGAGCTGACGTGTGGCTGCACTTTGGTTTTAACGCTATACCAGGGAGTACTGAATTAGACAAAAGAAATGCCATTTGTAAGCTTTGCAATATATATAGTTCTCTGTTCAATCACACTGTGCAGTTCTAATGAATTGGAATGGATGGAAAATCAATTGGAATTGGAATTTTAATTTGTCTGCCGACTTTATCAAGTTGTCAATATAATGTGAAACACATACTAATACAAACTATTGCAATATATCATAATATGCATTGTATCGCAATATATCGTGATATATTGTATCGTGACTCATGTATCGTGATATGTATTATATCGTGAGACCCTTGCCAATACACAGCCCTATAGTGTATGTGTGGGAATGGAAGTGTATGGGTGTTTTCCAGTGATGGGTTGCAGCTGGAAGGGCATCCGCTGCGTAAAACATATGCTGGATAAATTGGCTCCAGGTGCTCCGATTTCACCCACAGTCCAAACATGCGCTATAGGTGAATTGAATAAACTAAATTGACTGTAGTGTATGTGTGTGTGAATAAGTGTGTTTGGGTGTTTCCCAGTGATGGGTTGCAGCTGGAAGGGCATTCGCTGCGTAAAACATGTGCTGGATAAATTGGTGGTTCATTCTGCTATGGCTACCCCAGATTAATAAAGGGACTAAGCCGACAAGAAAATGAATGAATGAATAAGTGTTTGTGATTTCAGCATGTTAAGAGGGAGATTCATGGATTGTTTTCAAGATTAAGAATGAACAGCAGCATTAATTTAAAATATAAACATTTTTCTATTAAGTTTATTCATGCATTGACAGTCAGTTTTGATTCATTTATTGAAACTTTTGGAATCATCAAATCATCATATCAGAAATACACTCACCGGCCACTTTATTAGGTACACCTTACTAGTACCGCGTTGGACCCTTTTGCCTTCAGAACTGCCTTAATCCTTCGTGGCATAGAGTCAACAAGGTACTGGAAATATTCCTCAGACATTTTGCTCTATATTGAAATGAAAGTATCACGCAGTTGCTGCAGATTTGTCGGCTGCACGTCCATGATGCAAATCTCCCATTCCACCACATCCCAAAGGTGCTCTATTGGATTGAGATCTGTTGACTGTGGAGGCCATTTAAGTACAGTGAACTCATTGTCATGTTCAAGAAACCAGTCTGAGATGATTCACGTTTTATGACATGGCGCGTTATCCTGCTGGAAGTAGCCATCAGAAGATGAGTACACTGTGGTCATAAAGAGATGGACATGGTCAGCAGCAATACTCAGGTAGGCTGTGGCATTGACATGATGCTCAATTGGTACTAATGGGCCCAAAATGTGCCAAGAAAATATCCCCCACACCATTACACCACAACCACCAGCCTGAACTGTTGATACAAGGCAGGATGGATTCATGCTTTCATGTTGTTGATGCCAAATTCTGACCCTGCCATCCGAATGTCACAGCAGAAATCGAGACTCATCAGACCAGGCAACGTTTTTCCAATCTTGTATTGTCCAATCTTGGTGAGCCTGTGCAAATTGTAGCCTCAAAGACTGTAATAAATTCGATCTTAAAATATATTACAACAGAAAACATTTCTTTTAAATTGGCTTAGTCCCTTTATTAAATTGGCTTAGTCCCTTTATTAATCAGGGGTCGCCACAGCAGAATGAACCGCCAACTTATCCAGCATATATTTTACGCAGCAGATGCCCTTCCAGCTGCAACCCATCGCTGGGAAACACCCATAAACACTCATTTACACACATACACTACGGACAATTTAGCTTACCTAATTCACCTATACCAAATGTCTTTGGACTTGTGGAGGAAACCAGAGCACCCGGAGGAAACCCACGCGAACACGAGGAGAACATGCAAACTCCACACAGAAACGCCAACTGACCCAGCCAAGGCTCGAACCAGCGACCTTCTTGCTGTGAGGCGAACGTGTTACCCACTGCGCCACCGTGCAGACGTTATTATTATTATTATTTTAAATATATCAATATCCACACAGAAATGCCAACTGACCTAGCCGAGGCTCGAACCAGCGACTTTCTTGCTGTGAGGCGATCGTTAAATTGTAATAATATTAAACATCTGTTAGAATTTTTACTGTATTTTTGTCATGAACAACAATGCAGCCTCTATAAGCAAAAGTTTTCAAAACAATTCAAAAATGATAATCATTTCAAACATTTGTCTGCTGGTGTACATGGCATGCAACCGTTTGTTTCACATTCTATTTCTAAGAATAGCACGCAATATATTAAGCTAAAATGTATGCATGCTAGTATGTCATTCTCCACATAGTCCAAGTCTTATCTCAGTGCCGCGTGTGGGTGTGGCGCTTTATGGTGTGTTTCAAAAGAATGCATCAGATTGGGTGGAGATCGGAATGTCACCTTAACTGCACCAATCAGAGCCAAGGAATGGGGCGACTAGACCTGACTGAGTTCCAGGCATTGTGGGACAAACTCAGGAAATGGACGGTGAGGATATTTAGCTGTTTTTAATGAATGCTGGGTATGCCTGAACACAATGAGGGCAGTGTGAAGCCGTGTCACATGACCAATGACATCAGTGTAAAAATATTTTTTCAACACATATTTCAGATATCAAAATGCAGTTTTCATTTACACATCATTTTGAATGACGTATTGATTCGATTAACAATGTGAAGGCAGACATATAGAATAATACCAATTTATATAGATTAATTATTGAAAGTTTCTGATATTTATAGTATATTACGTAACATAAGATCTGATTTGTGAGGTACTGTAAATCAATGAGATTATGATAGTATAACATGCATACAATCATTAATTGTACATCTCACTGTAGATCTGACAATACAGGAACCATGATATTTAAAGGCTTAATTCTAGTCTCGAAAGAAATGTAATGTAAGAAATATGGGAATATGAAAGATGAGATTTTAGATGTTTTAAATGTTTGGAAAGATCATTCCATCACTAAGGAACAGCAAACATAAAGGTTCTGGAAACAAATGTTCATCAAAAGATGACATTTTAGATGTTTTGAGACTTGTAAATATTAATTCACCTTTGATGAACAGTAAAAGTAACGGTTCTGGAGATAAACTTTCCTCAAAAGATGAGATTTTAGATCTTTAGAGACTTCTTAATATCATTCCACCGCTGAGGAACTGCAAACATAAAGGTTCTGGAAACAAATGTTCATCAAAAGATGACATTTTAGATGTTTTGAGACTTGTAAATATCATTCCACCTCTGATGAATAGTGAAAGTAATGGTTCTGGAGATAAACATTCCTCAAAAGATGAGATTCTAGATGATTTAGAGACTTGTAAATATCATTTTACCTCTGAGGAACAGCGAACATAAAGGTTCTGGAAATTAATGTTCATCAAAAGATGACATTTTAGATGTTTTGAGACTTGTAAATATCAATTCACCTTTGATGAACAGTAAAAGTAAAGGTTCTGGAGATAAACATTCCTCGAAAGATGAGATTTTAGATCTTTTAGAGACTTCTAAATATCATTTCACCTCTGAGGAACAGTGAACATAAAGGTTCTGAAAATTAAGGTTCCTCAAAAGAAGAGATTTTAGTTGTTTTAGAATATCATTCTACCTCAGAAACAGCAAAAGTAAAGGTTTTGGAAGTAAATATTGCTCAAAAGGTGAGTTTTAGATGTTTAATAGTTTTGAGGAGATCATTCCACCACTGAGGAATAGTGAATATAAAGGTTTTGAAAAAAAAAAAATTCTCAAAAGATGAAGTTTTGGATGATATAGAGACTTGTAAATATCATTCCACCTCTGATGAATATAAAGGTTCTGGAGATAAACATTCCTCAAAAGATGAGACTTTAGATGATTTAGAGAATTGTAAATATCATTTCACCTCTGAGGAACAGCGAACATAAAGGTTCTGGAAATTAATGTTTCTCAAAAGATGACATTTTAAATCAGGGGTGTCCAAACTCATTCCTGGTGAGTCAGTGTCCTGCATATTTTAGTTCCAACCCCAATTAAACACACCTGAACCAGCTAATCAAGCTCTTTCTAGGTTTACTAGAAACATCCAGGCAGTTGTGTTATAGGAAGTGGGAGTTAAACTATGCAGGACACCGGCCCTTCCAGGACAGAGTTTGGACACCCCTGTTTTAGATGGTTTAGAGACTTGTAGATATCATTTCACCTTTGAGGAACAGCGAACATAAAGGATCTGTAAATAAAGGTTCCTCAAAAGAAGAGATTTTAGTTGTTTAAGACACTTGTAAATATCATTTTACCTCTGAGGAACAGTGAACATAAAGGATTTGAAAATAATATTGCTCAAAAGGTGAGTTTTAGATGTTTAATAGTTTTGAGGAGATAATTCCACCACTGATGAACAGTGAATATAAAGGTTTTGGAAAAAAGATATTTCTCAAGAGATGAGATTTTAGATGTTTTGGAGACTTGTAAATATCATTCCACCTCTGATGAACAGTGAAACAGTGAAAGTAAAGGTCCTGGAGATAAACATTCCTCAAAAGATTAGATTCTAGATGATTTAGAGACTTGTAAATATCATTTCACCTCTGACGAACAGCGAACATAAAGGTTCTGGAAATTAATGTTTATCAAAAGATGACATTTTAGATCAGGGGTGTCCAAACTCATTCCTGGTGAGTCAGTGTCCTGCATATTTTAGTTCCAACCCCAATTAAACACACCTGAACCAGCTAATCAAGCTCTTTCTAGGTTTACTAGAAACGTCCAGGCAGTTGTGTTATAGGAAGTGGGAGTTAAACTATGCAGGACACCGGCCCTCCAGGACAGAGTTTGGACACCCCTGTTTTAGATGGTTTAAAGACTTGTAGATATCATTTCACCTTTGAGGAACAGCGAACATAATGGATCTGTAAATAAAGGTTCCTCAAAAGAAGAGATTTTAGTTGTTTAAGACACTTGTAAATATAATTTTACCTCTGAGGAACAGGAAACATAAAGGTTCTGGAAATTAATGTTTTTCAAAAGATGACATTTTAAATCAGGGGTGTCCAAACTCATTCCTGGTGAGTCAGTGTCCTGCATATTTTAGTTCCAACCCCAATTAAACACACCTGAACCAGCTAATCAAGCTCTTTCTAGGTTTACTAGAAACTTCCAGGCAGTTGTGTTGTAGGAAGTGGGAGTTAAACTATGCAGGACACCGGCCCTCCAGGACCGAGTTTGGACACCCCTGTTTTAGATGATTTAGAGACTTGTAGATATCATTTCACCTTTGAGGAACAGCGAACATAAAGGATCTGTAAATAAAGGTTCCTCAAAAGAAGAGATTTTAGCTGTTTTAGACGCTTGTAAATATCATTCAGTGAACAGGAAAAGAGTGAAAGTAAAGGTTTTGGAAATAAACATTCATCAGAAGATGAGATTTAAATGCGTTAGAGACTTGGAGATATCATTTTACTGCTGAGGAACAGTGAAAGTAAAGGTTCTGGAAATAAAGCCTAATCATTATATCTGGTACATCTGAAACTGATTAAATATCAAACACAGTACAGTAGGCTTTATTAGGTTAATCTTCATGACATCATGCTGTTTTAGATGACACAATGCTGTTTCCTGTGATTATTCACCCTTCTGTCTGTTCTGTTCTAGAGTATTTTTATTACGTTTGATAAAAACAAGAACCAGGCGCTGGATTATCTAGAAATCTCCCCCGCTCTTTCAGCAGCAGGTGAAACCTATGACACACACTAAGTCACACGCACACACACACACTTACTCACACGCACGCTTGCTCACACACACATTATTGTTTTTGTGAATTGTGGGGACATTCTGTAGACGTATTGGTTTTTATATCTACATCTAACTCTACACATGAAAGAAAACTGTGTGCATTTTACTTGAGCGATGTCCTCATAAGTCACCTTCTCCCTCTAATTCCTGTCATAAACATGTCATTATACAAATTTGTGTCCTGATATGTCATAAAAACATGCACACACACACACATACAAGTATGAGCAATACTTTACACACCCTGTTCACGCATTCATTGACGCAACAGTTGATTGAACACACATTAGGAGTGAATCTCCCTCTCTCTCTCTCTTCCTCCCACTCTTCAGGTTGTAACACACCCAGCTAACACACAAACCTGTTCATTCATCTGCTGTGTGAGTCTGACAGGAATCTGATCTGTGCTCGTCTGCTCTGGTCTAGGCATAAAGGTGGACGAGTTCATCCTGCAGCTGATCGGCCTGCGCTACACGGAGCCAGACATGACCCTCAGTTTCCCAGGATTCCTCTTCCTGCTCATGAAACTGGACTGCATGATGCGTAAGGAAAACACAAATCCAAGTCAAACTGTCACTGCACAAACAGGAGACATTTGTGGAGATGCAAATTTGTCTGCTTCAAATAGATGTTTTTTTTACATTCATTCATTTTCCTTTGGCTTAGTCCCTTATTTATCAGGAGTCGCCACAGTGGAATGAACCGACAACTATTCCAGTATGTGTTTTATGCAGCGGATGCCCTTCCAGCCGCAAAACATTACTGGGAAACACCCATACACACTCATTCACACACTCATACACTACGGCCAATTTTGTTTACCCAATTCACCTATAGCTGGAGGTGGGTACCGATAATGGCACCGGTATCTATGTACACGGTATGCACCGGACCGAATCAGCATATGATTTTCGGCGCCTAATTTCAATGCCACTGGTGCTTCGACACGGACATAAGATGCATCGAGGGGTGGAAAAAAGGCACACATAGGTACGCATTGTGTGACACCATCTCTAATCATTTAATTCTAAAACACTTTGAGGGATACAGACTAGAGGATGACATTTTTTCAGGAGTCCCACGGGTCACGGGATTCCTGTGGGATTCCCGCGGGATGGGAGTCATCTTTGCTTTTAATCACAGGATTGGGATGGTACAGGATAAGATAGTTAACAGGAGCAGACGGGAGCGGGATTCAACCAATAGGAAGATGACAAAAAAGTGTGTAGTTTTCTTTTAATACGATTACAGTGTAACGCAATTAAAAAAGTACTACACGACCCAGAAGCCATCAGTGCTGGAGGGAGCTAACGCCCGCGGAGATGTGGTGAAAAAATTATTTGCAGCGCAAAGTCAGAGGTAATGACATGTCCATTAAATTAACAGAACTAGTCGGGAAGTCGGAAATATTAATGACGTTCATGAGAGTAAACTGTGGGGATGACAGCACACCGTATGCTGCTTGTAAAACATGCTTAACCTTAGTCAAGTAACGTTACAGCAGTGATTCAGGGACGAGCGGTCTAAAAAGGCACACTTGCAAGGCAAATTCAGGAAAGAATAAGCCAAGCATCTTTTTGTTCTTCAAGCGAAAATTACGTCGGGTGTTAAGTCTCGTCTGATCGACAAAATTGCTCGCAACCGTCATAGATTCAGTGTTTTCATCCAAAGTAAATTAAATTGAATGAATTGAAACTAGAAGACTTATTGTATGCATGTATGGTGGTGAATGACGAGGACTGGAATATCTGCTGTTAACTTTTGCATGTGCCTAACTTTCTCTATAAAACCAGAATCATACTCAATGTGTTCATATATATTTAGGATGTATATAATGCATACAGCCACATGTTTTAATAAGCAGGTACAAAAGTTGTTTTCTTTTTTAAATATTTCCCAAATTATGTTTAGCAGAGCAAAGAAATTTTCACAGTATGTCTGATAATTTTTTCTTCTGGAGAAAGTCTTATTTGTTTTATTTCGGCTAGAATAAAAGCAGTTTTAATTTTTTAAAAGCCATTTTAAGGTCAAAATTATTAGCCCCTTTAAGCAAATTTTTTTTCCGAGAGTCTACAGAACAAACCATCATTATACAATAACTTGCCTAATTACCCTAACCTGCCTAGTTAACCTGATTAACCTAGTTAAGCCTTTAAATGTCACTTTAAGCTGTATAGAAGTGTCTTGAAAAAAATCTAGTAAAATATTATTTACTGTCATCATGGCAAAGATAAAATAAATCAGTTATTAGAGATGAGTTATTAAAACTTTTATGATTAGAAATGTGCTGAGAAAATCTCCTCTCCATTAAACAGAAATTGGGGAAAAAAATAAACAGGGGGGCTAATAATTCAGGGGGGCTAATAATTTTGACTTCAACTATATATATATATATATATATACACACACACACACAACTTTTGTTTCTGCTTATTAGATTTTTTTTCAAAACATGTTAATGTTTAATTAATATGTTTAAATTGTGCATGCTGCATTTCTCTCCCTCATTATACAAGAGCATATTGAGTGAACATTGTTAACATGTTAATTCAATAAATGAGTAAAATGCAGCTTGCTGTGAACTATGTACTGTTTACTGTAACTGATCTCCAGAAAATCTAGAAACAGGGACTCAGCAGCTGTGTAAAACAGGTTGGGGAGCAGATAAAATCAAATTCTATGTATTACCTAAAGACTAAAAAAAATACATGGTGGAGTGGTACAGGAGCGGGAGTCATTTTAAACAGGAGTGGGATGGAACAGGATTATTTTTTTAACTTTGGTCTTGGAGTGGGAGGGGGCAAGATTTCTTTCTGTGGGAGTGGGATGGGACAGGAGTGAAAATCCACTCCTATGTCATCCTCTAATACAGACACCGTCGATGACATTAGGCATTTCGTCACCTTAGAATTATAAGGTTCTATCTGACATTTTTGTCAAAATTGAGTTATTGACATATTCTTATTAAATGACAGTTTATTTACATTATGGGATGTTTTTTATAAGTTGTTTACATTTTAAGACTTTTTATTTAAAAAAAACAAATGTTACACTCATACTGTTTGTTATGGATTGCAAAAACTATGAAGCTCAATATCTCAAAATCATTCAGAACGCAGATAGAACCTTGTAATTCCAAGGTGACGATTTATTCTTGTTTCTTAGAGAACGCACGCACATAGACAACATGCGCAGTACAGCGCATCCGGTGTGCGACTCCCTTCAGATTCATCAACATGCATGATCGCATTCATCAAATTTGCTTAAACGAAGCGTTCTAAAGTATCGCTATATTATACAAACAAGGATTCTGGCCCAGCAACGTGAAGCAGATGCTTTACAAAAACTGCGTGTAGGGGGGGAAACACGTCAAACTTAATGACACATTTGAGGGAACATCGAAGCAACTTAAAGGCAGAGGAATGCAGCTTGCGACATCATCTGGCACTTTCACTGAGTACATTTACATGGACACCAACACTCCGATTTTAATATGATTAAGACAATACTCTGATTGGTGTCACGATGGTGCAGTGGGTAGCACGATCGCCTCACAGCAAGAAGGTCACTGGTTCGAGCCCCGGCTGGGTAAGTTGGCATTTCTGTGTGGAGTTTGCATGTTCTCCCCGTGTTGGCATGGGTTTCCTCCGGGTGTTCTCTCACAGTCCAAATACATGAGCTATAGGTGAATTGAATAAACTAAATTGGCCGTAGTGTATGTGTGTGAATGCAAGAGTGTATGGGTGTTTCCCAGTGATGGGTTGCAGCTGGAAGGGAATCCACTGTGTAAAACATATGCTAGATAAGTTGTCGGTTCATTCCGCTGTGGTGACCCCTAATTAATAAAGGGACTAAGCTGAAAAGAAAATGATTAAATGATACTCTGATTAAGAGTCTACCATGTAAACAGCGATTTTTGATTGATTTGCAATTCAATTCAAATATATAAAATATGAATTGATATATACTTTAAACTTTAATTATATTGTTCAATTAAAATCATTAAAAACAAATTTTGTCAAACTAAAGATTTTTCTAGAGTTATCCACCATAATTTTGTGGCTCAAAAGTATCGGTTCAGGCACCGTTTTTGGCATGGTACCATTTTAATAGTATCGATTTAGCACTGGAATCGAAATAACCCCAAATGATACCCAACCCTACCCAGCAAACAATTTTGTGTTTAATAGACGTCTAATAGACATATAAAGGTAGACAGCTTGGCTAAAACAAGGCTAAACTTGGGCTGTCTCTGAAAATCTAATATACATCTAAGAATAGCCCAAAACTAGACTAGTCGTCAAATAGACAGATTAGACAGACTTTATATGTGTAGTCATTCATTTCTGTTTTAAGAGTTCACACTTAGCTGATGATTGATTATAAAGCTTGTTTGGCATGCTGTCCCGGGAGAGAGCCCTGAGCTCAAAAGATCCTCGAGCCCAGGGCTCCCTCCCGTTGCAAGGCGAGAGGGGAGTTTGAGCTTAGGTAGATCTCGAGAACTCCCCTGCTGTAGAAGCTAATAAACAGATAGTGATTGCTCTTAAGAGATAACTACTTACTAGGAGCATGTCTATGGTGCTGATTGGAATTAGTCAATTAACTTAGGTTGCATGTTTTTGGATGGTGGGAGGAAACCGGGAAAACCCACGTGAGCACGGGGAGAACGTGCAAACTTCGCACAGAAACGTCGGCTGGTTTGGTAATGACCAGAACCAGTGATGTTCTTGCTGTGAGGCAACAGTGCTAACCACCGTGCCACCCATCTAGGAAAGGAGGAGGAGTAGAGGTGAAAGGATGACTGTGGTATGAAACCTATAGGCATTTATAGTGGCTTAGGAGTCGTCTGATTGGTGAATGATAAATTGGATATTGCGGGACCAGCCGCAAGCAATCACAAGCACGTGATCCTCTTGAAATTAGTTTATGAATAAGCTCCACTTATTTGACGACTAGTCTAGTTTTGGCCTATTTTCAGACTTCTATTAGATTTTCACTGACAGCCCAAATTTAGCCTTGTTTTAGCCAAGACGACTATGTTTAGACGTCTATTACACATCTTTTAAAAACAAAAAATGCTTGCTGGTTACCTATAGCGCATGTGTTTGGACTGTGGAGAAAACCGGAGCACCCGGAGGAAACCCTCACCAACACGGGGAGAACATGCAAACTCCACACAGAAATGCCGACTGACCCAGCCAGGACTTAAACCAGTGACCTTCTTGCTGTGAGACGACAGTGCTAACCACTGAGTCATGGTGCCACCCTTTTTATTCAAATATAGCGAAAAAAAGTTGTGAATGAATGTTTTTATTAGCAATTATAATAAACATCAAAGAGAGAGAGAGATAGAGAGAGAGAGAGAGAGAGAGAGAGAGATTTGGGGCTCTATTTTAACAATCTAGGCACAAAGTCTAAAGCGCATGGCGCAAAAGCATTAAGTGCGTGTTTGAATCCACTTTTGTTATTTTAAGAACGGAAAAATACGCTCTGTGCCACGGCGCATGGTCTAGCAGGGTTGTGCTTATTCTCTTAATGAGTTATGGTTGTGTTTTGAGCATAACATGCATTAAACCAATCAGAGTCTCATCTCTCATTCCCTTTAAGAGTCAGTTGTGTTGCACCAGGGCGTATTCGCTATTTACATGGCGGACTTTGTAAGTGGACAAACTGAACGCTTCACTAACGAGAAAACAGATAAACAGAGCATCTGCAGCGCGAGGATAAAGAACAAGCCTCCTCTATTCGACCTCTTTACTTTCTCTTTACTTTTACTCTTTACTCCTTTACTTTAGTGGATGAGGAAACGGTGTTGTACTCCACTGAAGACATCCATTAACCTACATATTTAATTTAGTTTGTTAAGCGCAAAGATTTGTTTCAAAACTATTACTAAGTTCTAATTTCCAACAAAGGAATAAATGAACAATAATAATGAAGTGTGGAAGTTATATCCAAACACACGTCCTGTTCTTATGCCCCATATGGTGATGCAGACGTTTCCAAATCCAGACAGATGGACAAATCTAATCTTGTTTTTGTTCAAACAAATATAAATATGCATATAATAAATGATACTGCTAATAAGTGAAGTTTATTTATAAACTAATTTCGAGAGGATCACGTGATTATGATTGAACACGGCTGGTTACGCATTAACCATGTATGACCAACCAATCAGACGATCCCTAACCCACTATAAAGAGCCAGGGTTTCTTACTACAGTCATCTTCGATTTGAAGAACCCCCCCCCCCCTCTCTCCACCCCTACTCCTCCACCTTTCCTTTCATAGGGCGGCACGGTGGCCCAGTGATTAGCACTGTTGCCTCACAGCAAGAACGTCACTGGTTCTAGTCCTTTAACAGGCCGGCTGTCGTTTCTGTGCGAAGTTAGCATGTTCTTCCCATGCGCGCGTGGGTTTCCCCCGGGTTCTCCGGTTTCCTCCCACATTCCAAAAACATGCACCACAAGTTAATTGATCAATCAAAATTTAGCACTAGTCAAACTTTTATCCATCAGCATATCTCTTTATAGCAATCATTTTCTGTCATCAGCTCTTATAAAAGGGGGGAGTTCTCGAGATCTACCCGAGCCCAAAGCTCCCCTCTCGCCCTGCAAACGGGAGGGAGCCCAGGGCTCAAGGACCTTTTGGGCTCAGGGCTCTCTCCCGGGACAGCATGCCAAACTTGCTTTATAATCAATCATCAGCTAAGTGTGAACTCTTGAATAATAACATTATACACATGCAAATTGTCATCAATAAACAGAAAAAAGCCCCCAGACATGAAGGCATAGAGGCAGTGGTTTTTATATTTATGTAGAAAATAATACATTTTGTAACATTTTAATCCTTTACTATTTTTCATATGTAAAGATATTTGTGTATTGCTGTACATCCTGTGTGTATTAAGCAGTGTGTAAGCGTTTAGACCTGCATAGGGTGCATAACTAGCACGCTCTGCGCTGGACTTCAAACCAGCTTTTAGATGGTCAATGGTGCAGTCTATTTCAGTTCCTCAAAATAGCAACGCACCAACAAAGTGCCTTAACATAAGTATTAAAACAATGTGGTGCAAAACGTGAAAATTACAGTTGCGCTGATCGGAAAATAGCAACAAATCACACCAAACACACCTTGTGCCATATTGCGCCGGGTGTATGATAGAGCCCATAGTATACAGCATCATTTCAAATGGATTATTTGCTTGTATATGTAATGATTCATTCATTCATTCATTCATTTTCTTGTCGGCTTTGTCCCTTGCGGGGTCGCCACAGCGGAATGAACCGCCAACTTATCCAGCACGATTTTACGCAGCGGATGCCCTTCCAGCCGCAACCCATCTCTGGGAACTTCCACACACACATTCACACTCATACACTATGGACAATTTAGCGTACCCAATTCACCTGTACTGCATGTCTTTGGACTGTGGGGGAAACCGGAGCACCCGGAGGAAACCCACGCGAACCCAGGGAGAACATGCAAACTCCACACAGAAACGCCAACTGACCCAGCCCAGCCGAGGTTCGAACCTGCGACCCAGCGACGTTCTTGCTGTGAGGCAACAGCACTACCTACTGCGCCACTGGGTTGCCCATATGTAATGATACAAATGATAAATAGTGTGTACATGTATCCTGACATGTTTGATCTTGTTGCTTTAAGCTGAAAATGTTTTGGACCCCGTTGACGTCACATATGTTTGAGTGAGTGTTGATGTGTGTGTTTGCGTTTGTTTTCAGGCAAGTTTCAGTCCTTTGACGTGACGGGAACGGGAATGATTTCAGTGAACTGCAGACAGGTAAGAACATGCGAGAATACACATGAACACACACACACACGTGCACAGTCTCTCACACACAAACACACGCACACAAATGTACATATACTGTACACATATCACGTGTGCATACACACACAAGCATACTCACTCACACAAATGGATGCACGAACACACTAAAACAGACACAGATGCACATACACTCGCACACACTATAACATACACGCACACACACTCAAATATTCAGACACACACATACATAGAAATGCACACATACACACATTACATAGAGTACACAAACTCACACACTTACACACACTACAACATACGCGCACACATACATACAAATGCACGCACACAGTATATACACAATGTGCCAAACTCACACACACATACAGACAGACAAACTCTAGAAGCACACACACTAAAACACATAAACACACACACTAAAACACACATTAAAACACATACACACACAAATGGATGCACAAACACACTAAAACAGACACGGATGCACATACACTTGTACACACACTATAACATACACGCACACACACTTAAATATTCAGACACACACACATACATAGAAATGCACACACACACACACACACACACACACACACACACACACACACACACACACACACACACACACACACACACATTACATACAGTACACAAACTCACACACTCACATACACACACTATAACATACACACAAACACATACAAGTGCACACGCACACATTACACACAGTACCAAACTCACACACACATACAGACACACTCTACACGCACGCACACTAAAACACACATTAAAACACATACACAGAAATGCACACACAAACAGACACAGACACACACAGAAACACTGTAACAAATACACATACACACTAAAAACACAGACAAGCACACACACAGACACTATAACATACACACACACACACACACACACATTAAAACACACACAGAGGCACATTGTAATAAATACACATACACACTAAAAACACAGACAAGCCCCCCCCCCCCCACACACACACACTATAACACACACACTACATGCAGTGCACTTACTCACTCTCTCACACACACACACACACACACACACACTAAAACCCATACACAGACATGCACACACACAGTAACAAACACAGAGACAAGCACATACACTTACACACAGACTTACTGTAATACACACACTTACAAACAAACACACACACACTAAAACACATACACAGACATGAACACACACACATTAAAAAACACACAGACAAGCACACACACTTACACAGACACCCTATAACATACATACACACCCACACACACACACATTAAAACACACACACACACACACACACACACACACACACACACACACACACACACACACACACACACACACACACACACACACACACACACACACACACACACACACACACACACACACACACCCTACATACAGTACATAAACTCACACAAACACATTTAAACACATGCATTAAACACATGCAAACACAAACACTTTCTGTACACACAGATACACACTATAACACACATACTTACAAACAAACACACACACTAAAACACATACACAGACATGCACACAAACACATACACAATAAAAAACACACAGATCAGCACACACACTTACACAGACACCCTATAACATACATACACGCCCACACACACACATTAAAACACACACACACACACACACACACACACACACACACACACACACACACACACACACACACACACACACTACATACAGTACATAAACTCACACAAACACATTTAAACTTGTACACGCATGCAAACACAAACACATGCTGTACACACAGATACACACTATAACACACTTACAAACAAACACACACACTAAAACACATACACAATAAAACACACAGATCAGCACACACAACACTTACACAGACACCCTATAACATACATACACGCCCACACACACACATTAAAACACACACATTAAAACACACACACACACACACACACACACACACCCTCTACATACAGTACATAAACTCACACAAACACATTTAAACTTGTACACACATGCAAACACAAACACATGCTCTACACACAGATACACACTAAAACACATACACAGACATGCACACACACACATTAAAAAAACACACAGATTAGCACACACACTTACACAGACACCCTATAACATACATACACGCCCACACACACACATTAAAACACACACACACACACACCCTACATACAGTACATAAACTCACACAAACACATTTAAACTTGTACACACATGCAAACACATGCTGTACACACAGATACACACTAAAACACATACACAGACATGCACACACACACACATTAAAAAACACACAGATTAGCACACACACTTACACAGACACCCTATAACATACATACAAGCCCACACACAAACATTAAAACACACACACACACACACACACACCCTACATAGAGTACATAAACTCACTCAAACACATTTAAACTTGTACACACATGCAAACACGCAAACACATGCTATACACACAGATACACACAATAACACACATACACACATACAAAAGAACACACACACTAAAACACATACACAGACATACACACCCACACACACACACACATTAAAAAACACACAGATCAGCACACACACTTACACAGACACCCTATAACATACATACACGCCCACACACACACATTAAAACACACACACACACACACACACCCTACATACAGTACATAAACTCACACAAACACATTTAAAACACATACACACATGCAAACACAAACACATGCTGTACACACAGATCAGCACACACACTTACACAGACACCCTATAACATACATACACGCCCACACACACACACACATTAAAACACACACATTAAAACACACACACACACACACACACACCCTACATACAGTACATAAACTCACTCAAACACATTTAAACTTGTACACACATGCAAACACAAACACATGCTGCACACACAGATACACACTAAAACACATACACAGACATGCACACACACACACATTAAAAAACACACAGATTAGCACACACACTTACACAGACACCCTATAACATACATACAAGCCCACACACAAACATTAAAACACACACACACACACACACACACCCTACATAGAGTACATAAACTCACTCAAACACATTTAAACTTGTACACACATGCAAACACGCAAACACATGCTATACACACAGATACACACAATAACACACATACACACATACAAAAGAACACACACACTAAAACACATACACAGACATACACACCCACACACACACACACATTAAAAAACACACAGATCAGCACACACACTTACACAGACACCCTATAACATACATACACGCCCACACACACACATTAAAACACACACACACACACACACCCTACATACAGTACATAAACTCACACAAACACATTTAAACTTGTACACACATGCAAACACAAACACATGCTGTACACACAGATACACACTATAACACACATACACAGAAATGCACACACAAACAGACACAGACACACACAGAAACACTGTAACAAGTACACATACACACTAAAAACACAGACAAGCACACACACATACACAGACACTATAACATACACACACACACACACACGCACACACACATTAAAACACACACAGACTAGCACACAAAAACACACACACAGGCACATTGTAATAAATACACATACACACTAAAAACACAGACAAGCACACACACACACACACACACTATAACACACACACTACATGCAGTGGACAAACTCACTCACACACACACACTAAAACCCATACACAGACATGCACACACACAGTAACAAACACAGAGACAAGCACATACACTTACACACAGACTCACTGTAATACACACACTTACAAACAAACACACACACTAAAACACATACACAGATATGAACACACACACATTAAAAAACACACAGACAAGCACACACACTTACACAGACACCCTATAACATACATACACCCCCCCACACACACACACACACACACATTAAAACACACACACACACACACACACACACCCTACATACAGTACATAAACTCACACAAACACATTTAAACACATGCATTAAACACATGCAAACACAAACACTTTCTGTACACACAGATACACACTATAACACACATACTTACAAACAAACACACACACTAAAACACATACACAGACATGCACACAAACACATACACAATAAAAAACACACAGATCAGCACACACACTTACACAGACACCCTATAACATACATACACGCCCACACACACACATTAAAACACACACACACACACACACACACACACACACACACACACACACACACACACTACATACAGTACATAAACTCACACAAACACATTTAAACTTGTACACGCATGCAAACACAAACACATGCTGTACACACAGATACACACTATAACACACATACACACACTTACAAACAAACACACACACTAAAACACATACACAATAAAACACACAGATCAGCACACACACTTACACAGACACCCTATAACATACATACACGCCCACACACACACACACATTAAAACACACACATTAAAACACACACACACACACACACACACCCTACATACAGTACATAAACTCACACAAACACATTTAAACTTGTACACACATGCAAACACAAACACATGCTGTACACACAGATACACACTAAAACACATACACAGACATGCACACACACACACATTAAAAAACACACAGATTAGCACACACACTTACACAGACACCCTATAACATACATACAAGCCCACACACAAACATTAAAACACACACACACACACACACCCTACATAGAGTACATAAACTCACTCAAACACATTTAAACTTGTACACACATGCAAACACGCAAACACATGCTATACACACAGATACACACTATAACACACATACACACATACAAAAGAACACACACACTAAAACACATACACAGACATGCACACACACACACACACACACATTAAAAAACACACAGATCAGCACACACACTTACACAGACACCCTATAACATACATACACGCCCACACACAAACATTAAAACACACACACACACACACACACACACCCTACATACAGTACATAAACTCACACAAACACATTTAAACATGCAAACAAGCAAACACAAACACATGCTGTACACACAGATACACTCTATAACACACATACACACACTTACAAACACACACACTAAAACACATACACAGACATGCACACACACACACACATTAAAAAACACACAGACAAGCACACACACTTACACAGACACCCTATAACATACATACACGCCCACACACACACCCTACATACAGTACATATACTCACACAAACACATTTAAACACGTACACACATGCAAACACGCAAACACATGCTCTACACACAGATACACACAATAACACACACACACAAACAAACAAACAAACATGGACACACACTCAGTAATTCCTCCTCTGTGTGCGGTGTGTGTGTATGTGTGTGTAATCTGTCTTCTTCTTTCTGCCTCCTGACTGACAGTTATTGCGTGAGTCAGAGATGATCATTATCCTGTGATGATTGTGATTCATTCACTGTTGAGCTCATCAATATGGATGAGTGTTTGTAACTCTTCTCTTGATTTGTAGTTTCTGCACATGACGATGTACAACTGATCCCAGAGCAGCGAGAAGCTCCACGCCTGCTGTATCTGTAGCTGATGCTGATGGCCAGTACAGTCCTGCTGTAACACACAGACATGATGAGGAGCAGCTACTGTAAATAACACACAGCACTGGAGAACACTGCAGCTTTGTTGTACTGCAGACAGTGGACGGGTGATTGCTGAATTAAAATACATTTTAAAAATCAGCAAAATTGGTGTAATATTTTTAAATAGCAAGCATATCAAATTTATTATTAATAATAAATGAATTAATTTTAAGGGGCGACACGGTGGCTCAGTGGTTAGCACTGTGTCCTCACAGCAAGGTCACTGGTTTGAGCCCCGGCTGGGTCAGTTGGCATTTCTGTGTGAAGTTTGCATGTTCTCCCTGTGTTTGTGTGGGTTTCCTCTGGGTGCTCCAGGTTTCCCCCACAGTCCAAAGACATGCGCTATAGGTGAATGGGGTAAGCTAAATTGGCCTTATTGTGTGTGTGTGTGAATGAGTGTGTATGGATGTTTCCCAGTGCTGGGTTGCAGCTGGAAGTGCAACCGCTGCGTAAAACATATGCTGGATAAGTTGGCGGTTCGTTCCGCTGTGGCGACCCCTGATTAATAAAGGGACTAAGCCGAAAGAAAATTAATGATAAATGTTACACATACACTCACCGGCCACTTTATTAGGTACACCTTACTAGCACCCTGTTGGCCTCTCTTTTGCCTTCAGAACTGCCTTAATCCTTCGTGGCATAGATTCAACAAGGTACTGGAAATATTCCTCAGAGATTTTGGTATATATTGACATGATAGCATCACGCAGTTGCGGCAGATTTGTCGTCTGCACATCCATGATGTGAATCTCCCGTTCCACCACATCCCAAAGGTGCTCTATTGGATTAAGTTCTGGTGACTGTGTAGGCCATTTGAGTACAGTGAACTCATTGTCTTGTTCAAGAAACCATCCTGAGATGATTCGCGCTTTATGACATGGCGTGTTATCCTGCTGGAAGTAGACATCAGAAGATGGGTACACTGTGGTCATAAAGGGATGGACATGGTCAGCAACAATAATCAGGTGGGCTGTGGCGTTGACACGATGCTCAATTGGTACAAATGGGCCCAAATTGTGCCAAGAAAATATCCCCACACCATTAAACCACCACCAGCAGCCTGAACTGTTGAAACAAGGCAGGATGGATCCATGATTTCATGTTGTTGACACCAAATTCTGACCCTACCATCTGAATGTCGCAGCAGAAATCGAGACTCATCAGACCAGGCAACATTTCTCCAATCTTCTATTGTCCAATTTTGGTGAGCCTGTGTGAATTGTAGCCTCAGTTTCCTGTTCTTAGCTGACAGGAGCGGCATCCGGTGTGGTCTTCTGCTGCTGTAGCCCATCTGCCTCAAGGTTGGACGTGTTGTGTGTTTAGAGATGCTTTTCTGCAGACCTCGGTTGTAACGAGTGGTTATTTGAGTTACTGTTGCCTTTCTATCAGCTGGAACCAGTCTGGCCATTCTCCTCTGACCTCTGGCATTAACAAGGCATTTGCGCTCACAGAACTGGCTCTCATTGGATATTTTCTCTTTTTCTGATCATTCTCTGTAAACCCTAAAGATGGTTGTGGGTGAAAATCCCAGTAGATCAGCAGTTTCTGAAATACTCAGACCAGGTCTGGCACCAACAACCATGCCACGTTCAGTCACTTAAATCACCTTTCTTCCCCATCCTGATGCTCGGTTTGAACTGCAGCAGATCGTCTTGATCATGTCTAAATGCCTAAATGCGTTGAGTTGCTGCCATGTGATTGGCTGATTAGAAATTTGCATTAACAAGCAGTTGGACATAATAAAATGGCCGGTGAGTGTAATTATACAATATAAAATAATGGAAATACATATATTATATATTGTAGTCTCATATATTATATATATTATAATATATAAAATATATAGTATACATACCAACATTATTTTCCAACTTTGTATATTTAAATTAAACCAAATGTCCCTAATTTTGGTGATTTGAATAAATGTCACTGTAAAAAAAAAAAAACATTTCTCTTGTCTCTGGAGGCATGTGCTGTTAATATTTATGACAGTGAGAACGTCTGAGAGCACAAATACCTTCAGCAATATGCCAGATAGTGAAGTATGTGTGGATTGGATGAGTTCAGGAGTCTTACATAAGCTCTGGCTCTGTCAAATGTCCAAGCAGTGATTTTAACACACAAACACACTCCATAATAAGCGGCTGATCGGTATTTAGAGCTCACATACCGGGATCAGTCTTTTCAGCTCACCACGGCTGCATTTATTTGATCAAAAATACAGTATAATTTATTCATTCATTCATTATCCTTTGGCTTAGTCTTTATTTCAAAGGTTGCCACAGCGCAATGAACCGCCAACTATTTAAAACATATGTTTTACACAGCGGATGCCCTTCCAGCTGCATTCCAGTTCTGGAAAACACCAATACACAATCACATTCACACACACTCATACAATATGGCCAGTTTAGTTCATTTAATTCACCTATAGCGCATGTGTTTAGACTGTCGGGGAAACCGGAGCACCCGGAGGAAACCCACGCCAACACAGAACATGCAAACTCCACACAGAAATGCTAACTGGCCCAGCAGGGACTCGAACCAGGGATCTTCTTGCTGTGAGGCGCCAGTGCTAACCACTGAGCCACTAGCCTTGAAGAGCAGAATACACATATATTTAAAACAAATAAACACTTTCTGATGCCAATATGTAGACTGGTCGTTTCTAACAGAACACACACCCTATAATGCGTGAGAAGTGTGTGTGAAGCAGGTTAAGCGTGTGTTGTGGAGAATGTAAACAGCAGCGTATGGTGGATGTGCTCATCTGTGCAGTGTTGACCCACTTCAGGCCCCTTTGACAGACAATATGAATTTTTAATGCCAGGTTTAAGCAGCTTATATCTGCCAGAGTAACAGACTGCTTTAACAACTATATTAGAGTCCATTCACAGTCCACTGTTTTTATTCCAACAATGTGTGTTAATACTGTATACAGAGCCATTCAGATGAAGAGCAGGAAAACAACACAAGCGGCTGCGGAGGGTTTCGTGGAAAATCTATGAATTATAGATCAAGTCTTTCTGTGTGTGTGTGTGTGTGTGTGTGTGTGTGTGTGTGTGTGTGTGTGTGTGTGTGTGTGTGTGTGTGTGTGTGTGTGTGTGTGTGTGTGTGTGTGTGTGTGTGTGTGCGTGTGTGTGTGTGTGTGTGTGTGTGTGTTAGAAGAGACAGGTTACACTGTTCTACACACTCAAATATACAGTTGAGGTCAGAATTATTAGCCCCCTGTTTATTTTTTTTCCCAATTTCTGTTTAACGAAGAGAAGATTTTTTCAACACATTTCTAATCATAATAGTTTTAATAACTCATTTCTAATAACTGATTTATTTTATCTTTGTCATGATGACAGTAAATAATATTTGACTAGATATTTTTCAAGACACTTCTATACAGCTTAAAGTGACATTTAAAAGCTTAACTAGGTTAATTAGGTTAACTAGGCAGGTTAGGGTAATTAGGCAAGTTATTGTATAATGATGGTTTGTTCTGTAGACTATCAGATAAAATATATAGCTTAAAGGGGCTAATAATTATGACCTTAAATTTGTTCTTAAAAAATTAGAAACTGCTTTTATTCTAGCCGAAATAAAACAAATAAAACTTTCTCCAGAAGAAAAAATATTATCAGACATACTGTGAAAATTTCCTTGCTCTGTTAAACATCATTTAGGAAATATTTAAAAAAGAAAAAAAAATTAAAAGGGGGGCGAATAATTCTGACTTCAACTGTAGATTAAATTTAATTTCAGGTGCTTTATAAAAACACACATTTTTCATGCTTTTGCTAAAACAAAATAGCATTTTTTGTATATTAAGTATTGAAATGTGACTGTTGAAATATGTAAATTAATCATTCATTAATTTTCCTTCAGCTTATTCGCCAACTTATCCAGCATATGTTTTACACAGCAGATGCCCTTCCAGCTGATATGATAGCTGTGTAAATAAGAGTGTATGGGTGTTTCCCAGTGATGGGTTGCAGCTGGAAGGGCATCCGCTGCGTAAAACATAAGCTGGATAAGTTGGCGGTTCATTCCGCTGTGGTGACCCCTGATTAATAAAGGAACTAAGCCAAAAAGAAAATGAATGGAAACCAAATTTGTTTTTAATCAATTAAAAAACACAACTAAAACAAGAAAAGCTTAAACTAAAATTAAATGTATCACATATAAGTGTGAGTATTTTATATATATATACTCACAGTCCACAGGAAGATATTCTAAGACAGACGCGCTCTGACGGAGCTGTTCAACGTTGCTGTCAGCGATCTCCCAATAATATCCAGCTGCAAACTCAACCGCCACGGTGTTTTAATAGATTTATGGTGTTTTACTGTGTTTTACATTTGTCTGTGTATTTTTGAATAGTACATATTCAATAGGAGATATTCAGTCAGTCCAGTTTAAAGCAGAAGCTGGTCTTTTGCAATCTGCCTGTTGACCTTTGGTTCTCTTTGAATCTGTGTATCTAAAAAATAAATAAATAAATTATATATATATATATATATATATATATATATATATATATACACACACACACACACACACACATTTATATATCAGATTATTAGCCCCCCTCTTTGATTTTTATTTTTTAAATATTTCCCAAATTTAAGCAAGGAAATTTTCACAGTATGTCTGATAATGTTTTTCCTTCTGGAGAAAGTCTTATTTGTTTTATTTTGGTCAGAATAAAAGCAGTTTTTAATTTTTTTAAGAACAATTTATGGTCAAAATTATTAGCCCCTTTAAGCCTTTAAATGTCACTTTAAGCTGTATAGAAGTGTCTTGAAAAATATCTAGTAAAATATTATTTACTGTCATCATGGCAAAGAAAAAAAATTATCAGTTATTGGCGATGACTTTTTAAAACTATTATGATTAGAAACGTGTTGAACAAATCTTCTCTTCGTTAAACAGAAATTGAAGAAAAAAATAAACAGGGGGGCTAATAATTCAGAGGGCCTAATAATTCTGACCTCAACTGTATATATATATATATATATATATATATATATATATATATATATATATATATATATATATATATATATATATATATATATATATATATATATATATATATATATATACACACACACACACACACACACACACATAGTTTTAGTTATATATATATATATAGAATTTAATGTAAACAAAATTATATATTTTTTTATAAAATGCTGATAATAGAAAATAATAGAAGGTACATCAAATCAGAATCAGAAAGAGCTTTATTGCCAGGTATGTTCACACATACGAGGGATTTGTTTTTGTGACAGAGCTTCTACTACAGCACAACAGAATTACAGAGACAGGACTAAAAACAGATAATAAATATATTTTAAAAAGTAGTGAATGCAAATATACAAATTGACAAGTGTATGTGCAGGTATATTACTATATACAACATTATATGTACAGCTGTTATGTGCAAATTGGCATGTAAAGTGTGTTGTTAAATAAGTGTATGTGTGTATAAAAGTGTATAGCAAGTAGTGATGTTGGTTCCACAATTATTATCATCAAGTGTTCATGAGATGGATTGCCTGAAATGTATAATATACTGTATATATATATATATATATATATATATATATATATATATATATATATATCAGTGTTTCCTCTAGGATTTTTTCCAGCAGTGGCGGCAGGACTTTTTTTTTACACAGATCTGCCAACTATTTCAAAGACAAATATTACACGCAGTATAACAAGTTGAGATAGTATTCATGTAATACGAGCATGCGAATCTCTTTGCTTGCGCGCCGATTTCCTCTGTTCGAGCACAGAACTTCTTGCACGCACTCAAATTTACACGTTCAAGTGCAGATCTTCTTGTGCTCTCTCCAGTAAGCGCTGCTGAAGCGAGATTTAGTGCGTTTTTGTGCGTTTTCCGACATCAACGCGTCCTGAAGTAAAGTGAAACGGCATTAAACTCCAGCAAGATAAAGTCATTGTATGCAGAGCCATTGACCTTTATCAATAAAGTATACTTATGGAAACTGTGTTCATCTTAACTGAAAGCTACGCCGTGTTTGCTAGACTCACGCACCTGTCAGTCAGTCTGTCAGAGAGTCAGTCAGCATGTCACCTTGAACAAATAGCGCACAGCACTACTACGGTTACAGAAAAGTTTGCACTGTTTACCTCTAATATGTTTTGGTGCGATTATAATCCGCTATAAAAAACACGACTAAATGTTTTAAATGAGAAGTTGTAATGTAGCCGTGGCGGGATGAATTTTGGCGTGGCGGCCCGCCACGAATGAATGAATGTAGCGGAAACCTTGTATATATATATATATATTCATTCATTTTCTTGTCGGCTTAGTCCCTTTATTAATCCGGGGTCGCCACAGCGGAATGAACCGCCAACTTATCCAGCACGATTTTACGCAGCGGATGCCCTTCCAGCCGCAACCCATCTTTGGGAAACATCCACACACTCATTCACACTCATACACTACGGACAATTTTAGCTTACCCAATTCGCATGTCTTTGGACTGTGGGGGAAACCGGAGCACCCGGAGGAAAACAAGTGAAACGCCAACTGACCCAACTGACCCAGCCCAGCCGAGGTTCGAACCTGCGACCCAGCGACGTTCTTGCTGTGAGGCGACAGCACTACCTACTGCGCCACTGCGTCGCCCATATATTTACAATATATATATACAGAGATGTATAGTAACGAAGTAGAACTACTTCACTACTGTACTTAAGTACTAAAAGGCTGTGTCTGTACTCTACTGGAGTATCGTTTTTTTCACCTACTTCTACTTTTACTTCAGTACATATTTTCGATGAGTTTAATACTTTTACTCCGATACATTTTTTTATGTGCTGCATCGTTACTCGTTACAATTATAAAAATGTTTTGAATCATTCCAAGCCCACATTATCACTGCCAGAGCAGCAGATGGCTCTGTCACAGCCTGTATATTATATTATAAATCGTAAACCATGGTTCTTTTCGTTCTGCTTAATCACATGCCCCAAAAAAGATATTTAAAATAAACAAAACAATATGTCTTTTGACTGCTTTCTTTAATAACTAAATAACACAATACTTGTACTTTTACTTTCAGTACTTGAGTAGAAAAATTTTAAATAAACTACTTGCAATACTTAAGTACAAAAAAAATTGAATACTTTAGTACTTCCACTTAAGTATTGCGCTTAAAGAGCACTTCAACTTCCACTCAAGTCACTTTTTTGAGAGAGCACTTGTACTTTTACTTAAGTCTGGGTCTCTAGTACTGTATACATCTCTGTGTATGTATATATATATATATATATATATATATATATATATATATATATATATATATATATATATATATATATATATATATATATATATATATATATATACATATATATATATATATATATATATATATATATATATATATATATATATATATATATATATATATATATATATGTATATATATATATATATACATATATATATATACATTTGTTCATTCATTCATTCATTCATTTTCTTTTCGGCTTAGTCCCTTTATTAATCCGGGGTCGCCACAGCGGAATGAACCGCCAACTTATCCAGCATGTGTTTTACGCACCGGATGCCCTTCCAGCCGCAACCCATCTCTGGGAAACTATATATTTGTTATTAAATAAAAGTTTAAATGAGCATTTCATACTAACATTTTAGAGAAAATGTCAGGCAGGTGGGCCTTCAAAAATTGATCAGAGAAAAAAGTGGGCCCAGAAGTAAAAAAAGGTTGAGAACCCCTGTTCTAAGATATTATAAATTATCGAGGGATTTAAAAAATATAAATGTGTTTAAATTCTTCAAATAAAACAAGTAAAACGGTTAATATTTCTAAAACTCTACATACAGCCTATGCATTTCCGGTTTATATTTTAAACATCAGCAGCTTTTCAGTCTTTACCATTAATCACACAAAAAATCCACATCTTCCAATCTAAAAATACCACCTTCCTGCAGATCCACCCAATCAGCCAGTCCGTGGGCGGAGCCAAGATCGAATAACTTCTGAATAAGTAAAGCCTGCTTTTAAATATTCATGAGTTTCCCGGGCCTACCTCCTCGGTGGGAGCGGCGCAGTTCTCCTACTCCATTTTTGTGAGACGGGTGTAGGAGCGCACTCTCGGCGGGGAGACTGTCAGTCCACGCAGCGGATACTGCACACCGAGCGACAAAGGCGAGCACCGGAGCCCGTTTTCTTTTCGTTTCTGGTTTAGGAAGAGTCTAGAAGTTTCAGCCCTCAGGGTTTTGACATGGTAGATTATCACGCCGTTAATAATCAAGGCCAGTATTCAGCAGGCGGGCCACCGACCTACATGGAGCAAGAGAACGACTGGGACCGGGACCTACTGCTGGACCCGGCCTGGGAGAAGCAGCAGAGGAAGGTAAGAGGCCTCATTTGGAGACTATTCCCGCTTTAGTGACGACTGCGGCATTCTTTTATATCTGGGGTTCTTTTAGAACGCGTTTTAGAACGCCGGCGCGCTTCGAATGTTACAATGTTTCGCGGGTTTCGAACGTTACAGTGTTACAATGTTTCAGTCGTGCGCGCGCGTGAGAGAGAGAGTGATACATTGTAACGGCTGAACCTGTTTTACTAGAGCGAGTTTCATTCGCCTTCTGCTGTTTTTCCTCCCTTCTTTCTCTGCTCTTTCTCAAAGACTCCTGGTTACAGCCAGACATCCGGATTTAAAATGGCAGTAGCGCTAGATATCACAGCACAGGAGCTTAAAATAGCTGCTGAAATGTGTTTCTGGAGTTTATCTGCTCTTCTGGAACGGAAAGATTAGCTTGAACGTGGAGGGAAATGAACACTGTTTTAGTTTTAGTCCGCTCTGTGGTGTTTTATCGTTGGATTGATGTGTGTGTGCGTGCGTGGTGTTGGATAATAGTTTTGAGGAATGCACTGGGGTTGTTGGATTGACGTTTTTGGGTGTGTGTCGTTTGGGGCAAAGACAGGCTTGGCTGATTTGCATTTTTTGGTGTGACAGAGAGAGAGTTTGAGAAAGGAGGGTCAAAGTTTGATTGAGTAAGTAATTAATATTTAACTCCCTGAAACCCCTTCTTCAAACACACACACTCGCTCTCTCTCACACACAGTCAAATATATCACATATATGTGGACAAAGTCATTGGCCTTCAGACCCCAGAGGTGTGACAGACCCATAAACAGGACATTCACTGGAGAAAGTCAAATGGAGGAAGAGATTGGCTGAATTATTGAGCGCGCCTCCTTCTTTTTCTACTTGTTTTGTCACACTTATGTTGCCGGATTTCTATAATTGTGCCTATCAAATAAATCTCATGCGAATTCTATGATCTTACCTATAAATCTAGTAAAATCACCATGCATCTTTTTTTAATCATTATTTAAAACCTCTTTTACTCCAAGGAATGCATAAAATATCCATACTACCTGGCCTATGTTGGTAAAATGTCACATCTGCCTCCCTGACAGTATTATACCGTAAACGGCACAAAAACTCAAGGGTGTGACTCAAAGTTTATTAGCCAATCAGTAACGCCCACTGCCTTTGAGCTATCTGATTGGAGGGAGTCGTTTAGGAGGGTGGAGTTTTTTGCTTGGGGGATGGGGTTGCCTAATTGTTATGTTTGCTATTGCATACTAACATTCTGCTCTTGCTACATTGTAAAACCGAACGTTGCAGCAGTAAGCTTTACTACCTTCAAATTGCATGTTGGGTTCAATGTGCTACATTTCTTTCTACAAGCTTGTAGAATACGCTAACTGTTTCTTAACTGCATTTTGTAGCTCTGGCTCTGTGCAAAAAATTTGAGAATCATACATTCAGTTAATAAAGGGCGTCAAACTTAATTTCTGGAGGGCCGCAGCCCTGTAGAGTTTAGTTCCAGCCCTGCTTCAACACGCCTACCTGTAGGTATCAAACAAGCCTAAAGCACTCAATGAGTTTGATCAGGTGTGCTTAATTAGGGTTGGAACTAAACTGCAGAGCTGCGGCCCTCCAGGAATTGAGTTTAGTATGCCATATCTTAACTTGCCCACTAGAAGTAGTAGAAAATATGCATGAATAAATCAAAAGTAGTGCTGGACACCTAATTATACTGCAATGATTAGGAGTGCCTGTGAATTTTGGACTGCAAAAAGGCTTATAAATGTGACTCTTGAATGGCAATTTCCTACTGTAAAACCCAAAAAGTAAGGTGATTAAAATCATTTGAGGAAACCGATTGCAGCAAATCATTTCAGTTCAAAAACTAATCCTAATGAGTACAGTGAACTTAACTAATTTGAGTAAACGAAGAAATTTGAGCACAGTAAAACCCAATCAATGAAGAGAACTCAAACCAACTGAGTACTGTAAAACTCAGTAAGTTAAGGCAACTTAAACCGTTTGAGGAAACCGATTGCTACAAACCATTTGAGTTAAAAACGAATCTATAGTAGTGTGAACTTACTCCATTTAAGTTGAAGTAATGAGGTATTTAATTAACTCATTACCTTCAACACTGAGTTCAAAACTCTTTTTAAATGTGTAGAATTAACTTTCAGTAAATTTTGAGTTAACCACACTCATTTCATTTGATAAAGTTGGGTTTTACAGTGTACATAAATACTTTACACACTGAGCAGTGTTGCGGAAATAATTGCTGTTATCAAACAGGTTTCACTTTCCCTACTATTGGTTCGTCAATAAGACCAATACAAACACACTTCAGCTCTGATTGCTGCCTCTAGTTACTAGGGTTGGGGGAAATATTGATAGACTGTAAAAATAAATCCTGGTTGCCTTAAATTGTTAAGCTGACTCAAATAACCTTATGAGTCCATTGAACTTGTATGATGTTAATCTGCCTTAAAACAGCTTGTGTAACTTATAAAATTAAGTTAAAACATGAATGACTTGGTTTAATAAGTTACAATGACTTAATCATATCTTCTCAGGACTAATGGATCATATCAGTTTTTTACAGTGTACAACATAGTATTGCAGTATTATGTATTAGCCCCTATCAAAATATCACCAATGTTTTACAATACTATTTGGTTGAATATTAAAATCAGTTTATTTATCATCCAGTTATTTACTGTACAAAACTTGTCAGTGAACTCTGAGGGCAAACAAAAAGATATTTTTTTTTTCATTAATTGTAATCAAATTAAAATGTTCAATTAATCGAGATTTTGATTTAAGGCCAAATCGCTTAGCCCTAAATCCAGTAGATGGCAGTGTTGATATTGTTTTTTTTTTTTTGTTTGGCTAGGTCATCTTTAGTAAGATCAAGTTCGTAAAAATAAAAATGGTGGCATCACTGAAATGTACAACCATTATATCAGTTTTTCATTAACACTAGAAGCTTAATATACGAAAATTAGTAATTTTTTAACTTTAAACCTGTTTTTTCCTAAGTGTGTATTAGGCATGGACCGGTATAAGATACTGACGGTATGATAGCTTTGGATAAAAATATCACGGTTTCACGGTATCATGATTACTGCTCTAAAATAAATTCTATTGAAATGTCTGGGTAAAAATCAAAACCCTTTTCCCCCCATTGAACACAATATATTTTATTTCGAGAAACATTTAAAATAGTTTGGAGCCGTAAACATGTCAGGATAATTAATTCAAATAAATCATTGACTTCTGCTGTCTTCATTAGTTTCAAAAACACTGATTTCTTTACAATTTAAAACGGCTATCTTTAATCTTGAATATCTTTTCTGCTGGAGATACTGTTTTACATAATAAAAAATCTTACATATACCATAGGAACAGTATAGCAGAAAATTTTGGCTGTTTTAAAACCTTGACTTTTTCAAACCGCAGTATAGCTTGAAAACGGTTATGGTCCCATGCCTAGTGTGTATATATTGTTTCTAACATTATTTCATTAAATTTTTTCTTGAATAGCCATAAGGGTCAAGTTGGCTGCATGCATTTCAACATGCTACTTTTTCTCGTGCGTTTGACTATGCATGCCTCTGTTGCCTTGCAACTTCTTGAACAAAAACAATTTTCTGATAGAATTTTTTTTTTTTTTTTTTACTATGGTAAAAAATCTTTGCTTTTCTGCTTGCGGGAATAATTAATGTACGCATGTTTGGGGGCCATCTAATAACATTATAGGCTGTTACATTTTTTATTTTTTTTCACATTTTCAGGTTAATGACTTCATAAAATATGGCCACAGACATTCAAAGAGATCCTGAACAACCTCAGTTTTTTTATTTTGTATTGTTTTCTGAGTTCCACTTATAACAGCGGTGTCCAAACTCTGTCCTGGAGGGCCGGTGTCATGGAGAGTTTAGCTCCAACCCTAATTAAACGCACCTGAACCAGCTAATCAAGCTCTTACTAGATATACTAGAAACTTCCTGGCAGGTGTGTTGAAGAAAGTTGGAGATAAACTCTCCAGGACACCGGCCCTCCAAGACCGAGTTTGGACACCCCTGACTTATAACGATATCAAGATTACGTAACATCATACCTTAGAAGTCCTCTATTTTCTACCAACACTGTTTGAATGGGCGTGGTCAATTGTACACTGATAATTAAACTCCCACTTCTCTGATTGGCTAACAGCTTTGCAAGTTGAAGATGTCATTCATCTATGGAGGCGGAGCTTATCCACACTATTACATCAAGTAGAACATTCCGTATTCTATCGTTTTGTCAGGCAGGATTCACTATGAGCTGATTTTAGAGGAAGAACAAGGTTTCGAGTTCTGAAACTTAGAGGAGGTTTCCTAATATTACTGTGACCTCTTGTAGGCCAAAAGAACGAGGGAAATTTGGTTTCTCAGTTCATGATTTTTAAAATCTCAATAGAAGCTACAAATTTTAAGTATGAGATAACAAAAATTATATTCAATGCAGTTTGTATGAACACTCAGAATGATCGCTATGACTATTCTAGTAGGTCACGAATTCTGGTACTTCCAGATGTGGGTCAGTTTGTCTGCTTGACAGTCTCATTGTGCATTGTAACATTAAATTTAGAGAAACCGAGAAAGGTTTCTGTTTAGTTAGAAGAGTTGTTGCCAAATTGACTTGTTTTTCTTTGAGGATATAGTTTAAAGTTGGAAAAAAGGTCATAAATTTGCCATATATCACTGTTATAAATCACAATAATATTGAATTGTGATAAATATCGTATTGTGGATGATTCCCACCTATTACCAGTCTTTTACCAAAAGCATTGAGATGCAAGATCCTCAAAGTATGTGCAGATCCAACAAGTATGTAAAAAACTTTATCAAACGTCCCTTTGACTTGCATTGGTCATAAAATTATGTTTTAGCTCTGGAATTTCTATTGCATGTATATTATACGCAGACCGAAGTTCACTTGTGATTACCAAACCAATGCATCTCTTCTAAAAACCCCACGCTGAGTTTCATTAGAGTCTCCATGCACCGTTGCCTATTCCGCTTGACCGAAACAAGGCGTGTGGAATTATACCGATGTCATCCCCTTATCCGTGACAGACATGAAATTACACCCCAACAAATGCCAAACGCCCTGCGACCGGCTACGACTTGCCTTTCTCCGCTCCACCCCAAGTTGTCTGAAAGGTCATTGAAGTGTTTCAGTCTCCCTTTGAGCAGCTTGTTTGGGCAGATATGAATTCAAATAAGAGACGGTGATTTTTGAACTGGCTTTGTTCTTGTTTTGTAGATAAGCACATTTAAATCCGGCAGCATTTGATAAGAGAGGCTGCTGTAAACCTTTTGCCCTTGTGCACTGAGGTTATTTTGGTGTATTTTCATTGACTTTGAAAACATATCAAGATTTGAAGATCGTGACTTTTGGTGTAGATGGTGAAGTTTATGGTTCCAGCAGTTTATCGTGATTTGTATTTAGTTTCTTAGAGTTGCTGGTAGTCTTTCTAGGTCTGTGCCCCATCAAACACTTCCAGATGTTTATGATGAGCATAATTGTCAGTGGTATATTATAAACAGATGATTTTTCTGGCTTTGCATTCTGATTGGGCGAACCGCATTCTAATCCGCTAAATTCTTCTGTCGCTTGGCAACAGTAAACAGAAGTGTTACTTTTGTATTAGGGGTGAACAATATATTGATATCGCAATGTGTGCATCTGCAATAGTCACATTTCAGGATTAGATTATTTATTAAAAGATAAAGATATTATTATTTTAAATGATTTGTACAGACCATATTATTTGACATTTATTTGCTCAATTTTCATATTTGAATACTGTTAGACTCCCCCAAAAACATAAAGCACTGTTTATTTATTTATATATGCTTGTAATTTATTCTAATTTATGCAGATGCACTGTATAGATCATCCCAGTCCATCTAAATTAGGGAAGTCTTTCTAAATAGAGCTATTCAAATCACAATATATATCGTAGCAAAGCAAAATATCGCAATTTCAGATTTTTTTTGCCCTATTTTGTGTCATTGAGTAACTTGGAGTTTTATTCAGTTTTAACTGTATTTTCTGTAATTAGAATTTATATAAGTTAAACTTTAGGTCAGTTTCATGATTTTTTTATTCACGATGCATAGACTAAAAATATCTGTTAATTAAGTTTCTGAATTGCATTATAGCATCTTTTTTTTTTTTTTTTACGATTTGAACTTTTTATTGATTTCTTATTTCAAATTATGCAGATCAATATTAAATACAGAACATAAGCATAAAAGAAGAACAATACAAAATAAATAAATAAATAATGTCATAATTAAGGAACACAAACCAAAATACATACAAGGAAAAAAAAAGGGGGGGGTGGGAACCTGCTAATATCATAGGCTTAATTATTATTTTGTCCTAACTCTGAGATCCACTCTAAGTTTGGAGGTCTACTTGAAGATTTCCAGTTTTTTAACAATCACCCGTCTGCCTAGCATGATACAGCTCTGTATCCACTGTGATTCCACTTTATTCATGTGGCTTCAGGGATAGGGGTCACCAAGGATGTTTAAGCTTGGCCAAAAGTCATACTGGGTTGCTTTGTTGACTTTTGATGTTGAAAATTCAACTCTGCAGAGACTTATTGTTAATTTTAGTAGTTTGAAACGATCTATTTTGTATAAGAAATCATGTGTATACAGGAGTAAGTCATTAAAAAGTGTAAAATAACAGAAAACGTATTGGCAGTTTCTTACCAACTTGTTGTACTATAATTTACAAAACTAATCCAGACAATATATCACTTCAAATTATTAAAAATCTCAATAAAAATCGCTTTTTCAGAAAATATGTTGGAGGACAGATCAAAGTTCCATAATGCAAAATATAGACAACAGCTAATTAATGTTGACTCCCACTAAGCTATTCAAACCATGCCTGTGTGCGTTTGACCCCCATTTCCCGGCTCGTTTAAGAGGTGTGAGTGCTTCATACCGTGCCTGGATGCGATTTGGTTGGCCGGCCCTGGCCCGGTTGGAGGAGGTGTGTCAGAGCTCGGTTTGGTTGGGCTTTGGCGCCGTACACTTGTAGTGTGAACGCAAAGCACTCCTGAGCTTGACACTAAAGACGCAACGTCTTTTGCTTTTCAATGATCGCAAACTGTCATAGTTTATCAAGATGCAAACCCCCTCTCGCTGCACGTCAGCAAACCTCCTAATACGTGCAGCATGATGATGATTTTCATGCTAATTTCTGAGCATCAAAAGTGGTGGATCTGTTCGGCAAATATTTGACTGTGTCTCACTGCATCCCAAACGACTTAAAATAATACAAAACAATAGAACTAAAACAATCTCCACTGTACGGAGCGAGAGCGCTTCTCTTCTGTTAAACTGAACAGTTGCATCATCGATGATGTGAGCATACCCCGGCTCGGAAGGTAAAATGCAGTGTGAGTGCAGGTTGTCAGGGAGGGGCCGCAAACGGGCTTCAGCATGGTTTAAGGCAACTGTACCTAGTGTGAGTACACCCTTAATGTCCTTTTTTTTACAGCATATACAATTTAAATGTTTTTCACTAAATAAAAATGAAAAATACTTTCTTATATTAGTGTAAACTACATGATATATTAAACATTTATAATTTTATTTCAGCCAGTTGCATATATTTAAATGACATTTATTTCAGCGTGAAATCTAAATAATTGTAGTTTCAAGTTTTTCATTTTGGTCACCTACAAATACCAGACAATATTCCCTTTGAAAAGAATTCACCATATTATGTTTTACTCCATTGATGTTGGCATCAGAATAATAAAGCACTCAAGTCTTTGTGTATATTAGGCATATTTTTTTACCCACACTTAAGAAACTCGAGGGTTCAGGATTTAGACCATTTTTTGCATGTAAAAGATTCTGTACTGCATGTCCTCGAGTGTCTTATTGCTTTACAGCACTGTTAGAGGTCACAAAATAAAGATTCCAGAAAGCCAATAACAGGCCAAATTAAAAGCCTTGAGTCATGAGGACTTGTTGTTTGTGGATTCGGTGTGAGTTTGGCTCTGTATAAAGGTCTCACTCTCCATCTTTTATGTCTGTTTACAGTGAAATGAACACGGCAGCGAGTGAAATCCAATCACATGCTTCTAGAATGAACATTGACTGGACTGTAGACTAAACTAGACACTCGCTACCGATCCCGAGTCTCGTTCCTCTATTAAACAGTGGGATTCATTCTGAAAAGTTCAGCACATTGGCTGCTCTCCAAACACCTAGTAAGCTGTTGCACTGTCTGCTGCCTAAATAGGCAGTTGTCTTCTCAGGCAGCGTTTTAATGGAAAGGTAAACTCATAAGTGACTCATTTTGGAGTGCTTTAGAAATGGAGAACCTTATAAGTGACTCATTTTAGATGGTTAGTTTGTGTTTCTCATACAAATATGGTCAAGTAAAAAAACAAGTTGTGAATTTAAGTGCATTTAAGAGTTTTTATTTCAAAAAGTTTATTAAAATTAATTTTAATGTTGCATAGGCCATTTTTAGTGCGTTGCACTTATCGATAGTCTAGTATAAAAACAAATATTTGGTACAAAAGTTACTATATGTTGTTATAAGTAACATTTTGTTGCTTAGTTTTGGTATTCCATAAAATAATATTTACATGAAACTATATTATATTATTTTATAAGCTTTATTTAATAAATAAACATTAATTTGTGTGACAACATTTGGACAAAAAAGTGGAGAACAAGTGGAAACTAAGGGTTTCATTTTAGTATTTTTTTATGTTATATAATATGAAGTAATTTACTATGGTATTATTGCATTTACCACTTTTTAATCAACTAATAATTTAAAGTCATTTAAAATGACACATCACTGGAAAAAAAATCATATATGTGTGTGTATTAGGGCTGCACAATATATAATTTTGGCATGAATATCGCAATGTGCGTGTCTGCAATAGTCACATCGCAGGATATGCAATGTTAAATTGGGATTATAGCCAATCAACTTATGAGAATACATGAGATTTGTGGAGCCATTGCAATCTGTAACCATAACATAACAGTGAAACTGTCATTTGTATGTGTTTTAAAGGCATTTTAAGAAAGTTTAAAGCATTCAGGCTATAATAATGTAAAACATTTGTAACTTTAATGAAGAAAACGTTATTTCTGTCATTTATTAAAACAATGAAGACTATACAGTGTTTACATTACTACATTTCTATATCTGAATACTGTTTGACTATCTGGAAAACTTTGATTCACTGGTTTATATTTCTGCGTGCTGTTTGTGTTGTTCTGCAATAGCACTTCCAAAACACTAGCTGGCGGTGAAGTTTTTATGTTCATCTGTGTCGAGTTTCTTCGTGGGTGTGTTGTTTTTTCTGAACGCTACTTGATGTACAAGAAGTTAAAACTCGCCAATTCAGAGGCGGGAACAGGCAAACGTGCAACGACTTTAATCATAAGGTAAACACAAAACCAAACTTTCCACCTGGAGCCCCTTCACAGGATTTAACACTTGTAAACACTTGCTCCAACGGGTGGGGTCACACCCCTAATATATATATATATATATATATATATATATATATATATATATATATATATATATATATATATATATATATATATATATATATATATATATATATATATATATATGAGATATTAAATATCCTTACAGATGCCAAATCTATACATTTTACAAGTTATTTATCAAATTTTTTGAGACAAACATTTTTGGTAATATGCTTCCTGTGTATAAAATGACCTAAACAAACTCTTGTTTTAAAACGTTATAAAACTTAAATCATTATATCGAAATTTTATCTAAAAATTTTAATTGTCTAAAAGACTATTCTCATTATTTTGGAAATTGCTGTGTCTCCCCTCCGGATCAAAATTGTTTTGAACATGATATGAGGATTAAAAAAGCATAATAAATGCTTTATAATGGTTCTATAATTCATGTTAACTAATGCATGTGGAATCTTGCGGTAAATGTTTGCTCATCTCATGCATTTCAGTTTCAGTATGAAAGAAGTTTAAAAGTAGATGCAGTTTACTAAGTGTGACTACTTGCGAGTTCCATTAGTGTGTGTGTGGTTTATTTATGCTCTGCTTCACCTCTTCAGATTGCTATATTTGGTGTGAGACGGCGTCTTGTGGTATTTCAGTAGCCTCAGCCTCTGTCATGTTTGGTCAATGAGTGTGTGTGAGAGTCGTTGTGTTTCCATGCTCTGCTTGCTGGAGACTTTTTATCTTTTATTTTATGCAGACTCACAGATTGTGTCCCAGTGGGCAGACGTCCATGTCTTCTAAAGGGAGTTTGAGTTATTGAATAACCATTGCAGATATACTGCATGTTGAGCAGAAAAGCATCAATGCACTTACATATGCACTCTTTTAATTTGGACATCTTGAAGTGAATAGATCATTTGCATAAACTGATTACTGATTTTATATTGATTTAAATCATGCATTGAGTTCATCAGCAAAAAAACTAATTAATGAACATAAGAATGGAGTTATTAGTTTGTGCTAATAACTGTTTAAGTGTTGCATGTAATGATATTTTCTAAGTTTGCATTACTCCTTTTTGTTTCTAAACCTTGATTATTATTATTTTTGCCTTTTGGTTTGCTGCCAAAAAGAGTAAAGATGTGCAATTATTGAAGAGAAAATTGCTATTTAATCACAATGAATGTATGTTATTAGAGAGCATTTTTATTCAGGAAATATTTTAAAAAGCTGTCTTCTGGAGGACTTTTATGATACGTCACTGATCAAACTGAAACAACTTGACTTTTTATCATTGTTATTTGTATATGTATTTTTTGTACAATTAATTATTAAGAAAGCGGATTGTAAATTTATATATTGAATATTTTGTACAAGTGTTGCCATGAATTAGGGCTGCACGATATTGGAAAAAAACTGACATTGTGATATTTTGTTTATCTGCAATTTATATTGCGGTATGAGTAAAATTTCAGAAGATCACTTTAGTAAATCTATTTGGAAATAATTGACCAATTACTAGTTTGACTGAGATATTATAGGTGAATGTATGTTTGCATAAAATATACAAAATTACGCCAAAATACATTGTCAGCAAACTAAAATAAACATTGCTTTATGAGTTTAACAGTATTGAAGTAGAGAAATTCAATAATCAAATGTAAAATAACACTGCATGTAATCTTCATGATTACTTTGTTAAAGTGGCAAACTTTATAGTGCATTGTGTTCAAATGGTTTAAATTCACTTGAAACCTTAGTCACAGTAAGGGATGGGTGGTATTTATGATGCATGTATTTCAAATAAGTATTTTAAATCCAAAAAAGTATTTTGTAATTTGTATTTTATGTGGTTTATGAAAATGGGTTAATATTTTGTATCAAAATACTTTAGTGTCTTGTATTTTTGTATTTTTAAAATACTGTAAAATACTTCATCAACCTACATCATATAAATGCACCCTCTGATTGGTGCTTTGGATGTTATTGGCCTCCATTTAAAGAACAATTGAAAAAAACCGCAGAAGTAATAATAGTAGTTGTGGATTGCTCATGCCAAATGTTTGTCGTTAAAACAAACAACATAAAAAATAAGTCCTGCAGTGGTGATTCCTACAATACTTCATTAGCGGTTTCAAATGCCAGTAATCGATCAGTAAGTCCACTGTTTAGTTAAGAGCAAAGATGTAAGCCTTAAGATGTCACAACATATAAAACACAAATATTTAATAATCAAAAACTCCTAGATACAGTTTTTACATTGAGTATTGAAGCGTTCAATAGCAACAAAAAATGATTTCTGAAAAATTCTGTGAACAAAAATTTTAAATTAACTCTTTAATTAGCACCTTTTTAAAATATTAAGAGGTTGAATAATCATTGTACAGAGATGATGGCAATTTTACTGGCCACATTCGCTATCAAACATAGTTTACTTTCCTTAGTTTAATTGGAAGGTTTGATCGAATAGGTTTAATTATTAAAAGATTTGCGAATAAATGTCATGCTCCTCTGACAAAGTATTTTGTAGTATTTTTAAAATGTAAAATACTGTATTTTATTTTGTTACATTTTTGGCTGCTGCATTTTGTAGTTTATTTTGATACACCTAAAATTAAGGTATTAAGTATTTTATTTTAAAATGCATTTTAATGTATTTTTGCCCAACCCTGGTCACAGTCATCATCAAAATAAAAGTAAAAAATCGTTCACACTATTATATTAGGGTTAAACTTTGCAATCAGATCATGTGCTCTGAACTGTAGTCCCTGGTTAATTTTAATCCCAACTTGACGTTAAAGATCTTGCGATGAGACTATTGCAGATTCGTACATTGCAATATCAATGCTGAAACGATTTATTGTGCAGCCCCTACCATGAATATAGCCAATGCTGCTATGGCGGCATTAAAGCATAAATAAATAAACTGTATTTAATAGCATGCTAATAAAATAATGCAATATTCAGTATGCGATACATTATTTAAAAGAAATGATAACCCAAATATTTTATATAATTTGAGGGAAATGAAACCCTCGCTGCAACTACTGAAAGTGAACAACCATTTTTAACTGTTGCATAAAACAAATACGACATTTTAACAATGTAAACAAAAATAAATGTGATTAATATCACCACCACTTTGCTCCATTGGCATAGTTTTATCAACCTAAAAACTTGTTTACTTCTGTGCTGTCTCGTTTCCTTCTGAACGTGGCTTGCTCATACAGTACTTCAGCATCCAGACTAAAATCCTTACAGGTTTTTGGGCAGGAAAACCAGCTCTGCTTGTTTGTAGAGATGTGTGTTGACGTGTAACTACATTTCCTGATGTGCTGAACAGTCAGAGCATGAACTAATGACAGGCACGCACTTGTATTAAATAGCACTTTTATCACTAACTAGGGCTGCACAATATTTTGCAAAAGTATTGTTATCGCGATAAATAGTATATGCAGTATATATATCGCAGACGTGTGGTAAGTGACATTTATATTATGAATTAGTAGTTTATTTAAATTTGACCAATCAGATGGGGCCTTGCTATCTTCATTCCCCCCTCCCCAGTAGTTGCTGTTCTGCTATTGGCTGGAATTTCCCAAAGGTGCACTCAGAGCTGAACGCTAAACACTAATGGCGGGGGGTCGAGATGAGATGGGAAAATGACAACAGCCAATCAGAGTCAGAATATCTGCGCAGGTTTTGCACATAGTGTTTTAAAGATTACCCCAACAGTATTTTTTTATCTTAATTACGATTAATTAGATCTGATAACTATATTTTACTTGCTTATTTTAATATTTCATAAATAAAACATAAGCAAATAAAAATAGAATTTTTTTCTTAGGGAAATGTTTTATCGTAAGAAATATTGTTACAGCAATGTTAGACGATATCGCATATTTTTCCAGTATCATGCAGCCCTATTGCAAACCATTGTGAATGCGATTACTTATAAATAAAATATGCACATTTTTGATCATTTTGATAAGTTGTGCAACCCTATAACAGAGCTTAATCTGTGTTTTTAGCTGTAGTTAGTGTTATGTTGTAACTACACATGCAAATGGTGCACAAGAGTGTATTTATATAAGAAAGAGTGTTTTAGTGCATGATTGTTGGCGTCAGTTGTTGTAGTATAGTACGTGCATTTCAGTTTAACACCGTTTAATTTCGTCTGCATTTAGTGTGAATGTGGTTTAGTCTCCAGAGCATCACTGAACTTCTTTTTGTCACTATATACGTGTTTCACACAGTCTTATTCTTCAGCAAGAAGTGTGTGTGTGAGTTCCTGTAGGGTCGAATGTGTGAATCTGCTCTAATCGTTCAGTATAATGCTTTATTCTTCATACCTGGAAGTTGGAACAAAGAGGGCTTAATCAAATCCTGCTGGTTTGTGGTAATGAAGTGCTTCTGTGTTTCTGCAGTGTGAGGAGATGCATGGAAGAGGTTTAATTTGCAAATGAATCTGAAGCTGCGGTGGCATTTTTCTGTGCTCACTTGGATGCATCTTTTTTGAGATGTCATGACTGTAGCTTTTCATTTCTATGCTGCAGACTAGGACTGCACTATATATTGCAAAATTATGATGTTTTATTGCAGAGGATGAGCTATTGAAGACACAAAGATACTCTTTTATATTGCTTATTTCTTGCAAACTAGGGCACAACATATTATTGTTGTTACGATAAAAGAATATGCAATAAACGTATCGCAGATAGACCTGTCATAATAATCAATATATGAAGAGTTCAGATGCAAAAGCCGCTAACCGCCACTTCTGCCAAAAATGAGATAATGACATTGAGTGAATGCTTTAGGCACGTAGTACATGTTCAACAAATAGATTTGCTTCTAATCATCCAAATCCCAGAGTCAGCGCATTCAGAAATAACAGTTTGTTGGCAAAAGCTGCTAAACGCCACTTGCCTTTGACAACAAAGCCGCTATATCCCGAGAACCAATCAGAAGGTGCAAATCGAATCATATGTTTTCAATTTAGTAGCGTGCTGATACGCCGGCTTTTATGAGGAGACGTATTCCGCTTTTGATTTAGATTTTAACGAACTAGATGAGGCTGTCCGACTGTCAGTGAATGGCAAATGAAAACATCCCTTACCTCAAAACTCATTATAAGAAAAAGAAAACACACTGTACAGTCGGAAGTGTTGCATGCATTCATAACGATTTTTTTACGCAGCAACGCTACTTTGAATGAGTCCGCTTTACTATACATTAAACGGCAACTGCGTTTTACGAAAGACTAAGTTAAGATGCCGTCCTTTTATCCCACATGGATGCTATGAGGATAAACAAGAGACCAAGACCTTGAGTATGGTGCAGGATGAATGAATGACAGCTTCTAAAATTGTCTGAGAGGCATCCCCTTTTTGCCCAGTAGGCCCACCTTGTGTTTTATTTGCTAATTTAAGCAACTTTTTAAAAGATAAATATAATGTATAAAACTATACATTATTTGTATTACTTCATAATATATACGCCTGATAAGCTTTTTATATTAATGGACAATGCAACGATATTGATGTTTCATAATGTTTTACACTACATTATTTGAATCTAACATGCTTAGTTTACAATGTTTGCCATGTTTACATTGCTCTGCTTACATTAAATCTAAATCCCAAATATCAGAAATGACAACAGAATGTTAAGATTTAATTAATGTCAGTTTTAATGTTATTGATTATTACATTTACTTAACAGATTTCATTAATTAATTTTCCCTTCAGCTTTTTACCTGGTTTATCACAGCGGAATGAACCGCCACTTGACAGATTTATGTTTTTTTTAATTTTAGGTGGTTTGTGTAATGTGTTTTATGTTTGGTAAAATAATTTCTCATTGCATCTTTAGTGATTTTTCAACTAAATATACGGTCTTGTCCCAACAAGTGGATTTAGAGAGTTTTGAACCTATTTTTGCAGTTGAATAGAAATCTATTTTCCATTCATATATTACTAAATATTTTGCTAATATTTAAAATTCTGTATTCTCTATTTTGCATTCACATACGCTATTAGAAAAATATTTTGTAGTGTTTAAATGGGCTTTGCTGCATATAATTAATTAAACTAAAAGTAAAATTATATTTATTACAAAGTGATTTTAAAAAATAGCACCTAAATAGTTTTGCAATTTGTGATCTGTTTTTTCTTTTCTTTTTTTTCAGTTGAATAAAATATTTTCTCTTCATATATTTCATAATTAAAGATTTCTAAAAAAACTTTGTAAAAGTCTCGTCTCGTTCTCGTAAACCCAATCTCGTGTCTCGTCTCGTGGAATAAGCGTCTTGTCACACCCTTATTAATTTACATTAATTAAATGCAAACATAGCTAATAAAACTAGCATTTACAAAGGAAATGTTACACCATAAGGAATATCGAATATCACAATAATCGTCAACAGTATCGCATATGGCATATCTTTCCAGTATCATGAAGCTCTACTGCAAACATTATAGAAGTATAGTCAGATAGCCATAAAAATTTGGTAGAATAGAATTTGGTTCATGATTAATTCAGATTTTTTTTAAACGTGAGCTATAAACACCTGTGTGTCAGCATAGTAACAGATTCAAACTTTAATGGTGGACAGCTGCTTCTCACTCAGGGCTGTTGATGCTAATGAAGGAGAGATGATCACTAGTGGGCGGGGCTTTCTCTCTCTGTTGACACGTACAAAGAGAGAATGTCAAAGTGTTTCTACAGACTGTTGTTATCAAGTCTGATTATAACAAATAAAATGAATGCATTTTTACCATTAGTAGCTGCTTATATTCACACACTGCTGCCAAACAACCACTTATAAAAGTGATTTTTGCATAATAGCTCTCCTTTAAGTTAAAAATCTGAAAGGTGGTGTTGGTTTCAGTGGAAAATGAATACCCTAAAGTGATTTCCAGGCATGGAAAAGCGAGATGTGTGTAAAGGGTGTTGTGTTTCTATAGTGAGTGATCTGTTGTTCACTAACAAGGGAAGCAGCCCAGTGTTCGTCCTCTGGGAGATTTGATTCCTCACAGAAACTGAAGCTCAAAAAACAGGACTACTTCTTTTTTACCTTTTCATCAGACTTGTTTGTAGACAATAAACCGGTTCATAAAAGATAATCTGGTATCACTTTATTTTGATGGTCCCTTTAAGCTTTAACGCATTTTGTTGAAGTTAAGTTATCTTGCATCTACATGTCCACTAATTCTCATTAGATTATAAGTAGACTGTTAGGTTGGGGTTAGGGTTAGTGTAAGTTGACATGTACTTGCAAAATTTCTTATAGTCAATTATATAAGTCAATATTACAATAATAGTCAATATCATCAGATATTAAGAAGACTTAATTGAGAAGTAATTGGCATGTAGTTGCAGTGCATCTTTTAGTCAACAAAATGTGCAATAGGGACCATCAGAATAAAGTCTTACCAATAATTTTAACTTCATCTCTCTACCAGTGTATGTCATGATAAATTCATGTTAGTCAGAAAGTCTGGGAATGAATGAATGTTGGCTAATAAAATGCAGCTCTTCCTGTTGTGCATCTTGGTGTTCTGTGTGATGTCTATATGGAAATGAATGATGGTGCTGTTGTTGAATCAGAAATAATGGGATGTTTAGGCTTGAGCTGCTCATCAGGTACTGATCAGATACACGCTGTTGGAGATATCAGAGGTCGTTCAGCTTTTTTGCAGACGATGTTCACTTCAGCAGCCTCTGTCAGTTGTGCTGAATAAAATAATCAGCATCAAATGAAATGGAAGAAAAACAATTGGGTATTTTAGGGGTGCTCTGAAATTTTCAGCCACCAACATTGTTTTATAATTGGTATAAATAGACCTGTCACAATAATCAATATATAGACTTATGGCACAACACATGGACATGACCTCAATCATTTTTGGTGATGTGGTATATATCGCCCATACATAAAAACCAATTCTAGCAATATTTTAGCTGATTGTCCAGCATCTCTATCTCTATTGGAGGTGTCAGTGTCAGTATGGTTGAAAAACACTGTAGTATTTACTATAGTATATTTTCATGTGGGTGTCTTACAGCTGAAAATAGATCTGCTAGCAGATATTGCAGCCTCTGTTACTCTTTAACTTGCACTTTTCTCTTAACATTTATTATTATTTATTTAGGATATGCGTTTTCACATTCTGATTCCAGTGCCTCAATATTAAAATGACTATAATTAAATGAAATCTACTTAAGAATGAAGTATGATGTGTTCTTTGGAAGAGTGTACTTGCATTGTGATGAGATTATTATTTCGTCATTCTGGCATTATATGAGCGGCATAAAATGGTGTCAAAATGACCATATAATTTATTGCAATATATTTTGGTGCGATTTATATCGCACAACAAAAAACAGATATTGTGACAGGTCTTGGTTTAGTTATTGGGTTGTGTGTGTTTTTAGTTTTTTTTTTTTTCATCTTTCTTTCTATAGCGCTTTTACAATGTAGATTGTGTCAAAGCAGCTTCACATAGAAGATTATAGTGAATTGAAACCGTGTCAGTTCAGTTTTCAGAGTTTAAGTTCAGTTCAGTGTGGTTTAATTTTCACTGCTGAGAGTCCAAACACTGAAGAGCAAATTCATTGATGCGCAGCTCTACAAGTCCCGAACTATGCAAGCCAATGGTGACAGAGGCGAGGAAAAATGTTGTTGTCAGAAAACGTTGTTATTGCTTTAAAATATATTTAAAATTTATTTGCACATAAAAGTTGTGCAAAATTACAAAAAATTATGTAATAAAGTTATAAATAATAATTTTAAAGCAATTTTGGTTGTTTTGGCCAAGCGCATGCATAATTTATGATATCAGGCCAAAAATTTTCCTATTTATTTTTATTTAATCCAATATTATTTCATCCATATTTACAATTTTTATTTGGATTTTTTTTTACCTCAAATAAAAAGTTTTTTTTTTTTTTTTACTATTTAAATAATAATAATAATAATAATAATAATAAAGAAAATGAATAAAAGTGTAAATATAGAATATTAATTAAATTAAAATGGTGCATACAGTATAAAAACACTGAAATGCATAGACTTTATTTATTTATTTATTAAATGCATTTTTTTAATAAAAATTTTACTATTTAATAAACTATTTAATAAAATAATGACAGAAAACTAATAAGAAAAGTAATTAAATATAGAATATTACTTTTAAAAGTTTATTTTAAATATATACTAAAATACATAACTTATTTTAGTTTGTTTTTTTGACAAATGTACACACTAATTAAACATATTTGGTGAAAATTCCACTCATTTTAATACATATAATATATAGTAAACTGAAAAAATGATTCATTTGATTTACTAAATTTTTTTTAGTGGTTAAGTGGTTGCAAACAATTGATATGGGCTGAATTTAAACAAAGTTGAACATTACTAAATTTTGTTTATTTATTTAAATTCAGCCCATATAAATAGTTTGCACCCACTGAGGCCAAGCTTAAAGTACACTAACTTAAAGTTAAAAAAAAAGTGTTTGTCATTGTAATCTAAAATTGAAATCTGAAAACGTGCTTCCTGTTTATTTTCAATGAAATTTTCTGATGATGTCAGTCTGAGGTATTGGGCGTGGCTAACATACTTAACCACGCCCCTTCAGCTGTCAGTTTTGACAACGAACCGAAATGGTGAGCAGGAGGAGTCTGTTAAGGTTGTAATAACTCCCCCCAAACCCCTTTTCCCATCTTTCCCATGCCTACTTAACTACTTCCAATTAGCTCGCAGTAGAAAAAACAAGCCACGCCCGACGCTTTCTCATTTAATATTCAGTATCTAATAGTCATAATACGATAAAAAAAGTATTTAAATGTTAGACAGCATGTGAACGAAGAGGCATGAGGTTAAAAATGTGGTCGCTAAAAAATCTGCTTCATTTTTTCGTGCAATTTTTTTTTTGGGGAGGCAGAAATGCGACCGCAACATGTTTTCATGACATCTTTTGGATCCCTCTTTGATTTTATGTGCATATAAATGAGCTGTGTTTCAAATCAACATGCTTGATCTCCCACATTCAGTGTGTCTTGTGCAAGTGTGAGCATCTTCAGTCTTTTCCCTCTGTTTTTCAGGCACTTTCTCTGTCTGCTGGGTGTGTATAATGCCCTGTGCCGTATAAAAGCTTTTAAGTGCGTCGGCTCAGACAAAACACTGACCCCTAAGAGGATTACAGCCTTGCCTTCACCTACTTTACCATCACTACTATAGGGCTTTTTTTGGTCTATCACAGATGTTTGGATACTTTAATTTCAGCCTTTGTTTTAATCACTGGTTTCTCTCCTTTTAACTAGTGCTGGATGATAGGTTGGTTTATAGTGGGTTAGCCATTATAAAAGACTCAAATAATAAGTGTGTGTGTTTATTGGGTGGTCTGTGGCCCCGAGGGTGTCATAATCTTTTGTTATCTTGTCTTGGTAGTATCGTAAAAGCACTGACGGGTAACTGTTGGCTCAGTTTCTGGTCCACTTGGCTGATTGCTCTGGTCAAGGCTTGTTCACGTGCCTAAGAGACTTGATTTGTTAAATAATCAGGCTTGAGTTGGTTTTGTTTTTCTAATGTAAGCTTAAAGACAAACAAGGTGTCAAATAAATTTTAACAGATGACACCAAAAAATGTCATTCGTTTTTATACATTGTACTTTAATAATTATTATTATTGTAAAATACAATAATAATAATAATAATCTACGAAGTAATAATAAAATACAAACTAATATATTTAATAATAATAGTAATAATTAATAATAATAATAATAATAATAATAATAATCTACTATAATATAGATAATATAATAATATGATAATAATCTACGAAGTAATAATAAAATACAAACTAATATATTTAATAATAATAGTAATAATTAATAATAATAATAATAATAATCTACTATAATATAGATAATATAATAATATGATAATAATCTACGAAGTAATAATAAAATACAAACTAATATATTTAATAATAATAGTAATAATAATAATAATAATAATCTACTATAATATAGATAATATAATAATGATGATGATGATTATAATAATTATAATAATAATAATTATAATAATAATAATTGTTGTTGTTATTTTTATTATTAATATTTTATTAATGTTATCCTTTTATTATTATTATTCCTTATGTTGTCATTCATTTATTATTATTATTATTATTATTATTATATATTGAAAATACTTAAGTCCTTGCATTTCAGACATATGGATTCATGGCCTGTAAAGTGCTTAAAAAACGAACACAGGTCCTTGAAAGTGCTTGAATTAAATTTGAAATTAAATTTATTTATGGTTTTATTGTAACAATTGTAATAAAATTATCAAAAACAAAATGAAAAAATTATGAATATATAAATATGAATAAATTTATATAAATTTTAAAACGATGACAAATATTGCACATTTTTTCTATATTTCAGAAACCAAATTTGAGTGTCTCTAATATATAATTCAACACAATTTATTAAAGTTCTTTGAGCATGACTTTTTTTAAAATAAGCATTTTCAAAAATTGACCAATGTACAATTTAAGTGTAAATAAACTGTTAAGTACAGTAGGGCCTTTCATGGACCTATATATTCTGGGGTATGAATTACAAAGGTGCTTGATTTAAAATTAACGGTTCTTTAAAAAGTCCTGCTGTTTGTGAAAGCTTGGAAACCCTGTTATTAGTGTCATTACTTTATTATTACTGCAGTAATTAGAAAAATTGACAAAATAAAATACAAACTGTAATATTTAATATACAAAATTTACAAATAAAAAAGGAAACTTGGTAATTTTGGTGATTCTTTTTTTTTTTTCTTTAATTATTTGGTATTCTGTTGTATTATTGTTATTACATTTTGCTTTGTTGTTATTGTATTGTTATTTTTAGTTATTAGAATGGTTATAACAATATAAATATATTTCAAATATGAAAATATATAATATACTTTTGTGCACGAACAGAAGAAATCGCCGCACAAGCAAAGAGATTCTCATGCTCGTATTACATAAATGCGATCTCGACTTGTAATACTGCGCTCACAACATATGTCATTGAAATAACGCCATAGGTAGTTGGTAGATCTGTGTAAAAGGCCTGCCGCCACAACTGGAAAAAAAAATCCTAGAGGAAACACTAATGTATATCCATGCATACATGCAAACAAAAATGATACTTGAATATATTTTGATCTTAAAACAGTTTTTTTAATTGTTATTGCTGCTTTTGTTATAGTTTATGACTAATACAATTTATTATAACATGTGCGTTAAACAATAATAGTTTACAGTCTTTAAAAACGTCACCAGAAACTACTGCAAAAGTCCAATTCATTATGGCTGCATTTACACTGCAGATCTTGATGGTCAATTCCGATTTTGTGACTGTATCTGATTTTTTTTGCTGACCTGCTTACATCATCCTTTAAAAGTGACACAATTACTCAGCACACGGCAAAGGAGCAATGACCAGAAAAAAAAAAGAGCGGGCGCTGACTGACAGCTGATAATAAAAGATCGCTCTTTTCTCCGTTTCTCGATTTAATCTGTTTGCAGGATTTCATTTTTTAAAATTCTTTTTGACAAGTTGTTTTACTATAGTTTATGACAGAAAAGTTCTCATTTGGCCATCTTCTTTTAATCTAGGCCTTTTTTAAACCAGTAGGCATTGTAATGTCATGTCCATGGTGTGATTTATGCACGTGATGTACAGTATGCAACAGTTTTATGTTGGTAATGTGGCGGATATTGCGCTCTCTCTTGCTCTCGTTAACATGTTAACATGTCTTGTAATGCTT